>VMOF01000035.1:29337292-29834792 GCA_011764245.1 Trialeurodes vaporariorum
AAAATTTCGTTGATTTCACTTTTTTTTAGGTTAACACATCTAATAGACGTCTTTTCTTTTCACAACATGTTTTCTTCTCGTGAATTTAATGCTTTTTGATCACGTCGAGGTCACCATTTTTGTTACGACTTTATGTAACAAATGAATAAACAAGGAAATTACCTCTTTGGGGATAAATAATCATCATTTTTACTATTTTATTGACAAGAGTTGGTCTCTTTTTGAGGACAGACTAATAAAAGTGATGAGAAGTGATTAAGGTTATATTAGAGGAAAAAAAAGGGTTACTATAGAAACAATTTTTAACAAATAATTAAGTCACGAATCGGTAGAACGCAAAACACTAAATCGTTGCTATTTTTTTTAAATTTTACTTGGGAAGCTTTCTACATAGAGAATTTTTAAACAGACGCTATTGGAGAGAGAAAAAAACTAACAGACAAACATTTACGAGTATGATGACAATTTTAAAACAACTTTCCCTCTTAATATTTTGATTATAATTTACTGTGAGTCCAACTCGGAATCATAAACTTCGCAAGAATTTTAGATTAGGATACTCTAAAAATTATTGTTGCCATGGCTGAAAATCTTATCTGAAGAATGTCAATTAAATATTCTTTGCTTGTACCCAATAAATTAGGTCGGATTCTAAATAAATCCCTCCATTGTCTTTAAATCAATCATTTCTGATTGTTGATTGAATGCTGCTAAATACTTCCGGAGGAATAGACCGTACAAAGGACTCATACTTTAACGGTTTTGCTACGTTTGCTAAAATATTGGTTACCATGTAAATACATCGGCAAATCAATCGATTCTCCTCTGTACACTCTTGAAATATCTTTGCCGCAAACCTCCTTTACAGGAGCTGCTTTTTAGACACGGAAAAAAAAGATAAGTGAAAATAACCATACGGATACCTGATTTTGGCACCTGCTAGATGTTATGGTAAACTTGACCAGAAGTATGGTACATTTACCGATACTTTGAGTAAATTCGACATGCAATCAGGTAAAATCACCTAGTCCCTAGTCAAAACATAGTATACTTCTGGTTAACATTACCATAACATCTAGCAGGTGCCAAAATCAGGTATCCGTATGGTTATTTTCACAGTAGTTTTTTTTCCGTGGAACTACTCTTTATTACAACCCATAAATGAATCTTTTTTGTGATAAAATAATCTGTGCTCATGTAAAGTTTACCGCTAATGATTTATTTTATTGCTGCGGGCTCTTGTAAAATTTGACTCGGAATTGTGTAGCATAAAACGATTTAAATAGAATAGTTGCAATTTTTCGCCATAGAAACAAAAAGGGTCAAATTTTTGGTTGAAAATATTTTAAAAATAACGTGGGGAGCTATAGCATCGAAACATTCCAAAATTGACTCATCACAAACTCAATAAATTTGGAAATTTTACGAAGATGTCACATAAGGAGTCACATAATGTGGGAGTCCCATCTATCCTTGCCGTTTTCTCTATGTCGGGAAAAGATTTCCTATTCATCATTGAGTCAGTGGCGTAGCGTCCAGGGTGTTCGGGTGTTCGGTGAACACCCTACGATTTTTGGTGATATTTAATTTCGAATGCTGAGTAATTGGTGAAATTTTTAATTGAAAGAACAACTGCAAATAAAAAGCACACCGAATTAGTAATCTCCGCACTTAATCAGGCAGAATAAGTCTGAAAAGTGAAAGAAAAACGAGGCTGTGATATCACGCATGGCGCACTGTCGAATACAGTGTGAGGTGTCCGGTGACTACCGGAGAACGCCTCACGAGAGGATGGAATAGGGATATCACTGTGGTGGAGCAAGCGAGAGTCGAGACGCACCGCACCGAGTGAACGAAACAGTACGGCCGAACGGCATGGCAGCGAGGCGTCCGGTGGCAGCTGCACAGAATAAT
Organism: Trialeurodes vaporariorum; assembly: GCA_011764245.1. Lineage (NCBI taxonomy): Eukaryota > Metazoa > Arthropoda > Insecta > Hemiptera > Aleyrodidae > Trialeurodes > Trialeurodes vaporariorum. The sequence goes on from VMOF01000035.1 coordinate 29,339,207, forward strand.
ACAATCAGAAGGGAAACTCTAATTCATTTTGAAACATTCTTTTCTTCGGGCCGCCATGTTCGAAAGTGAGTATCTTCGGCAACTGGCCGAGTTGTGATTGGTTGTATAGCCTGAAAAAGCATGTCCGCCATCTTGAGAAGTGAGTAGGCACAGTTGCCAGTTTGTGCTGGTAAATTCCAAATCTTGTTTCCATTGGCTTTTATGGGAGTGTCCCTTCTGATTGTATTATTCTGTGGCAGCTGGAGAACACCTCAATGCTCACTCACTTGTTCTGCTGCTTGGTGCGTTTGTCGCGGCAGTTGTGCGGTGCCCGCGGAAGAACGCTTCATGTGTCCGACTGCTGAAATGCTGAAATAGGTCTGCGTTCGGTAAAGACTGTAGAACGCCTCGCACTAGTGCATTAGTGCCTAAGTATCTGCGGAAAGAGAAGAGTGGCAGTGGGTTCGCAGTTTTGCCTACTGCTACCGGACCACCTCACTACTACCACTATGCGTGTTGCTATTTTGCAAGTTTCAACCCTGCATAGCTATTGAGCCTTTTTTGTGTGTGCTTATTTCCTAAATAATTTTAGGCGATTCGGTGGATAGGCTTAACCTAAACATATGCACGTGGGGGGGGGGGGGGGGGGTTGTAAGTAACTCTTTATAGCTCGCTTTTTCTCAGAGCTTGATGTGGAAGAATGAAGTTCAACTAAAATCGAACACCCAACTCTTTAGACCACGCTACGCCACTGCATTGAGTAACAAACAAATTATATTAGATTTCTCTACTGTAGCTCCGCCGTACGAAATCATCTTGGAAATTTGATTACAAACTTTTATTGAGTTTGTGGATTAATCTCTGATTTTTTCGATGATGCAGCTAGTGTTATTTTCAAGTAATTTACAAACAAACTGACCTTTCTCACAGCGCGTAGCAAAAGTTTGTATCGAATATCAGATCCATTAACGTTGAATTAACATTTTATGAAGTAGGTGGAGTGATCTTTCACCCATTTGCCCACTGATTTTTGATACGAAGTCACTTTTGGGCAATGTCAAGTTCATTTGCAAATTCCAATGCTTCCTATGGATACGTTTGACAACTTATCACCTTCAGCTGGAAGAAAATTATCTTTGCATCTGCCCAGTCTTGGAGACTTTAACGGTTGTGAAGGAACAAGTGCGTCTCGAACTTCGGAAGATAACCACACGCGCACTTAAAATTACTAACATTATCTCCTAAATTTGAACATGTTAAATGAAGCAACTGTATGCTTCCTGTGAAAGCATACGAACGTGTATTCATGCAGAGCGGAATATATACAATGTGGCCTTTCAACAGATCACATAAACAAACACGAGAATTATTTGGTGGCTGCTCGGGCAAAATGATGGCAACAATAATGTTGAATTCCTCTATTTAAAAGTGGATGATAAATTATTTGATGAGACTCCATGCTTTAACTATATTATCAATCTTTTTGCACTCTTTTCATGGGAAAAAAGCATAGCTACCGGATTGCACCAGCCTCCCCTGGAATTATTTGATTTGATGTTCCAACAACGCTAATTACTTTTTTGAAGTGTCATGTCGTGTCGTCTGGAATACCGTTATGAAATTCTAATCTTTATTAGAGTATTTTAATTATGTTACAGATATCATGGTTCTATTGTCAGTGATCAAGAGCGATTTCATTATTTGTGAATTTTAGTAAGTAGCGTTCGCCAAAAACCTCATTTAAGTTTCCTTTTAGTTCTTTTTCGACCTTTAATGTGTCGTCTCAGACTTGAAATTATAATCGATCTCTGTAACTTAAGTTCCATTATATCTAAAGACTTTTTTTCTTTTCTTTGTTTTTAACAGATGTATAATCTTCTATTTCTTAGAAAGAATTTGTGTAGATTTCAAAAAGCAATTTTCAAAAATGGGTTTGAAGATAGAAAAGGCTAGAAGAATGCTACCTCTGGAGTACCGTGCAGTAAAAATTAAATAAAGTACTTCCTGCAGTCCATTGTATCATGAAAGCCTCTTTGAAATAGTAGAGAACAATATGACTTTCTATTTGAACCAAAAAAAATTCATTGGAACGAAAGTTTGTAGACAGCATACTTTAGGTATTTTTTTTCATTTTTGTTTGATTTATAAGGGGCGCTTCAATTCACGTGACCAAAAATTCAGATTTTGTATTTCATTGCTAAACAAATGCCAGTCTGTAAATGAGTTCACTTTGAAAGAAAAAAAAAAGGGTGCCATACCCCTTGGTTACGCATGTTTTTCTAGTTCCCAGGAGCAAAACTGATGAAAAAAACTTATCTTCATTATCTCAGTATTTTTCTGGCTTTTTTTTATATATTTTTTCTCTCCTTACTCACATTCTCTTAATTTGTCTTATTCCTGTCTCTATCGCCAAAAAAATGCCTAGGTATGCCATTGCTGCGCTCTATTTCTATTTTCTCACGTTTGCTCCACGATTCCTAAAAAAAAGAAAAAAAAAAAGAAAAAAATCGCGGAAAATAACGTTACGGGAGTATAGCAGAATGTCACGATATTGTAATCGGAGCTCTAAGCTAATGTTCAAGTTTAATTTATTTTTACTATCTTTAAATTTATAAACTTGCTTGTTTTTAATTTTATTTAAACTTTTAAAGATATTGCTCAAAAACTGCGTCCTGTCCCAATGTGCAAATTGACAATACTATGGGACCCTTTGTACCTATCCTCTTTATCTTAAATGTAAATAATTTACTATAACATAATATGAATTGATTCAAATTTGAAGTTGTCATGCCTTGAACTTTCTCTTCGGGTTGGGGAGCTGTGTTCTGCGGACTTCTGTCCCAGTTCCACCTTGTTGTTCCAAGTATAAAAAAATAAAATAAAATAAACTTATCAACCTTTGTTGCATGAAGCAGTGGCGTCGCGTGCAAGCCGGCAACGCAGCATTTCGTCCACTTCATCCCATGTAAAATATCGATTCGAGGGAGTGCACTGTGCACCTCCAACGTTTCGACTCTTTTCATGGGTTATAATGGACTAAATACAACGTTGCCAGATTGCACGCGACGCCACTGCATAGAAGGCGTTTATAAGCTCAGCGCCATGCTATTCAGCATCATAATATTCTTCCACTATCAATATCAGTGAACCGAATGGAGTGGAGAAAACGGAGGCTGCTCTGCTGCAATGCGAAACTGCCATTCTAGTCTAGTCGAACAAGCTTTGACTGGACTAGCTGCTGCGCAGCGCGCACGCGCACACGCGCAGAGAATGGACTTGATAAAGGCGCAAACGCAGCCCGAAGTCCAAAGTCTCTGAAGTAGTCGCCCGGGTATTTAGTCATTTACTCGGTCAATTTTACTATGCGGGTCAGAAGTTCAGTGAAGTTGCATTCACGCACACATACGCACACATTAGCACACACGCACCAACCATTAACGCTTACAAGTGTGATGCTTTAAGCTTCTAGCTCCTAGCTTCCACACACATATCTAGAGATGATAAATCGACACTCCTTGTTCCCCCTTCCCCCTACTTAGCGCACTATGGGTATCCCCTCCCCCGTGTCTTGAGTCAGAAAGCGCCCTCGGGGTGCAATATTCACCTCGAAAACTACTTAGACGCGTTTCTTGCTCAACGCTAGAACGTGTTGGAACTAACGCGGCTGTAATTAAATTTTCTCGCCGCATAGATTCGCGCACACAAAATCGAGCAAAAGCTACATAAACTGTTTTAGCAAATCTGTGAGTATCGATTGATGTGAAACTACATCGCAAACCCCTTCAGTCACTGTGTCTTGATGAAAGATGTCTATGAATTATTTTAGAAATGCTATAGGTGTGGGGCAGTAGTGACAGTGGCGCGGCGTGCACTTTGGCAAAGTTGCATTGTGTCCATTTAAACCCGTGTAAAAGGTAAAAAGCGAAGGTGCTCACCGAACACCGGTCTTTCTCATGGGTTTAAATGGACACAGTACACGTTGCCAAATTTCACGCTACACACGGAAAAAACACTACGGTGAAAATAACCATAAGGATACCTGATTTTGGCACCTGCTAGATGTTATGGTAATGTTAACCAGAAGTATACTATGTTTTGACTAGGTACTAGGTGATGTCACCTGATTACATGTCGAATTTACTCAAAGTATCGTTAACTGTACCATACTTCTGGTCAAGTTTACCATAAAATCTAGCAGGTGCCAAAATCAGGTATCCGCATGGTTATTTTCACTAATCTTTTTTTTCCGTGCACCGCACTGCTATGGGGCTCTTGTCTTTCGGGCTCTGTGTTTTACGAATTAAATATGAACGACAGAGTAAACTCCAATGAACAATGGTGACAGTAAAAACTTTAGAATTAGCTTACAAATTCATTAAAAGCTTTTAAATGCGTGACCTTAGTGGTGAAACAGATAAGGCCTCACACCATTTTGGCGAAGTTTCTCATCTATAGATAAACACTCTATGCCGCAATACATTTTCGGAAAACCATTATTTTCGGATATTTTGAATGAAATAACGAAGTTGTACAATTGTACTTTGGCGTGGTCATTTTTTATGGATTTTTTTAATCCATGAACCATTAAAAATCGTCTTGCTCCCTGCAGACTGAGGGCCCGGGGCGCCCGGGCCTGACGCACTAGAAATCCTAAGTCACCCGGCTTTGCATATTATCGCAGAGTTGGGTATTTTTTCGACCCCCCCCCCCCCTAAAGTAAAGAAACGAAAGACGTTCTCTTCCTTTTTTTATAGTGTGGAAACATTATACATATGCACCCCGCTCTAAGAAATACCTCGTACTACTTTCGGTCGGATTCTTCAGTTTGGGTACGCCCTCTATAATTAGCTGAGAGATATGTTTCTCTAAGAAGAGGAACAGGGAACTTGGCCGATCGTGAATGCATCAAACCCAGCACTGTGTCAATATTGTCATATCTCGTACATTGTGAACTACCAGGAAAAAATAAACATTGCAATAGTAGGTTGAGAATCAAAGTCGTAATTTATCTCGGTATAGTTCTAGTCATGTTTACAACGAAAACACGTGAGATAGAGGGTAGGAGAATACTTAACTTTTGCTCACTCTTACTTATTGAAAGCGCGGCAAATTCAAAATGCTCGAATCAGTAGAAATCAAGTAAAAATTAAAAGAATTCACTAAAGAGGACCGTTTAAAATCAAATGAATTTGATACGGTTAAAAAAAAAAAACAAAAAACAAAAAACAAAAAAAAACAAAAAAACAAAAAACAAAAAAAAAACAAAACAAACAAAAACAAAAACAAACAAAAAAAAAAAAAAAACCAAACAAAAATTAAACCTCGGTTGATTAATAGTTTATGTTATCTTTCTCAAATTTGTAATTTTCAGGGTCAAAATTAAGATAACAAATTCGAAATTTTCAATCGATTGAAATGTTTTCAAAGTTTTAAGCGATTGGATCCATCGATACTCCGAATGAATCGTAAGATCGAAACTATCGAAATGATTGTAATTTCGATTACCTTATGCATTGGCTTACCCGAGCTTGGAATTACCGGGGCAAAAATTTGCAACCGACCCATTGAAAAAGGCACGATCGATTGGCTTCCAATGGAGCGAGATATGGCTCGTCCGATGTTATAAAAAAGGACTAAAAATGTTATATTGGTATAATGAGGATGCTTAGAAACAGGGAGATTATTAGGCAAGAACAAGTGGCGCGTGTATGATGCAACTTGTCATCGTTTGTGAATATATACATATAGGTTTCGATCTCTATGTATAAGTGTGAGTGTGTGAGTTTGTGAGTATGAATTCTACATCTGTAAGGCAACGGTACGCGAGATAAATATGTGGCGTGCATGCGGCGAATGCGTGGCTCAGGAGCAGAGCGCGGCACGGGTTGTGGGGGGGAGGGGGCATGAGGGCACGGGGCACGCTGCTGAACTTGGATTCGGGGAGGCTACAGACTGATGTGAGTGTATGTGAGTGAGTGAACTAGTGTGAGTAACGAGCGCCCTATAAATGCCGCATTGGTATGACATGGCGCTGCTACAGCTACCCCCTCTACCCTACGCGTCGAACCGCGATGCCTACAGCCACCGAGTTCTATACTTATGTCGATTGACCGACTATAGTGACCGGTGGCTACCGCTTTGCGCGGTGACCGGGAAGCCCCCCCCCCCCCACCACTACCTATCCCCTCTGCGATCCATCCTTTTCTTTGATTTCGTTGGTTTGTAAGTTAAATGAGCACTTGCCATCATCAGCAACTATACGTGTCCATCAAATCATCATTAAATTGTAGGATAATACAGTCACTTTTTTTAAAGACGAAACATGCTAAAGCGCTTGTTTAAAGTTACATTAGCTTATATAGGTATGTGATGCTCATCCGTACTAAAAATGACCAGTTGACATCACTTGACATCAGCCTGATATCAACTGATGTCAACTGATGTCAATTGATGTCAACTGATGTCAACTGATGTCAACTGATGTCAACTGATGTCAACTGATATCAACTGATGTCAACTGATATCAACTGATGTCAACTAATGTCAACTGATGTCAACTGATGTCAACTGATGTTAACTGGTCATTTTTAGTGGGGATATCTTACCCACGAAATTGAGACCTTTAAGTTACCCAAGTTTGAATCATCCAAGTTTCCTGAGAGAAAGGCCTCTAAAACCTCCACAGGAGGAATCAGAGGTGCCTCGGGCAACACAAAAACTTTGGTCCGGTCGTTTCCCTGGTAAAAATAATCAGCTAAATGTCATCATGTTGACAGCTAGCATGAGATTTTTGAGACCTGACATCACCATGACATCATCATGACGTCAACAAAAATTATGCTGATATGTTGACATTGTTGACGTCATGATGATGTCATGATGATGTCAGGTCTCAAACCTCATGCTAATTGTCAACAGGATGATTATTTTTTACCAGGGTTAATCTGAGCCGCAACACGCGATTGCGGTCAGGCATCATGTCTTTGCGACTACGTGAATCTTATGATCACCAAAAACATAGTCCCACCGGCTGTACTTACTTACTCGTAAGTTTTTTCGCCAAAAAATGATTGGTTCAGATGCTGTCCAATTATTGAGCTATAGTGGACGTAACAGGTCCAAAAAAAAAAAAAAAAAAAAAAAAAAAAAAAAAAAAAACTTTGATTCGTGAATTACTCTGTGATCGCACTTTTCTCATTTCTGACTATTTTTGGAGTCTGTTTCATGAAATCCAGAATGACTTTATTCCATCGTGTGGCGAGAACTGTTTTATTTGAAAGTAGAAACTTCATTTGCTTTAATCGATTTCTACATTCTCTCGCATGATATTCCCATACAATTAAAGTGGCGTCGCGTCCAATCTGGCAACGCTGAATTTACTTCATTTCAACCCATGTAAAATATGAATTCAGTAGTGACCAATAGTTCGACCTTTTTCGTGGGGTTGGATGGACCAAATACGATATTGCCAAATCGTTAATGGCGCTAGCCATCGGCCAAGTTAAAAATTGTATATGCGACAGAACTGATAGGTACGGCCAATATGTATAAGCGCACATGATACACAGAGTGCTGAATTGTTTGACGTGTATGTGTTTCTGTTTTTAAGTGTGAGTATCATCATATCGATGCTTTGTGCTCGTTATAAGGATCGAGAATCGGATAACAACATTCCATGTTTGAGAGAGGCTTAAAAATACTGGGAACTCGCGAGAGGGAATCAAGAATCGAGAATCAAGGTATTGCACCACTCATTCCAGACCGAGATAGACCGACGTCACTGACACAGTCTCGACGATCTGCATTGAGTGAGGTTGCCAAATTAACCCTTAAGATACTAAGCCCGTACGAGCGTGTGTACATATTCGTCTATAATAATTTACAGGCCGATCTTTTTTTTTTTTTTTTTTTATTTCTCCTTTCAAACCGATCTTTAAGAGGATCTATGTGTATACGAATAACGCTATTGTTCTATAAAATTGTGAGATTTGGCTATTAATAATCATCGTTAAATTGCTCATTTTTGACAGCTACCCATGAGCAGTTTTTGTAAAGCTATATAGCTAACGGAAAACTTAAATATGGTGTCACCATAGCAATGTCTTACAATGCTCGACCAATAGTTCAATCACTCATGGACGCAGTAGCAAACTTGTGCGCCTTCTGGAAAAAGTGCTACTTTGTCATCTAATGCTGTGCGAAAAGATCATTTCTCGGTAATTCATAGCCCCTCACAAAATGATCGATCATTTTAAATAGACTTAAACGAAGAGAATCTATTGTTGCCACATTGCACGATCCGCCGCTGCATAAACTCAGTCTTAACGATCGCTTCCCGCAAAAGTGTATGATCGGCTTATTGATTCATATAGTTTCAGTTTATTATAAAAATATAATGAAAGAACCCTCGACTAGGGATTGTTGTAAAAGAAAGTATCTTAGAGCAGCTTCAAATAATGCGGTACATAGGTAAAAAAAAAACATAGGTACGGAGGTATAAGAGTATTTCACTGCTCAATTAATTTGAATTACTTATGAAGCTCTGCACTGACCTGCCTCACGCAATTTCAATTTCTGGTTGACAGTAAAAAAATATCCAACTTGTTGCCGTTTCCAAAATAATGTACGTATCGTTAATCGCCTTCAATGGGTCTGTTGCAAACTTTTGCTACAACGATTAAGAGTGTTTAATATAATGTAAAATCGACCGAAAAGTACATTGGTGGCATCAGAAAGTCATAAAATGCAATAATAAACTCACAAGTTGCGTTTAATGAAATCCAAGATGGCGGAGAAATATCGAGCAATTTGTATACATGCACCACAAACATCCAAGGATAGCCAACTTTGAAAACCTCACTGGAGGTAGAGGTTATGTGTTTGTTTACGTTGTGATTGGTTGTGATCGATATTGTGAGGTTGGCTATCCTTGTATGTTCGTGATGCATGCATACAAATTGCCCAATATTTCTCCGCCATCTTGGATTTTATTAAACGCCTCTTGTGAGTTTATTATTGCATTTAATGACTTTCTGATGCCACTAATGGACTTTTCATGCGATTTTACATTAGATTATTCTCCCTTAATCGTTGTAGCAAAAGTTTGCAACAGACCCATTTTATTGAGATCATCCTCGGGAAAAGAGCACGCCTGTGTATGCGCCCTTTTTCTAGAGACTTTCTATTTGAAATTCAGTACCCTCGAGAACTTACTCGAGTTTTATGTATGACAGTATTTTTACCTCAAAAATTCAGAGAATCATAAACATTTTGTACAAAGAAGTCCACTAAATCCAAGGGGTATAGTATGATGATCACCAGAAAAAATTCTTCTCCAAGGAAATCCTATTTGGACACCAATAGGGTAATTTTTTTTTAAAAAATCGCGTCTTCTTTTGTTGATGACATAACACATATATAATTCAGCTTTTGTGCATTGAGAGAGCTCATAATACTCCAGGTGCTGTGCTCTTGAGGAAATCCTACACGGAAAAAAAAGACTGACAGTGGCAGAATTTACCATCTGCATAGCCAATGTTTGTTTCTGCTAGCAAGTATATGGTAATTTACCATAATCTGGTACATGCAACGTATTTTTTGGTAGATTAAGGTGACATGTTGGAGTATTTTACCATAATCTAGTGAAATTTACCATATGCTTGCAGACTCCAAAATCAGCTATGCAGATGATAAACCCTATCAGTCTTTCTTTTTGTTCGTGTATAATTTGACCGTGAGGGTAACTTCTTTGAAAGAGAGCACCTGATATCAGTTACGAGATTGGGGGAGGAGGGTTAGACTCCCCCCTACTCAGAATATCTGAGGAATAAAACCGATAAACAGGGAAACATGCTCTTTATCTCGAGCCCTTAGTAGCTACCCAAAGGGTTGACTAAGAAAAAAAAAGAAGAAAAAAAAAACACATTGCTATTATCACAATTAATTGCACTGCTAGTGAATCGCAGGTTCAGTAGGCAGAATTAGTTCTGGCGTGTGCGAGAGAATCGCAATAGGGGCATTGAAAGACCGCGCCGCCGGTGACTAGTGAGTAAGCTAATGGGTAGTAAAAGTGTAAAACGTGAGTATAGAATGAGAGGAATATCACTGCACCTACATCGCAGTTACCATTTTATGTCTGCTTAAAACCGCCATTGATAAGATTTGATCTATTTGATCTGGTTCACTTCATCGAGACTCGTTCGGTCCATTCATTTCACGAACTTTAAAAGAATCTTGTCAGTCATGCCAGTTGATGTAATAAAAAAATGTTTGACGCCTTCATTTTACGACGACACAACACGCTGGCCAGGAAGTGAAGCTCTTTTCGCCTACAGGAAGATCCACCAAATTGGAATGAAAAACGGTAAATGGTGGATCAGAGCTGGAAATTAGTCAAATCTTCTTAACATTCGGAATAAGTATACAGGGTGGTCCGAAAGTCCCGGGACGGCTTCATAACTTTTGAACGGCTGCATATAAAAAAAAAAAAAAAAAAACCAAACTTGGGGGATGTTTATAACTTCATAGAAACTACTTTTTGGCGTACCCGAAAATTCCGGGGGGCACCCGTAAAGGGGGGTTTCGCTCCTCAACTCAAAATTTTCAAATGGCAACCCCCATCTTGTGATACCTTGTTTGAAAGGGCATACAATTCTAAGACTTTTGGCACAAACCGGGGGTCGATATCGTTTTTCGTCTTCGATATATCGATAGTCAAAGTTCAATTTTGACCCATTTTCAAAAAATCAGAACTTCCATTTGAAAAGTCGGACTTTTGAAAACTAGGAGTCAAATATACTCTAAAAAGCAAGTTACTACTTTTCAGAAAAAAATACGGTTTTGATATTTGTCTAGTCTTAGGGCTCCCAAAAATTATGTAAAAAAATGACCCCTCTGGGGGGTTATCTCAAAAATTCCGAGCCACGACTCCTATCGAGTGATACATCGCTTGAAAGGGCACACAAAACTTAGCATTTTGGCGCAAACCGCAGGTCGATATCGTTTTTGGTTTTCGATATATCGAATGACAACGTTGGGTTTTTCACTCATCGGCTAATTTCGATTTATCGAAAACCAAAAACGATATCGACCTGCGGTTTGCGCCAAAATGCTCAGTTTTGTGTGCCCTTTCAAGCGATGTATCATTCGATAGGGGTCGTGGCTCGGAATTTTTGAGATAGCCCCCTGAGGGGTCATTTTTTTAAATAATTTTGGGGGGCCCTAAAACTAGACAAATATCAAAACCGTATTTTTCTCTGAAAATTACTTGCTTTTTAGAGTATTTTTGACTCCTAGTTTTCTAAAGTCCGACTTTTCAAATGGAAGTTCTGATTTTTTGAAAATGGATCAAAATCGAACTTTGACTATCGATATATCGAAGACGAAAAACGATATCGACCTCCGGTTTGCGCCAAAAGTCTTAGAATTGTATGCCCTTTCAAACAAGGTATCACAAGATGGGGGTTGCCATTTGAAAATATTGAGTTGGGGGGCGAAACCCCCCTTTATGGGTGCCCCCCGGAATTTTCGGGTACTCCAAAAAGTAGTTTCTATGAAGTTATAAACATCCCCCAAGTTTGGTTTTTTTTTTTTTTATATGCAGCCGTTCAAAAGTTATGAAGCCGTCCCGGGACTTTCGGACCACCCTATATTAGATTGGCCAGTATTTAAATGCTTCAAAATTTGAACAAAGTAGACAAACGTGTGATTCACCCCAACTAACCTCCACTTTTCATTTTAATCCTGTCTTTTCGAAACATTCGAAATTCGAAGTAAATTAGATTGACTAGGCTATCTAACATTCCTACTTTATTTAATAGACTTGACTACCATGAATCAAGTGACTCGCTCCCGTCAATCACCATATTTCATTCTGATCCCGTCAATTTGAAACCCTTCACTTTCAAGGATTGCCTTTCAGGTATATATAGACCTGAGGTATGGAAGATAGTTGAGATATTAAAAATTGGATGTATTATAGTGGTAAAAACTAAGTATAGTAAAAAGTATCTGATAAAAGTAAAGTTTAATCATGATTGATTTTAGGGTGAAAAGAATGTTTGGCCTCCAACAGTCGTAACCGAAAGCAGAAAAAAAAATCAATGCTTCGAAATTTGAATTCATGTAACGCGCTTCAAAATACAGCCAAAAGATCCACCAATGAATGGTGGGTGATTTGGGTGATTTCAGACCCTAATGACCTGCATGTTTCGCGAGCTTTTTTTTTTTTTTTTTTTTTTTTTTTTTTTTTTTAAATATGCTACCACTTTTTCAACATGGGCATACCTTGTTCAAAGGTCATGGGTAGAGGTCGTTTCAGAAGTGTAGGCGCGCCTAGATCATAATCTATTGGCGAATTTTCAATTTTCCTTCCTTTTAATCAAAATAAAACTTGCCTCTGACTTTAAACTTTTGATTATAGTGTTCCTCATTCTTTAATGAAGAGCTAACGTTCCAATTCATTTCCATTAGTTTTCATCTTTATAACATGATAAATAATGTTATTGTCAAATTTCAAAAATTATCGGTCTAGGTGCGCCTCCACTTCTGAAACGACCTCTACATATTACATGCGAGAAAAACCATAGTTACCATAGCAACAGTCAGATCTTAGTTCTTGAGTCTACACCTGCAATAGCAATAGCGTCACTCATAGATGTAGTCTTAGCCATATCTGGTTAACTAAAAAGTAATCAATCAGCTAGCTGAACTCTCAAAATTCATTAAGAGCATTATTTTAACGCGCAACCGGGATGGCGGTATTGCGCACTTATCACGGGTGATTCTTATCAGACTTCAAGTGAAAAGCCACATTATTTAACTGGTTTATCGAATCCGGTAAAGTGCAGTGCCGATATTCGTCTGACGAGTGAAAAACCCCAAACTAAGGACGCAACTCCGAGCCTCATATTTAATAAAGCAACGCGTGTTGGGAAGAGCAAGGGTGGATGAACCATATGAAAAAACACAGATAGAGGAGGGAAGAGGATATCAATGACCAGTTGTCAATAGAAGTAAACAAATGTGGAATGTTTCAGAGACGTTTGAAAAGTAACAGTTTGTGCTGAACGATGGAGAAAACAGACGCACTATGGTCTGATTGTGAGATCGACAAAAAAGAGCCCAAAAAATCAGTGAAAAAAGTCGTCGAAAACCATCGTTATTGACCTTCTAAGCTAAAAACTCTCCAGTGACGTTTCTACGTTTGAAATACTTGGTTTTAGTCAATGTTATATATCAAAGAGGTATGGTCATCTGACATCACGCCACTAATTCAGTGGCGCGCCGTTCAAAATCACTGCAGGCAAGATGGCCGACAAAAGCAGAAAACGTATACTTTTTGCAGAAAACATTGGACTGCTCTCTGTATAGGAAAGCAGAAAACAACCCAATATGTTTTCTGCAAAGAGTATTCGTTTTCTGCTTTTGTCGGCCATCTTGCCTGATACTGAATTTGTGGCGCGAAGTCAGATGATCAACCTCTTTAATCTATAACCTTGGGTTTTAGTATCCTCAGTAATTAAAATTGGTCTTGAGCTTATAAATGATAAAAAGATAAAAATGTATACTCTCTGCATGATTCTTCGCCATTTTTGACGACCTCAGCCCACAGTGAGACGGGGCGCGAGGGCCGAGGCTGGGCACCACCGAAGCGCAACGTCTAGTTCAAACTTTACGATGGCCGATACTTGGACGCCGCCAATCAGAGCACGGTCAAATATTATATAAACGGTTTCGCCTCCTCTCTGCTCCATGTCTTCGTCATTGCAATAATTTCCAGAGAGGTGTGTTCATTGACTCGACCGAAGGGCTACCTTAATGGTAGATAGACTCTCACTCGTTTAATTCTTCTTCTTCTTCTTCTTCATTCTCTTGTTTTCATTCAGTTTCAGCGATACTGAAATTCTTCGTACGATAACTTGAGGTTTTAGGTCGGTTGCCGCGATGCCGCGTCGATCATCACCGTGGCCGCACCGTTGACACCCGAAGGCGGCTGCGACCCATTGCATTGCATTGCTGGTCTGCTGTGGCCCCGATCAGTGATCAGCAATCAGCGATCACCCACAGCCTGATTTGGTTAGACCAGCTATCAGACCTACCACAAGCAACTGCGGACTGTCGACCTACTCGATTTTTTTTTTTTTTTTTTTTTTTTTTTTTTTTTTTTTTTACGTAGTTTCGCCTCATTGTCAGTTCGGATAAAAATTTTCAGAGCGCGTTGTAAGTCAAGGAGCAGGGTTATTTGTATTTTGCGTCTTTTTGAAGAATCAATTTCTCTATAGTTCTTCATCTCCCTCACTCTCTTAATTTCGTCCATTTGAACGCATGCGTTATAAAAGAATAGAGGATGGGTCCAACGTCGCGTGATGACCCCTATCTCTGACCATCTTTCTTTAGCTAATGCGTTCAAATGAGCGGAAAGAGCGAAATAAAAATTTCAAAATCTTCTTTTGGAATTTACCGCTTTATGATTATTATTTTCCTTATCACTTTATGGTTCTATAGTTCAATTTTATCTATTTATTATTTCCTTGTCATAGGATTATAATCCTTTGATAGTTTTCCCCTAATAATAACTCAATGTTTTTGAAGGCACAATTTGAGACGGCATCACTTTTTGCATATTTTTTATTTTTCTCATCCCTTCCCGTTGCCTTAAAAGGATAGATAGTACTGTCATCATCATGAACAATTTTCAAGTTGGGGTCCCTCCATTTCTTAGCATTTCTGTTCCCCCTGGACTAAAAAAAAAATACTCCTATGGATCTGTCATTCAGAGTCCGTCCGTCCGTTTGACTGTGACATCATAGCTGCTAACTTATATTAGTTAATCCATATGCATCTACATTTTTTAATCGTGTGTGTATGTGAAACGAGGACTTAAATTACTTCAAACTTTTATATTAAATTGGCTGCGGTCCCAAACTGAGGTTTTGTGATAAAATAATTATTAATGAAGCTATTTTGTTACAGACGATTTAAGGGTCAATTCAGGTGTAAACATGTACAGGAACATCGATGAGAACACTAACAACTTACAAAACTCACACCTGACCTCATGAAATGCTTATGAACGCGCGATCGAAAAACCCTGTTGCCCTACAAGATTCTATGAAAAGGTTATCACTGTAGGAGGTTGCAATATAAGTGCAGTCTCGCTTATTACGAGACGCAGAATTTTTTTGTTGGCACCATTGTATTCCTCAAGACAAAATCTAGCAATCTTGACCATCAAATTCAATTTTCAAAGACTGGCTCCAACTTACTTTGTTATTCTGATTCGGACTTTGTGCTCTTTAGTTTGTAGTGCAAAACGTATTAAAGTGCATACGGGTTATTATTCCTCAGTGTAAAAAGACCTTTAACTGACGCGGGAAGTTGTCCTAATGCACCCCATTAAAAGTTTTAAATCTCCCAAAGGAATGAAAATTTCGGTCAGAAGAGTTTATTTTAGCACGTTCGATGAAAGCAAACTATCAATTTAATGATACATTAAAATTGCATTGCTTTTGAAGAGTAAAAATGTAATTCTAATCTCTTACGGAATGACTATGGTCATAATGTTCATTCCAGCTGTTTAGACTCTTAAAAAGCTGTATAATTTTCAGTTCGAACCGAGAACCGAACCAAAAACCAAAACTTAGGTAACTACTTGAATCAAAATTGGGCAAAAACCGAAATGATAACACCTCGAACCTATTTGTTTCTTCGGTTCAAATTCGGTTTAATTACGGCTCTATTTTTGGACCATCAGAGTCAGAGCTCATCAGAGATTGTTTACCTTCCTTTTCGGCACATATCTCGTAGCATACTTGTATGCAGCACTTTTTTCACACATGTTCACGAACACATATGCACCCATGCGCTATGTGCCGAAAGAAAATCTCAGATGTCATGGAACTACTGAAGAGAATGACTAATCAAAACTAATGACATTATGTGCGAGGAGGGAGACGGGGTTAATGCACCCTCATCTTGCGTATTGCGTAAGACATTCAGATTCAGGACCGGATGCATGCAGCGCATTGAGCGGCTAGATGCGGCTCTGAAAAGCCCACGCACCTTACCGCGCGAGCACTCATTCGGCACTCATCCCATAGAGTCTTACCGGTTGAACAGCGGAGAATTGAATCGCGGCTTGATGAGTCTGATCTATGGTGCAATATTTGACGAACACCAAATCACCGACGCCGCGGCATCGGCCGTTGCGAGAGACAATTCAATGTTTTTTTTCTCTCTTTTTTTTTTTCAATCGCGTTCAAAATCGAGCCGCCGCGCCGTCGTAATTGATGACAAGAGCATACCTATATCGAAAATGAACGCGTCCGAGTGTCGGGATACGAGCTTTCAAGAATCGAGAGAAACGACCTTGGGAAATTGACTTCACTTACTTTGTAATGCAACCTATGATTATAATGATTCGAGATCGTAGCCATTAAACGTTGCCAAAATGTTTGATTTGAGCTGTGGATTGTTTGGCATTTGATCGAACCATAGAGTAGCAAGATCGCGATCGGTTCTATGATCTTTCGATGATCCATAGATCTCAACAATCAACATTTTTGTTTTCGATGTTGCAAATGTTTTTGGGACCACGAGGTCAATGCCAAAGATATTTTACTATACAGATACGCAGATGTGGCATACTTACGGAGGGGGAAATGGGTCTGGGTTGGGGTTGGTGCAGTGGCGTCGCGTGCAATCTGGCAACGTTGTATTTAGTCCATTAAAACCCATGAAAAGAGTCAACACGTTGGGGGTGTACACTGCACTCCCTCGAATCGATATTTTACGTGGGATCAAATGGACGAAATGCTGCGTTGCCGGCTTGCACGCGACGCCACTGGGTTGGTGTACATAATGCGCCTATGCATTGCAAGAACATAGGAGGATACTGCCTCTTTAGTTTCACGGCACAGAGAGTAAATATTCGTTGTTGTTAATTTCGTTTTTTGTTAAGACGGTAACTACTGTAAATTATTCACACCACCAACTAATTTTACAAGAGGTAGTTAAAATGTATATCTACATATATACGTATATTATAGATGATATACACTTATGTGGCCCAATATACGGTAAATACACTGAAAATTAAAATGGGAAACAAGGATAAAAAATCCTTTTTTAGCCTTGTTTCCCCATTTTAATTTTCAGTGTATACATATTATATATACGAAAATACGTATTAAAACTAAATTGGCCAAATAACAAAAATATGAGAAGGAAAAATGGGAACGAAGCCAAAAGGACTATATATACCATTACAAGCTGAAATGCCTTAATATTTTTTGTAATTAATTTTCTTGGATTTTATTTACTAAAAACAATAAGGCAAGAAAATTAAATTACAGATTTAAGGAACAAACGTTTCGGCCGCAAAACACCAGCCACCTTCAGAGTACAAAATTTGAATGAAAATCGATAAAAATAAAAAACAACCAAAAACGGTTACAGAAACGCAGACGCAGTCTGCCCTGGATACAGGAGCACTGAAGAAACAAACAGTACACGGAAAATTAGTGAAAAATATCTGCCAGGTGTATTACCAAAAAAAAAAAAAAAAAAAGTCACCCATCTCATACATTTTTTTGATTCGGCCTAGAGAAGAACCCATTATACCTTTTACTCAAACCTACAGTGTCATTTCTAAAATTAATCGCATTTTGTGACCGTTTTATATGGATAGCTTCTAATATGAAAAAAAAAAAAAAAAATATTGAAGCATTTCAGCTTAATTATTATGTTTTACTAATAATATCATGATAATGGTGCCATTTCTCATTAATTAAATTATATATGTTACAGTTAAACCCGATTTTAGGCCAAACTAGTTTTGCCTATATTCCCAACTGGTTTGGCTTGAGCGGAACAGGCAAAACTAGTTGTGCCTAGGACAAACTCGTTTGGCCAGAAATTCTCTAGGCCAATCCGGTTGGGCCAACTCGTTAGGCCTAAAATTCTCCAGGCCAAACCAGTTGGGGCTAGGACAAACTCGTGTGGCCAAAAATTCTTCAGGCCAAACTAATAATGTGCAGGCCGAACTAGTTTGGCCTAAAAATGTTCAGTCCAAACTGATTATGTGGTTGACAAACTAGTTCAGCCGGGATTTTTTTTTTTTTTTTTTACATTTAAACGTGAGAAACAATTCAAGGAAACAAGGAAGAGCCTTTAAATAAAATGAGACAATGCCTTTTTGAATGAAACAACCATTATAGAGTTTGCAAATCAACTGTCAGTCATTTTCGTTTGTGTTTTAATTTAAAATCATAGATGCGAGCAAAATAAGAGTCCCACGCCTCCATGGATGCCTTTGCTAGCTTGTTTGCATTCTGAAAGCATGTATGATTAGCGGGTTGCGTCGCAATGTAAATAATGTGTACCTTAACTTTTTTCGTTCGTTTTTACTTTTTTTAGCTTATGTACCTTAACTTTAAAAATTATCTCATATAAAATTTCCCCTCCGTAACTAGTTCAACCATTCGCCTTATTTATTCATCTGCAGCAGCAAAATACAATCCAATTGGTCTAGCCTAACGGTTTTTAGGCTGAAACAGTTTATCCTAGTCCCAACCATTTCGGCCTAAACATGTTTAGGCTAAATTGATAATGTGCAGGCCAAACTACCTTGGCCTGAAGATGGCGGGAGGGGGGTCCCCCCCCCTAACTCGAATATTTCAAATGGCGACTCCCATCTTGTGATACATCGATCGAAAGGACGTAAAATTCTAAGACCTTTGGCGCAAACCGCAGGTCAATATCGTTTTTCGTTTCGATAAATCGAAGGTCGAAGTTCGATTTTTACCTATTTTCAAAAAATCATAGCTCGAGTTCAAAAAGCCGTAACTTAATAAACTTTGGATCCAAAATATTCTAAATTGTCAGTAATTTTCAGAAAAAATACAAAATTGAGCTTAAATTACTCAAAATTTAAATTTATGGTCCCCAAAATTTTTTCGATTTTTTTCGATTTTCCGAACTTTGAGGTCCTGAAAAAAGAGGAACAGTGGCGAATTTTGAAACCGATGAAACACGTATCCATTAATTTTTTAGAGAGTAACTTTTTTGGGCGGGTTTTTTTTCTTCCAGCCCCTCAAGGGGATTGGCATAGCCGGGGGCGACCCCCTACCCTGAGGGGCGGTAAGAAAAAAACCGGCCTAAAAAGTTACTCTCTAAAAAATTAATGGATACGTGTTTCATCGGTTTTTAAAATTCGCCACTGTTCCTCTTTTTTCAGGACCTCAAAGTTCGGAAAATCGAAAAATATCGATAAAAATTTCGGGGGCCATGAATTTTAATTTAAGTAATTTAAGCTCAATTTTGTATTTTTTTCTGAAAATTAAATGCAATTTAGTGTATTTTGGATCCAAAGTTTATTAAATTACGACTTTTTAAACTCAAGCTATGATTTTTTGAAAATAGGTCAAAATCGAACTTTGACCTTTGATGTATCGAAAACGAAAAACGATATCGACCTGCGGTTTGCGCCAAAGTTCTTAGAATTTTACGTCCTTTCGATCAATGTATCACAAGATGGGGGTCGCCATTTGAAATATTCGAGTAAGGGGAGTGGGACCTTCCTTCCCGCGCCCCTCTCTGGGGCGGGGAAAACGAAACCCCCTTGAAAAGTTGTCCTCGAAAATATTTCAGACGTGTCTCGGCGTTTTTCGAAATTCAAAGCCGTTCGCGAGAAATTCGAGACGGTACATATTTTCTTCAACACCCTGTAGAGACTCTAGTTAAGACAAATGAAACCATGGGCGCCGCCAAAGGATGCGTTTTTGCACATTTGTTTACATTCTGAGGACCGTTGTAGTGTTTTGGTCCACTGTAAAGTCGTTAAGATTAAAGTGCCGAAGAGAGTTTCTACCTGTGTAATCTTTCACTACTTTTATTAATTAACATCTATTTAGCCTTTTAAAGATTCTTTTGGGAATTATAGACATTCTTGATGTGCATCATGATTAAAATTAACAAGTTCATCTACAAATAACTCTTTTATATCCATAAAATACTGTTGAATCCCTTCGTTTGTAGACAAATGTATGGAAACAAATGTGCAAAAACGCATCAAATGGTGGCGCCCGTAGAGCCTAAAACTCGTTAACCAATCAGATGTTGACTGACTACGACTACCCCCTTGTCTTGACTTTCTACTTACAGGGACTCTGGGATTGATCATTCATTCATGGGGGGAAACAGGAATTAGTATTTCTCTCTCTCTCTTTCCATTTGAATGCGTTCGTTAGAAAATGACGGAGATAGGGGCTAAAATCACGCGCACGGAAAAAAATTCACGGGTACGGTTACTATAAAAGACGGGCGCGGGAACCGTGAATCACGGGTAAAAGTTGGACGCCGTCCAGACACAGTTACGACACCCGTGAATGTACGGTTCAGAGCGAAATCGTACTTTCACGGGCGCCGTGGGTTAAAAAGGTAAGATGATTCATCCGGGATTTGATCCCGCAACGTTCCGTTTCGCAGTCCAGTGTCTTGTCCACTACACCGCGCTGACCGCATGGAGAAGGGAGAGGAAACTCCAGTATATAAAGAAGCAGATGTCGCGAGGTGGCGGTCGCACCGAAGCACTCGAGTAACCGTACTTCACGGGTTGTGCCACCGTGAAGTTACGGGTGTCACGACCATAATTATTACGGGCATTCCGACCGTGTTTTTCTGGCTATGGCACCTGTGAAACACGGCTACCCTAGCTGTCTTTTTACGGTTAGTAAATGAACCGGCGTGGATGGTTGTCACACCCGTACAGTTTTTTTTTCCGTGCGATGACCCCTTTTGGTATCCCTTTCTAACACGTGTGTTCAAATGACCCGAGAGGGAGAAGAGAAAGACAAATTCTTGTAACCGCCCATGCATCCGTAACTTGCGGACCTTGGCTTCGACGTGTCAGCTCTCTCCCAATGTGCGGTAGCCGAGCCGACCTCTAACGACCTTGGCTAGGTCTCGATGCGTGCCACTGGGTCACTTGATTTTCGGTCCGTATCTACCGCAAAACTTGTGATTTGTGGTATGATGCTGATGTCTATCGCTGCTGCTGCATCGCCATAACGCCATAACACCATAACACCATACCGACGCCCTACGCGACGCGACACGAGACGATTGAAGGGGACGGGACGCAAAAGCACGCACGCGCGGCTCGGCGCGGCGGCGTAGTTTGTTGTTGATCGTGTCGTGTTGCTTAACAATTATTGCGGTATGCTCTGAAACCGAGAGTGACAGGACCGTCCGTCGTGTGGCTTTGGCTTCGGGTTCAGACGAGAAGCAGACCTCCCAACGAGATTTCTTTGACTTTGAGAGAATATATTTATGAAATCCTTTAAGCAATGAAGCTGTCCCATCAAGGGCCTTCTTTGGTCCTCTGAGTGGACAAAATTCAAACTTTCTCAATCAATATTGTAGGGAACTTTTTTCTTACCGCAGATTACCTAAAATGTATGCTTTTAGTCATTGTTTAAGGTGATTCTGTTCGAAACTTTTCCAAATATCAATCCTATGGATAGCGCCACTGGTCACTAATGGGGAAGGCCGTGTTTTTGACATTTTAAATAGCAAAATCCAAGAATATCAGCACCTGCGTAATTTATTTAAGGATTTTTGAGCCCTAAACGAGCAAACTTGGTTGTGAGTGAAAGCTGTAGGTACATTAAGACATTCATTTTGCCACAAGCTTAGTGAGTGCGAGTGAATGTCCATCTGTCTCACTCGCATTCACTGAGGCTCATGAATCTTTTTGTATTTCATCATTTCCCGCCTTTTTTTTAGTGTTTTAGCTTGAAACTTTCAGGGTGTCTTCTTGAAGTATTCTCAAAGGTGCTGACGTACCTCAAATTTGCATTTTTGCGTAAAAATCATCAATATTAGCCAAACATTGTTGACTTTTTGAGCAGCGCTCCGCGACATGGTGTCCACGGGTCGAACTGTTCGGCCCTGGAATGAAAGAAATGAAACATGTCTTTATGAAGATCTGTTTGAAGCATAAATATAGACCGCTGCGCTGATATCACGGTTTTTTGTGGAAAAAGCAGTATCAAATGAGTCATATGTAGGTATGTAAGTACAAAAGCGCAGGTGCCAGAGTATGCTGTGTCAAATGATGCGTCAAAACAAATATTGCAGAAATTAATCACTGTTGCAATTATTTTTTTATGTAAATTATGGGTTACTTAAATACTAACTAAATTCGTGCCATAAAGTTTTATTAATTTTTTTATTGGAAAGTGCTATTTAATAAACTTTGGATAAACTAAAAGCTAATGCAAATAAAAATTATTAGCTTAAACTTCAAGGAGAAAGTGCTTAACGTTTGCGCTCATTTTCAAGTCCTAAACCATCAACGGAAACTTAATGTTTTCTAACAAAAATTGCGATAGGTATGCGGTGAAAAAAGAAATAGAACCGCAGCTGCAGCCTTTTTTTTCAACTCTGTGCGTATACTAGTCAGGAAGTGGTTATCATTTTGATTCGCAAAAATTTATAGAGCGAATTGCAGCTCGAGTACTATTCAAAAGCGAAATTTGCTGAGAGAGTGTGGGAGGGGTGTAGGAGGGGGAAAGTCAATGAACGATCTAGCTCTCCCGTTGTCCGTTCACAGAAAAACGTTCATCTAGATGCGTCACTGATATAAGTTCACAGCGCTCCTGGATACTGACCTGGTTTATGTCTCTAAATTCTCGGATACGTCCTACAACCTTCTCCTTTCTTCTAGAGGAGGGCTCCTGGCTCCAAGATTAATGTTAATAAATTGCTTTTTTTAACTGACCTTGGTATATGAAGACAAGTGTCAAAAAAGTGTCACTGCAAACAGTACCGACTATTTTACCATCATTATTAATTTTTTTAAAGCTTGCTTACTTGCTAGCATATAAAAACCGGATTTCGAGTTCAAGTATATTGTCATGCTATTGGAACAATCGAATCGCAAGAATGCGATAGCGGTTTGATTCAAGGAAAATGATCTAAACGTACTTACCTACGTTGTTGTTGTTGTTGTTGTTGTTGTTTTCGATAGTGTTATTGTTTGTGTTGCTTTGCGTCGGTATTAATTAATAGTTTGACGCGCCACTGATTGCGATCATGTTTGGTTGTTTGATTTGCGTTTGCCGCTCGTGTATACACTTTATTGTTTTGACACCAGTTGATTTCGCGACGTTTAGAACGATTGCAATCAATTAAATTGATTCATCGATGGTAATTTGAAATCAACGCTGGGAATTGAACTCCTCCGATGAACATATACATACTGGCGAAATGTGCAATCAGGCAACTTTGCATTTTGCCCATTTAAACTCATGCAAAATATCGAACGCAAGTGAGTTCACATTACACCTAGTATTTTGATCTTATTTAGAAATCCAAATGGACAAATCGCAAAGTTCTTAGATTGTAAGCTTCGCTGATGCCTCTGAAGAATTTTGGAAGCTTATTCCCATTATTAAATGCTCATTTTTGTATTTTCAACTCGTATTGAATGCTAAAGGCTGCAGCAGAGGCATTGGTGGACGCAGGGAGGGTGGAAAAGGCGATCGCCTTCCCCCTCCCCCCCCGCTCGGCCAAAAAGTGGGTAGAAGAGGGTGGAGGGGGGAACGGAACGGAGGAAAAAAGGGAAAGGGGGTCACGTGGGGATCTCAACTTCGCCTCTTCCCGTTCGCGAGGGATGGATCCACCAAGGAGCAGATTTAACTTTTTTCATGAAAACATCAGCTTCTTACTGCTCCAAACCAATCAGGTTGCCCTATCTCTGGATGGAAGCTGATGTTTTCATTCAAACCTACAATTTTCAAGTCCAATCAGGTAACATCACCTAGTACCTAGTCAACACATAGTATACTTCTGGTTAACATTACTATAACATCTAGCAGGTGCCAAAATCAGGTATCCGTATATGGTTATTTTCACCGTAATTTTTTTTTCGTGTACGCATGGTAAGCATTAGATTTCTTGGAAAGGCATTCTTGATTCACCCTGGGAAAAGAAAAGTAGGTAATTTAACAGTTTAGTTGTTTAAAAAGGTATTCGTGCAAACCCATTTGTTCATTTATCTTCTACCATTTTGTTGATTTTACAATCCAATTTGTTAAATCAACAATCCGATTTGTTAAATCATCAATCCAGATTGTTGATTTAACAAATCGGATTTTAAAATTAACAAAATGGTAAGTTAAATCAACAAATGCGTTTGTACTCACCATTTTAACAAATAGACTGGTAGGTAACTTACCTAAATGTTTTTCTCTGTGCATGTCAACTTTGAATACGCTTAATTTTTTCTCGACTTAACTTGGCAACCTCTAAAACGACAAGAGAGCACACGACAACAATAACACCTGATCAAAACTTCACTCTTATAGCTCAGTTGCTCTCAAGTCTCGAGAGACTGAGAGACTCCGCCAGCAAAATAAATCAACCGTAAAGTTCGCGGTTTGCACAATCCCTCCGCGACCCGAACCCGAACCCGGCTGTGTTGCAATTTTATTTTTTTCGTCACTTATATGCTCTCATCTCCATCGGAATTCTAAGATCCACGCAGTTGCCAAATATTAACACGATTGTTGTTCGATACATCGAATGGTATTGCAATACTTTACGTTCTCATCCCGATCGGAAGTTTCAGCGCCTCGCTGCTGCTGCCGTTTTGCGTATAATTAATGACATTTGTCAATTCACCGATGATTCCACCGGTTGAAAAAAGATTACACAATTCAATTCAGTGCATGACTGTAATGCACAAAAATACTCACATCTGTAATCTTTTCTCAACTGGTGGAGTCATCGATGATTTTAAAAAACATGTGGATATTTTAATAATTTAACAGCAATTGCATACCGATTGAGAAAAGATTACAGATCAAATTATTTTCGTGCAGTAAAGTCATACTCGCAACTGAACTGTGTAATATTTTCTCAGCCGGTGGCATCATCGGTGAATTGAAAAATATCATTGATTATACGCGAAACGGCTGCTCAGGGAGGTAGGTCCATTCAGTTTGTTTGTATCTTTTTTTGCTCATTTAAACATTATGTATACGTTAAACAATGATGGAGGGAGAGGCTATCACGAGACTTCAGTCCCTATTTCTGTCCTTTTTTGACTGATGTGTTTGAATGAGCAAGAAGAGAGAGGAAGTCAAATTCCTGGCGACAGCGGCAGTTGCTACCACGTAACGGCTGGAACTTGCAAAAGTCCAGTGCAGACTGACAATGAAATATTTTTTTCCATTTAAAACCATACTAAAAGTGGAATTCGAGAAAATTCAACCTGCATATCTATGAGATCTTTTCCATGAGTATAAATAGACAGTATGCAACGTTGCCAGTTTACACGTAACACTACTATGGTCTTAAATTGTTGATGAATGCCGAGAGTCGAACATCCATTCAAAATGCTTTGGGACTGTTGCAAACTTTTGCTAAAAGCGATTTAATAGTCAATTCTGGTGTAAAACCCTCGAAAAATAACGATGGCAGCGCTAAAAACTTCTGAAATTCACTCTTAAACTCAATAAACGTTTTTATTTGCTCGAGCGTAATGGTGGCTTAGGGCAGTAATAATAGGAATTCCTATAATAATTCCGTCACTCTCTCTATGCTGATAAGGATGATTTACAGAGTAATTAGTCATCAGAGTAGTGATCCACATTCGATGAATGGTTCCGTGACATCTACCAACACCGGTGTCAAATGAAAGTCGTCTCATTGGTCACTTCTTGGTGGAGTTACAGTATTGTTAGATGGGAATCCAATTATTACTGCCTTCAGCCACCATTAAACTCGCGCTAATAAAAGTGATTATTAATTTTAGGAGTAGATTTCAATGATACAACTTCTAAGATACTTTATGGTGTTAGCAGAAGGTCCCGTTTTATTGAAATCACCCATTGAAATAGGAAGCGCAGTTCAAAGGACATCAAATAAAATGACGGGTATATACTTTTAGAATTTGGGTCGAAAACGGAATATTTGTACATACAAACTTTATTTATAACATTATTTTTATCATTTTCCAGACGTTGGTCTGTCTTTGGCTCCTTTGCAATTGTAATAAGAGGATATATCAACACACTGAAAAAAGTGAAACGGTAAATTTTATCCCTAGATGGTTCCCTATATTGTTTAGCGATATACGAGGGTAATACTTATAGCGTGATGGTTAAATAATACAGTCATTTTTGGCATTCTTTATAGTCACGCAGTTAATATTCTTCTCAATTGCGGTGAATGTTCACGATTAGATAGTTATTTTTTAACCATCCAAGTCACTACACAATATTGTAGGAACCATCGAGCGGTGAAATGCACACTTCCATATTCTTCAGTATAGACAGAGCTAATTTATGAAATATTTTTACATGACATTTATTTCAATATTTATGTAATGATGAACCGTCAGATGGTCTCATGCGCAGAAAAGAGCACTCTGCTGTGCTTTTCACTTTCCTAAATAGTTGGATCCTTCGTTAAACTGACGAAATAACGAGGGGAAAACAACAATGTCAATTTTATCAAACAGGTTGCATCCTAAAGACCTTCGAATAGAGAAGAATGGGAACTAAATAGACTTGACATCGATAGCTCAAGTTTAAATTGCGATTACAACTTCAGCTTAAAACTTGATCTTGAACATAAATGAAAAATGTTATCTGTAATTGATAGCAGGTGTTTAAACTAGTTTTGCTTTGAAATATTTGAAATATATTTTTTTTTTCACTGTAATGATCCTTTTCAAGTTTTTTGTTGTTTTTAAATCTTCTTGTGAAGAAAAAAAATAGAGTTATAATGAGGAGGCAGTGCCGGCAGTGGCAAGGGTCTGGATTTTGGTGTTTTGTTGTTGTTTTTGTTTTTGTTTTTTTTAAGCAGATGAAAGTACGCAGTGAGCTGAAAGCAAGGGTACCTATGGTTTATAACTCTAGGTACCATAGTTCTGGAAATGTGATTTTGGCCCAAAATACATATTTTTTTTTTTTTTTTTCAATGGGCCTGTTGCACACTTTTGCTATAAGCGATTTAGTAGTCGAGAATGGTGAAAAAAATAACCATGACAGCACTAAAAACTTCCGATACCCACTCCTAAACTCGATAAAGGCTTTTATTTGCGCGGGCGTAATGGTGGCTGAGGGTAGTAACAATGGGAGATCTCATCTAACAATAATGTAACTCCATCAAGAAGTGACCGCAATAAAAGACGACTTTCATTTGACACCGGTGTCACTATAGGTGTTGCGGTACCATTCATCGGATGTGGATCATCACACTCAGTGGCGTACACAGGATTTTTCTTGGGAGGGGCTTACACTGATGAGCGTTTGACGGAAAATTGTTCCCCCCCTTCCCCTCCACCCCCAAAAATCGGAGCTCTGGGGGGGGCTTTAGCACCCTTACCCCCCCCCCCCCCCCCCCGCGTACGCTACTGATCACTCTGATGACTAATTACTCTGTGAATCATCCTTGTCAGCATAGAAAGAGTGACGAAATTAAGATAGGAATCTCCTATTGTTACTGCCTTCGGCCACCATTACGCCCTCGTAAATAAAAGCGTTTATTAAGTTTTAGAGTGGATTTTGGAAGTTGTGCTGCTGATTTAAATGCTGCCATTGTTATTTTTCGAAGTTTTTACACCATTCTCGACTATTAAATTGCTTATAGCAAAAGTGTGCAACAGCCACATTGGCATTTTGATACATGTGTGGTCACAACACACACTAAGCCTATGTGATTTTCGATGCATCGATCGAAGTCTCGATGTTTTCTTGCCATCGAATTGATTCGATACTATTATTGGTGTCAATCGATGCATCAAAACTCGATTTTTGTTGATATTTAGACTAGAAACAGACTATATAGAGTCATTTTTCCTCTTGAACCATCTCAAAAGCATAAAAAAGTATCATGATTTCCAGTGACTTCTCATTTTCGGTCTGTTAAAAGTTCCGATGCATCGATAAAATGTCGATGTTTTTTGTAAATTTACAAGCGTGTATCTCCGAAACGGGGACATTTGGGAAAAAACAAAGTTGGAGGTCATATCACGAAAGTTGGCCGATGAAAGATGAGTTTGTTTAATGCGCAGAGACGAGTTTACGTTTTTGCGCATATGCAAGAACGTAAAGACGCCTTTGCGCAGCGAGTTGCATGATCTATCATCGGCCTTCTTTCGTGAAACGAGCACTACTTACGTTATCAGCTCATCAAGTAAGTATACTTTCATTATCTTCATGAAAAACACAAAATTCCTGACCCTTGCAAAATTAAGTGATCTTTGTCCAACCTTAGGTGCAATAGGGATCTTGCAAATTTTTGCTATATGCAAATGAATAGTTTAATCCGGTGTAAAAACTATGAGTAGCAAAAATCACACACCAAAACATTCCAAACTTTAGTTATAAATTCAGCTAACAGCAGTATACGAAAAAATCGCAATGGCGGAGCTAGACGTATAGGTATCATGGGGGATTCCGGTCTAATGCGTCAATTTCTCTACGGGAACATGGAGATACGCCTCAAATTATAGATAGGAAATATCTATTCTAACTTAAGTATACCTACCACACTATTTACCTGCATACTTGGTTACTGCCTACAATATTTTAGATCGCCATTTTTCTAGCGTTTTTCGATTTTCTTTTTTTTTTTTCATAAACATGAGCAATTTTGAAAAGAAAGAGGAAAATATCTATGAAAAGAACCGAGCAAACAACCGCATTCGTGCGTTAGTCGTAACCGGGTCGAACTTATGCAAGCCATTACAAAAAAAAGGTCCCATCCAGCGGATGGAAAATGTCAGATTATTTTCAGACGAACTGCATTAGATGACGCTATGTGTTTACCAGTGAAAAGCAATGATACTCGAATTCGTGAGATGCCGAGCTCTCTGCTCCTGCGCGCAATTCACTGGATGGATCAAACGGTTTCAAAGCTCAGCTGGAAACATCTGACGAGTTCAGTAAACGGCCACTACATACTATAAGCGCCTTGACATTTTTATTTGGTCTATCCATTTCCGTGTCTGTGTTGGTCCCAAAAAGTTCCAAACTTAGGATTTGATGCACCCAAAGCTATAATATTATACAGGGTGTTTCAGACCACCTGACCAGCTTTTATTGTGGCCAAACTAACGCAAATATGAAAATTTGGTAAAACACATGTAACGTAAATCGACCCCAAAGAATTCGGGGAAAATATTTATAGCTCCCTGAAACTACCCCTTATTTAGGGGGGTGGGTACCCGTATCTCAAAAAAAAAAATCAAATGGAAAAGGTATGTTTTTACATTGGAATCTAATACGGCATAGTAACATAAAACTATATTATCCCTGAGGTTTTTTTCTAAAAACCACCCTATACTGAGTTAGGGCTGGATTTTGAAAAATGTAGGGGAGATTTTCGATTGACCCTCCCTGTGACCCTCCAAATCATTGGATTTGAAAAAAATAAAAAGTTTCTGAAAAGACAGACCAAGAGCTTTCTTTTGATGTATCACAAGCCTATTTTTTGTGAAAAAGGGTACAAGGCCTCCTCACCCCAAAACTTTGGGGCTTCGGGGGGTCCTACGTAAAAAAATTCAGATGTAAAGGTATGGCTTGTGATACATCATTTGAAAGGTCTTTAAGAGACGAAAAAAATGATGCCCTCCAAAAGTCCTGAAAACTACCCCCTTTCAAAATAGCGGCCGTTTTAAGATTTGGGGGCTCAAGGGGGACCTTCAGAAAAATGACCTAAAATTGAACGATACATGCATGGCTAAAAGAGTCCTTAATAGAGAAAAAGAATGGTTCAAACTGCGAGTCAAACCGACTTTTTAATCCAAAGTTACGGCCGATTTAAATTTAGGGGCTCCTTTTTGGGAAACCATACTACCCCTAAATTTCAATCGGCCGTAACTTTGGATTGAAAAGTCAGTTAGAACCGCGGTTTGATAAAGAGGACCAAAAGTCTTTCCAAGGGTTTTTTGCATCTGATTTCGGTTATTATTCTAAAATTTTTAATCCGTGAAATGAAATTTGTGCCACTAAGGGTACAAGATTGCCTGAAAAGTACAGTCCGACTCAATTTCTGAATTTCTCGAGGTCATCAATGGATTTTACACGTAAAATTACCATGAAACACCAATTTTCATGACATTTGATTCAGAATGGTGGTCGCTATCCCAAAAAACCACACATATTTCAAAATTTTGGGGGCTGTAGCTCAAAAGGGGGGCATTTTCAGACTCATGCTTATAGAGAAAATACTTAGTATTATTTTGAACTCTAGAAAACGTGGTTACAAGGACAGCATATGTTTCTGATAAACCATGTATGTCTATTGTAGTTCACAGTCCCAACCACCGGTTTTGCAAAGTACATCCCATGCCTGCCTTCCACAGTCTGCACAAAGCGAAACACAAATGCGTTCCAAGTACATGTAGATTATGGAGTGTTGAGTGTTGTTGCAGTGGACTTTACAGATAACAATGACATGCATTACTTACAAATAAAAACAAACTAACCTTTCATTCACCACCCACCATTACCTTCCATTACGATTCCTAATCGGCCGTACAGCGTTAATGGCAAGCAAGTAATTAATTGAAATGGTTTACAATTTCCTTCGGTGTGATTCTAAACGGAAGTTTCAGAAGTTTGTTTTCCGTGGTAAAACTGCAGATCACAAAAACTTTCCTACTCTGCAGTCTCATATGAGATTTAAATTATAGCTATGGCACGTACTCGCAGGTGACTTATATGTCTGAAGTTAATGACGACTTAAATAGACAGCGTTTTGCAGAAAAAAACCAAGTGACACTAGACGTTGCCATTTTTCTTGGCCTGAATCAGCAAACCCCAATTTTCAGACAAACTTGTAGGGTATGCGTTTTTTGAAGGCTCGTTCGGCAAACCTAGATTTGCTTGTTTCTTTTCAGGCAACGTAAGTCTGCCTGATTATTGATTTTTCTTTTACTACCCTGCTTTTTTTTTTTTAAGTTAACAGTAGCCTGAGCCACTGTTAACTTTTTTCTTGTCACAGGATAAGACACTGATTATTTCAAGGTAGAATTAAGAAAGATGCAAATTAAGGACAGTGCAATATGGAGCCACTACGTACTTAACCTATGACAGACAATGAATTTTGATTACGTATACTTTCATGCTGAAATTGAATTATTATTAATTTTCCTTTTATTTTTTATTAATTGAGGACTCAGATAAAATTTGATGATTTGGCTATGAGTGATGCCTTTTTATTCATCATAAAATAATAAACGAAACAAATGATTTGGCTACAAAAAATTATTTTAATGAACTTAGATTCACATTTTAAAAAATAATGTATCGGATTTAACAGATTGCA
The DNA here is from genome assembly GCA_011764245.1 of Trialeurodes vaporariorum. Classification (NCBI taxonomy): domain Eukaryota; kingdom Metazoa; phylum Arthropoda; class Insecta; order Hemiptera; family Aleyrodidae; genus Trialeurodes; species Trialeurodes vaporariorum. The sequence continues at coordinate 29,370,533 of VMOF01000035.1, forward strand.
ATGAGTTTTAAATAATAAATAAATAATAAATACAATTTAGATAACACCACTGTACCATTAACTTGATTTTTGTTGAGTAGCTGTGTCAATAAACTTCTTGTTGCTTGCGTCTCTTCCAACTGTTGTTGGGCTATCATTTGCATTGCGGACTTCCTCTTCTCCTTCACTTCTTCTTGTTCCAATTTTTTTCTCTCCAATGCTAAACGTTCTCTGGCAATTTGGAGCTCCTCTGCCTTCAGCTCGTGTTCCTTTTGTTTGAGGAGAAGGAAATCGGAGTAAAACTTATTTTTTTCATCTCTGCTTTCTTTCTTGAGATTGTGTGTTTCTTTCATAGATAGGCTGATCGACTGTTGCTCTCTCAAGACTTTTGTATGGAAAGTGTCTGACTCCTCTCTCTTCTTCTGCGTCCTTTTACGTTTGGCGATGGCTCGGGGTTTGTCTGACAGTTTTTGCGTTCGATTGATGCGGGTTCCTTTAGGGGTTTGGGAGATGGATGAAGGTGAGACAGATGACGAAGAAGTCTGGGATGTAGAAGGAGTAGCGGGTGAAGCAGGTTGGATGGTAGAAACAGTTGTGGGGTCGGAAGGTGTGGAGCAGGGAAATGAAATATCGGAAATGACAGAGCAATCAGGTAAGGTTACAGGAGCAGTCGGCAGAACGTGGTAATGGAACTCAGGAATAGAGATTGATAGAGGTGGAAGAGTGGAAGGCGAACAGGTGACATCTACAGGTCTTGAGGGGAGCATGGTTTTGATTGGTTTCGCAAGAAGGTTGGTAGGGAGACGGGCGGATAAGGGTGACGGAGCAGATGTATTGTGAGGATTGGGTGCGGTATTAGGTTTGACGAGTCTCGAAACTTTGATAATTACTTTGGTATGAGGATGTGGAATGGTGGCTGAGGTTGGAGGAATAGACAGAGCAGGGGAAGAGATATGAGAGGTGAGCGAGGTAGCAGTGAAAGTTGAAGATGGTTTTGCTGGAGTTGTTTGCGGGATGGAGGGCTTAATGGTGACTTTGGCAGGCGGATGAGGAATGGTGGCTGAGGTTGGAGAAATGGACAGAGCAGGGGCAAACTGAGAGGGAGGTACAGCAGGAGAGCGGGTGTTTACGGGTGGTTTGATGGTGCATGCATTAGGGTTTATCCTTACGCCGGGTGCTGAAGAGATACGAGAGATGATCAAGGTAGCAGTAACAGTTGAAGACTGGGGTTTTGCAGGAGTTTTTTGCAGCATGGAGGGCACGTTCTTTGGAGCTGAAACAGATAAAGGAAAGAACAAGTTAAAGCACGTGTCTCTGGCTACAAAACAGCAAAAATAAATGGAAACAAAGGCCGAGAAAAATAAAAGCCAAATCGAGCACTGGGACCACTGCTAGAAATGTTAAGGAATTTCTTTGATTGAGTGTTTGTCACGGCAAGGAGGACTTTTATGTGCATAAATAATATGTGTGAATCCTACACCTTTGATCACACTAGTTTTACTTCATGACCTATGGAAATGTCTTTCAGTTTCATGTTTTTTTTTCTCCCTTGACCTGCAGTGTTCCAATTGTTGAATTTAATTATTTAAAATAAAAATTGTATCAAGCGCTACCAATTGAAACTCTGCAAATTTTCAATTCATTTCATTCTTTCGTTTAGAAAAGATTTCTCATTTTCAAAGTAAAACATGAGTTAAACCCTTTCAGGGTGAAACATGGTAGGATCTCTATGGAACTGACGAACCCAAAAAAAGGATTGAGGGAAAGTAAAAGTGCTCTCATCTCCGCTGCGCAGAGATGTTCGTAACGCCCGACTATGAAGGCTGTGTCGAACATGTCACCCATGAAAGGTGAAGTCCTTCCTGAGCGAGGCAGCGGAATGAATAGAAATTTCATAGTGTTAGTTGGTATCACGCATCTCCCTTAATACAAATTTTTTGAAAAAGGACTACGGCAGACCTAAACGACGGCTACCACATAAACGAGGAGGAAAAAAAGAAAGAAGAAAACAAATCGTAGGATTGTGAAATGAGAGAAGTTTGAAACGTGTTTCACAAAGTGTAATATCAGCCAGATGAGAAAATAAATTCCACTGTTATCCTTCATCTCTTCTATTTGTCACATATGATTTAAAATCCCATGGTGCCAAAACAAAAGCCTAGTATCTGCTGCATGGGCGCACCCAGGGGGGGGGCCAAGGGGGCCAAGGCCCCCCCATAGGAAGAAAAAAAGGAGGAAAGGAAAGAAAAAAGGAGGAAAGGAAAGGAAAAAAGGAGAAAAGGGAAGGAAAAAAGAGGAAAAGAGAAAGAGAGAAGAGGAAAAGAGAAGGAGAGAAAAAGAAAAGATGAGAAAGGAAATGAGTTAAAAAAAAGTATCAATGTCATGAAACATATTTTTCCTTGGAGGAACATATCTTTCCCGACAGCAATGTCCTTAATTGTTAATTTCGCTCGATCTTCCTCTGAAATCTAGATTTCCTGAAGACTCCGTCTTTCTATCAGCATGCGATGTAGATATTTCCGTAACATCAGCATAGTCTCGGAAAATCTCATTTTTCTCGAGAGTTAATTCAATGTAGTTTCTGAATAGAAGTAGCCTAATTTTGCGTCTGAGAAGAGCTAAATTTTCAACATTTTCCGGGGGAGGACCCCCAGACCCCCTCCCCTATGAAATGACTACTTGCCCCCCCCCCCCCCCCCAATACAGAAATCCTGGGTGCGCCCATGATCTGCTGCATCACTCAGAAATGCTCGGAAGCAAGGACATTTTTGTAAATCTTCCGTCTGTAAGAAATTATTATCTTGATTTGTACCTCTTCCTTTTATGAACAGAAAGGATAAGGTAAAGAAGCACTGGCAAATTGGGAAAAGTTTGTAAGTTCCTTAGCATCTGTTCTCTGTTCCTCTTAATCAGTCAAGCTCAGCTTTGACTTACAAGACATGAGTAAATTATAACTCAATTGCATATAGGTAGCAATAATGTAGGTGGCACTTATTTTGCTTTTTAGATAAAGCAATAAATGGAAATAGTAAAAAAGAGGTAGCGGATAAAGGGTGCGCACCAGAAACTATTAAGTCCGGTTGGGAAGTAACTGTGGTTTCGTCCGTTAAATCGTCAGTGGGGACTGGCTCTGCAGGTGGCGCATCCCATGATCCGGCAGTTACAGTGTGCGGTTTTGTCACTGGAAATAAATTCAATTCAGTGATTAGAAAAGCAATGGAAAAAAGCTTAGAATAGGTGCTCTAACAGAGGCAGTAGTCAGGGTACCGAGTACATTTGAAGAGCACTGTTGCTTTGATTTTTCCCTCACCTGGGAAAAAATACTGTGAAGAACAACACAAGAGTTTTGTTTGCCATTTATTTTCTCAAAAACGCTGGTAGACAGAAAGCTGTTGATCAATAAATAAAACAGGAACGGGTAAAATGCTGGGTGTTTACACCATTACGAAAAGGCCCTAATTAAAATGCTAGCTAGTTCAAGCAATGGCCACTACGGAGCGTTGGTGCGAGACAAACGGCGGGTTCGACGCATTTGATTTCTTTTTATATTGAAAGTTTACTCTTGATTCACATCAACGACCGGTGGCCTAGTGGATCAGTGCTGGATCAACTAAGGGTACAATGCGGGTTCGAATCTCACTCATGCACATTCTTTTTTGCCATTCCCCAATTAACAAAAATGTTGTATTAGTATCGATCCATAACAATTTATCCTGCACATCGATTATTATCTCCAGTGTTGTACGAAAAAGGGGACGTTCAATTTTGAACCTAAATTAACGTGATATCGACGAACCATTGACGAACTCCGATTTATGATCACCAACAAAACGGAAAAAACTGTAATCCCCCCCCCCACAAGAAACCCCTTTTCCGAGTGCAGACAACCCCAAGTTAGATTATGAAAAAGACCGGGAGCGAGCGAAGCGAGCGGGAGGTGAACGCAGCGCGGAGCGCGCGTATTCGCCCGAAGGGCGTAACAATTCCCCTAAAATGAAATAAATTTCAAAAAAGAAGACAAGAGAAGAAGACAGAAAGAGGGAAAGAAAAGAGGGAAATTACTCGTTTGATAATTCAAAAAGACCGCGGTCATCGCTTACCGTACGCTAACCTAGCGCGGAAGCACCTCATAGCAGTCATCTTGTGAACTAGCTAGTAGCTAGCATTTCAAACAGGGCATTTTCGCCAGATCAGTTCGCTAAAAATGCTAGAATACAACCTCAATTGGCGAGGATGTTTCGCCTCAAATCACAGCCATTTTCGACTCAAGAATAATAAAATAAAATTAAAAACAAATTTCAAAAGGCGGAGAGAGCCGCCACTCACAAACCGTATGAACACAGGAATGAAAACCATCTGAGCTTTGCGCTGCAGTTTACCCGTTCCTGATTTATTTATTGTTCAACTCGTCGTTGATTGGTTTCTCCGGCAGTTCACTTTGAAAGCTGTTGATGGAAATGCCTATTTTTTCAGGTTTCAGGCTTGATAAAAATAAAAACAACACTTGATCAAACAGATGATGGCACTTTCAGGTGGGGCCCAAGGGGTTTCGTAAAAGTAATCAAAAAGGATTATTTTCATCAACTCTTCGCTAAGATGACGATTACAATACGATCTTCCCTGATCACCCCCAAGGCTATTTGAATGTAGTTGAAGCATATGCTGTTAGATTCCAAATCTTGGGTTATTTTGGGTTGTGATAGTATTTTTAAAGGAAACTTCAGATCCGAGTTACCATAAAACCGATTTTTCCTGATTTTTTGTCGTCCCGCGTTCAAGAAAACCATAGTATGCAGGTTACGTGAAACACCCTGCATATATTGGTTTTTTTTTTTTTTTTTTTTTTTTTACGAAGAAATATTTACTTACTCCAGTTAAAAAACACCTAGGAAATTCTAAATAAGGTACCGATGAATTGGATCACGTACCTCTTAAATCGATACTATGAAAACTATTTACCACAAATAATTTTGAGGTGATACAAAATAAATAATCAAACAAGATTCAGAAATTCTGTAGTAGACAATAAATAAAATATGGAGAAAACAGCTTCGAATCTATTGAAACGACTCGTGATACGAGATCACAAGCAAAATTATCTAGACACCATAATTTAGGACTTAAAAACCACGCTCTCAGATACCATTTTGAGCCCGTGGTCCTCTCTTGGTCGAAGATGTTGGGTTGGAAGTCAAGAGTTAGAGAGGACACGCGGACACAAGAGACAATATGAATACCACGAAAACAACAAAAAGAAAAGAAAAGAAAAACCAAAAGAAAACAGGGACAAGATTACGCGGATTATAAAACGGGGAAAACGAAATAAAAAGAAGATAGTCACAAGATTTCGCGGATGTATATGAATAACGAGGAGCAAGAAAACAGACAGAATTCGACACAAAAAATATAAACAAAACACCAACACAGAGAGAAAAATTAACACGTCCACCCGGAGCAAATAACCAAAACCGAATGAGCCAAGCCTGGTCGGCAGTTCGAACCCAACCCCCAAAAAGTGGAAGGACAGCGAAAGGAAATAGGTGGGTGGTCAAGGGAATCCCCCGATACCGGAGAGAAACAGGAGACAGAGAATGAGGAAAAGTAAAGAAAAAAGAAAAGAGCGAGAGACAGAGAGAGCAAGCAAGAGAGAGGGAAAGAGAGAGTATGAGATAGAAGGCGAGAGAAGAGAGTGAGACAGTGCGAAAGGGTTAGCAGAAAGGGAGGCCCCCGGCAGATGGCACGAGAGAAAAAGACAAGGAAGAAAACGTGGCGTAAAACGGCACACACGGGAAAAGTGCCCGTGTTAAAAAAAAAAAAAACAAAAAAAACAAAAAAAAAAACAACTTTATTGCGGGTAAATCTGGTGAATGACACAAGTGCGGTCGCCCGCGCCAGTGGAAGAAAGAGTGGAATAGATGAAAGCAGAGAGATTAAGCTGTTGTGACTTCAGTTCAGTTGTCATCCCCCGACTGTCAACGAAGAACGTACAGTAAGAGATAAGTTTAACGCGGGAAACAAAGCCTCGCCGCGGCCGAGAGCAAAGAAGTCCGGCCGGCGAAAGAAAACTAAGTACGAGCGACGATCAGAGTGGGCAGGAAAAGCGCCCAAGGCACGAGGGATATGGGGAACACTTCAGAAATGCCCTCGTAGCATGCTATGGTGTCACTCGACGGAGGAGAGGTTAGCGCTCAAAAACAGAGGAACGGCGAACAGCGATCAGAAACCCCCTCATCCCTCGTTTTCAGCTGGTCAGTAGATACTGTTCGCGTTCGTTCCTCGAGCGTTGACAGCTAATGTGTCAATCATATCCCTCCGCTCGACGGTATTGAATCGCAGGTATAACGGCCCGTTCCTATCGATGACCGAGAATGAGCATGAACGCTGCCTTTTATTGGGCGCTCGCTTTTTCCCTTGTAGTCCCTGTACGAAATAAGGCGAAATTAAGCGTGTTGAGTGACTTTGTGACAGTCTGCCAACATATTTACCAGCCACTTTGCGCTGCATTGATGCGTCGCGCCGTTCACCCGGAGCTTTTTAAGTTTTAACGCACATTACAATCGTTTACTTGAATTAAGACAGACAATTATATAATTTCCTAGAGTGTGAATGAGCGTTTTAAATCGATTGGTTTATGTTCTAGTACGGATTATTCTCCATTATTATCTGGAATATGGAAGGTCAATGCTGATGCGAGTTTGAGTGCCGTGATATCAAGCAGGTCAGGTGACAGCATATTTTTCAAAGTGATCGATACACTTTACACTTCTGCAGCCCCTGGCAGTTATGTAATGGATTCTTGAGCCTTTGTGGCGCCTGGAGGTTATGTAATTGATTATTTTACACTTTTCCAGCCCCTGGAAGTTTTGTAATGGATTCATGAACTTTTGTGGCTCCTGGAGGTTATGTAATTGATTTTGTTACACTTCTCCAGCACCATCAGCCATAGTGTCAGCAACACAGCAGCATGAGCACCATGACTATCAGCTCCATGGAGCCGAGCACCATCAGTCATGGTGCCAGCAATTGATAGTCGGGGGGGGGGGGGTTCAAAAAAATTGTTCAAGGTTTTTTGAAATAGTCTCCAATAAAGGTATGTATAAAAGTTCATATTCGTAAAGTAGAGACAATTGGCGACACTTTTGCTCTTATATATTTTTTTTTTCAAAAACTCCCAATATTTTGAGTTTTAGGGGCTTTTTGGAAATTATTTTGAATTGCGGCCTTTGTAACCGCACCCTTTACAGATTCTGAAAGAACATAGATCAAAAGTCCTTTCGATTGATGAGCCACTTGTTACCTCTCAGTGAAAAGGTAAGGTGCATATTCTCAAGGAAATGGAAATATCTCTGTAGTCTTTTTCTATTTCTTTCAACCTGACCTCAGTTCAACTTGATGCAGCTGATCTGAGAGATCAGGCTGATGTAGAGGATCAGCATGACCTCAGACTGATGTAGAGGATCAGCATGACCTCAGCCTGATATAGAGGATCAGCCTTACCATGGGCTGATCTCAGTTTCCTCAGACTTGGCTGATCTGACGGATCAGGGTGATCTCTTAGATCAGCCTTAGGTCAGCCTGATCTGAGTTATGGAGATCAGGCTGATCTGCGAGATCAGACTGATCTGTTCGATCAGTCTGATCTCAGTCTGATGTCAGACTGATGTATGACTTGCCATTTTCAGTAGGGTGACGTGTTTGACAAACTTTGAAGTTTTTATACAAACGTATGGGTCCATCCGACTATTTTCCATCAATATTAGGTCCGCTAACGAGTTGGTGGCCTTGAACAATTAATGGTTTGCATGACACAATCAGGCAGACCTAGCTTCGCCAAAAAATTTGGGACTAAGGTTTGCCAACCAACTCGTTTGTCAAACCTATGGGCTACTAGCCGTTCCAGACACCCTACGGGTGCCTTCCACGGCCAGAATTCTAGGAGTAGGGGCTAGTTAGCACTTTGACAGTTGGTTTAAGGAAGTTTGTTTTTTATTTAATTGAATCATGGCTGTTAATAACGAACGATTGACGAAGAACGGTAAAAATTACTGACAAAAAATGACGGATCAAAAGTACCGGAGCGCTCACGTTTAGGCGATGAGCCTTAGGACCGAGGGAGTTTCGACAGTCTTAACCCTTTCATCCCTGGTGTACATTTCGATGTACATCTGAATGATATATGTAGAATCTTATGAAGAAAATGGAAACATGATACGCACATTTTTTTATGAGAAAATTGTGCCCAGAACTTTATGGCCACACAGATCCCATGCAATGTTATCAGCTCATGAAAGTTACGCCTTGAACGGAAAATCGTCCAAAGTTCGAGGGTTGTTCGCCCCTCTCCTTTTGAACCCATCCGCGCGCCTTACAGCAGCGTTGTGGCTATACATTTAGTTTGACTAATCTCCGTGAAATGAAATCTCGAAAAAAAAAATACCACCCCTTCTCTTGTCATTTTTAATAACCTAGCCCCGGTTGCCGAATTTGCGAAACAATCCGTGGATCGAGCAAAGAATGAAAATTATTATTAATACAATTTTTTTTTCTTTTATTTTTTTAAATGTGAAACAATCAATTTAAGGCGATTTTCTTCTTTTTTTTTGAAAGAGTAAGATGACACACCTTTTAGTTAGAGTTTATAATAATTAGAATCAAAGAATTTATAATTGAAAAACCAACAAGTTTCAAAAACCAACAACATCCACTTGAATTGATTTTTGGAAAACTGTTAAAAACCTCCAGTCACTCTTCTAGTATAGTCCACCACCTAGGAAGAAAGGTCTTGAAAAATGGTTGCAAGTTTTGTCACTAAAAACAAAAGAAGAGCACAGCACACGATTTTTACGTAAATAATAAAATGACTCACGTGCACTAAACGGTTCGAAACGCGTCTGAAAGTATCAATTATTTGGTGCACATGAGTCATTTTTTTACTATTCATACTTTTTGTCACGATGTACCGTAAATGAGTGTTCGTTGGTTACTTTCGACTGGATCCACCCAATTTTTAGGTGACAGGCAGAATAAAATTTCGGCAACCTATCGATTTCCGAAAACTGAGAACTTATAAAAAGACTTGCGTACTAAACAAAATGCCCTACTTTTATGAGTCCAAAAACTGTATCAGGAACAAGACCGTCAAAGGTTCAATGATACGATTTGTAAGTGAATTCTGGAATTTGTTTCCCTCACATTTTGCCTAATTTTAAGCGTGTTTGAGACAATAATTTGGAAGGTGCGGGGGGAGAGTCACGTGACCGTCCCTAATCTGTCCTTTTCTAACACACGCGTTCAAATGCGATGGAGGGAATGAGAGAAAGACAAAGTCCCAGTCATTTTTTTTTAGTTACCTTCAATCTGACAGCGCGTCTGAGAGCGCTGACGACCAATTGTTACAAGTCATGTGGAATAATTCAGTTTTCCTGTAACTGACGTTCACGGGCAAAGTGCAGTGCCATCAGCGCGAGAGCTATAGTGAGTCCTGTGCACTTTTAAAATTCGACCCGTACGCGCGTGGCGTTTGTTGTCAGTTCACGCGTCGAGTATGTGTGGGAGTGTGTGTCTGTCTGTGGTAACGATTGATCCACCTGGCTTCGTACCCAATGTTGTCGGGTTTCGCAAGATTTTATAAAAATTCCCAAATTAAAGGCTAATTTTATTGGAGGGAACCAAAATATCAACAATTATTTTCGAGTGCACCTTCTAGGAAGGTATCCCACAAACGCCATTTTTTTATCAAATTTAGTTTAGCAAGGATCTATGTATATAGCTCAGATGATTTTTGATTAAGAGCACATACTTGGTTTTTTTTATTTATTTATAAAGCTCTTTTTAAGCCAAAGTGTCCTGGTAAAAAGTGTTCCATAAATTTCCATGTGCTAAATTCCGTGGGTAATAATTATCATTATTTTTCCATCGAATTACATGGAAAATCTTATGAAATACCATGAACGGCCCACGAAACGCCATGATATGTTATTGAAAAATAATAATTGCCCACGGAATTTTGGTCACGGAAGTTCATGGAACACTTTTACCAAGGTGGTGCCTCTGGCTATTTTTTTTCTTTTTTTTTCAGGGTACATCATCCTCTTAATGGTATCATAGTTATTTTCCCCTGCATTTTCTATCGGAATTGATGAATTATTACTAGCTTACAGCAAAATCTCACTAGAGTGTGTTGAACTGTTTAATTTTTTGGTCCAACAATATGGCTTCATCAGTGAAGATCGGAAATCTCTTGATTGTGAGTTCAAACAACAGTGGCAACTGGCAACCATTAGTGGCGGTTCGTAATATTTGATAACAATGTATTCGCTCCATTTTAATCTACATTCTACAATCGATTGCTGGTAAAGTACTGCCTCACTTTCGAATCAATTGTTATAAATTCATTCAAATGGAAGTGTAACATTGTTGCCAAATTGCACGAGCCGCCACTGGCAACCAAAGTTGCCAAAATAGTCATGGATTCCCCATGTAACCTTATGTAAAAAAGCTAATATCGTCCTGAAATCTTGCGACTCCACCGGCAACCCTGGTCATGTGGTCGCGTCACGTCGCACAGGAAACTGATCTGAGCGCTCTCAGCTCCTTCGTGGCCATTACTCAGCTTTTTCGCGCTTGCTTTTTTTGTACTGCGATTCCTTATAGTAAAATGCTTGCTTCTCTTTATCAAGGTGATGACCTTGAGAATTATGACCGTGACCCCGAGAAGTGATACAAAGCTATTTCATCCCCGGTCATTGTTATTTATTTCATTTTCATCCTCTTCCTGAAAGTTCACACGTGAGCGTGTGATAACCTCAATCAATCTTGTTGAGATGTCACGACTCATCGATGAAGGATGGAAATAATAAAACACGGAACGTGTTCGATAGATTCGTATAATTGAAATGGCCAGCGGCTACAGTTATGGGGTATATAATTGTACAGGTACAAGTGTAACTTCCGTGATGCTATTTTTTGACGAAGTGTCCGTCGTACATTTTCAGTGTAAGTTTGAGTTCTTTCGAAGAATCTAAAAATTAAGGATTATGGTATCCATGAATGGTTCTTGAAGGGGCGGGGAGGGGGGGTTGTGGGCTCAAGCCCCTCCATTCTTTTTTTTGATAAAGCCTCAAAAAAGGACAATTTTGACGTTTAAGACGGTTTAATTTTAGCTGTCGGTTTTGAAGAACTCAAATAATGCCACCTTTTTTACGATAGATAGTGTATTCTACGTTCTCGAAAATGCTTAGTTACCTATGGTTGATTCCAATGCTGGAATCAAAAGGGTGTTTCGAATTTACTCTTGCTATTGGCAGAGAATAGCCTATATTCTTGAGATTCTTTTGGGAATCATTAAAATTCTTGAGGTGTATCGTGATTGAAATTAACTATTTCATCGACGATTATTGCTTTTATCTGTAAAATGTCGTTGAATCCCTTCAGTTGTGAATAAATTCATATCAAGAAGAATTTCCTAAAACGCTTCCAGTGGCGGCACCTGAAGAGCAGAAAACTCATAACCAATCAGAGGTTTATTGCCCTCTTGTCTTAACTCTTTATACCTACACATACAGGGACTCAAGTTCCTTTTTTGGTTCATACGCCCGGATACATCGTTTTACAAACGCAGTTTACCGACTCATTTTCTCATCTTCTCTTAAGATATAGAGAAATGTGAAAAGTATCTTATCTTATTAAGGAAAACTTAAGCGAAACAGTTTTCATTTTCAAGGACTATAAGTTTTGCCTCGCCCTCAACTGTTGCCCTGATCTTTGAGCAGTCCAAGGTTCTGCAGTTGGAAGTTTACTCTTAAAGCACGCTTCATCGACGAGCATATCGCCATGGTGACCGACCGACCGACCGACGCGACGGACCGGGAGGTGATATTTCGAATTAATTGAGTGCCAACGCTGCTTATCCAAATATAGACGAGTAATTGAGGGATCATAAAACGCCATAAACGTTCAATTATAATTTCTCACCCACGGAAATCGAATCCTTGATTGGTCAAAATGCATGATGAGTGCGGAAACAAACTCGGTGGATGGTGAACGGTCCGATGACACGCGATATTGCATCGACATTGTGCATCTGTGTTGAGGAGTTGGCGGGTACAAAAACGACATGCCCTTCTCCCATTTACAGTATACATTCAATTAATTAGAGAAGTGCAGTGGTCGCTTGTACGATATGGCAACCAAGTAGTATTTCCATTTAAACTTAGGAAAAACGATCTATTCTTGAATAAGCTGACATTCTCCTAGAGAACCGATTGTTTTACATTCGTTTGAATGGAGGAGAGAGGGAACTTGCTCGAGTCACCACCAGGGAGTCAAATCGAACCGAACCGTGAACCTTTTTAAACAGGTAGTAGCATTTGTTATTAATGAATTTTGGTTGAGGTAGCCTAAGTGCTAGGAATGTGATAAAATTCGGTGTAAGACTCACATTTTTAATAAGAAAATTTCAGTCAAATATTCTTAGTAAAAATGTGAGTCAATTAATCACCGAATTTTATTACATTCCTAGCACTTAGGCCACCTCAACCAAGATTCATTAACAACAAGTGCCACTAGCTGCAATGCTCAAATTTATTAATAACGGCCTGAACCCGAACCTAACCTGAACCAAAAGTTGAGACAGAGTGTGAACTGATAAAAAACCAGCTCACAGACGGTTCGGAATTTGAACCGTTCAAATGGCCGAGACCAAAGAATCTTGAGTTTTAAATTGTTTCTGTAGGATCCTCTTGAGGGAAAAGTATATTTTATAGAATCTGAGGGCTGATCTAAATGCTGAGAAACAAAGCTTGCCAATTTGTTTCCATTCTTGGGGTGGCTTCACTGACTTCGCATAAAAGATGGAATGTAGAAATTAATTTGTAAGGATTGATTTTGAAAACGAAACAAAAAATTGGTGATTTAATTCATTCCTCCGAAACGATTCATGAACCTAAAATTCTGCCGAACCAGCTTTGAACCGGTTCAAAACCCTGACATTTTGCCGAACCGAACCACGAATCAAAACTCTGTGCCATCCCGAACCCGAACCACGAACCGAGATTTTGGCAACTGTCTGAACCCGAACCAAACCAGAGCATATTTTTTGGCAGGTTCAACTCAGTACTCACCGCAGGAGGAGTGTCCGTTTCTGCAACAATAATCACCTCTATATCCATAATACGGGTCTGTTGCAAACTTTTGCAACCGCGCTATAGAGGGTTGATTCTTATGTAAAATCACTTGAAAATAACATTGAGAGCACCAGAAACTTCCAAAATTCACTCCCAAACTCAATACAATTAATGTTTAACAAAATCGCACGAGATGAAGTTGAAAGAGCGGATGAAAAATAAGAGAATCCCATTTAATTAAAGATTTCAATTAGAAATTGCAGCTTTGTTTGAAAAACCATATCAAAATTATGGAAACATATCATGCCAAGTGGTGGAAGAGTTTAGTTTTACACGTGTTCGATATGTTCGGTACCTTCTATCATTAAGATCTCCCACCGTGGCGGCCTAAATTGGGCTCAGTACTACTTAGAGCTGTAGAAAAACAAACAAATTCTTGACTTCAGAATAAGCTTCTGTAGATAAAGAAACTTAAACTGACTGACACGAGGCACAGTTTCATGCGTTTTAATAGCATGATCAACGATGTTTAAAACTATTATCAAGATAACCAGTCATAATGGGTCTGTACCAGCTGAACAGTGAACACGTTTCAAATTGATGGTACGTGATATTGGTGACAATAAGCTCTCAATGAGTAGAGAGGGAGACAGATGAGCCACACATTGATGATAGGTTAAGATGCGGTGAGGGGATCAAACGGTTCATTATTCAATTTATCAGCGGTGAGAGAAATATGATAGAAATGATTAGTCCTGAAGAAAGATGGGGTATAGGCTCTTAACGTAAGAAGGCATCTGATACTAAGCCTTAAACTTTTTCAAAACCTTGAAAACCCTTTTGAAATTATTTAAACCAACTTGAAAAATATTGATCCTAGGGCTGGCAGAGGGCCTTACCTATAATCGATTATTTTACATAAGTTTAAATGGAGAGAGTCCGTAGTTGCCGCTCTGCTCGAGCGGTCACTGCGATGAATAAATAAATGATAAATAAATAATGTGAGAGTTCACATGTTTATCTTTTATATGGTAGAAGAAGTTCCAAGTATTATTTATCGAAACTAAACTGCATTCGTGATGGTAAGGAAATTACCAACTATTTTAAATTTAACTTAAACTCCTCGCAAATTTGTCTCTGGTTTTTACATTGAATCGAATGTAGAAAAAACATTGTTGTCAAATTGCAGCAACTTTATGCAGTTTGGACCTAGTTTTAAAATAGACGCGAATGTCCTTTGCTGCTGAGATGTCTTGAAACAGTAGATTATTGCAACAACTATACTTCTAAACAAAGAAGTAAAAAACAAAGACAAACAAAAAAAAAAACAAAAACAAATTGGTCAAAATAAATTAATAAAGTAAAAACAACTCTGCGGCAACACAACGACGTTCGTTGACTGACGATGGCGATGTCGGGCGAAAACATCGGAATCGAGTTACCGAGAAAAAACATTAACGGAGAATCGATGTCGAAACGTTTTACCCGAGCGAACGGTGCGATGCGACCGGCAACGTTAAGTTGACACTTAATCCGCCTTTAAAATTGCACACGCTCACAATAAGTCTACCATCGTTGCCAAGTAATGCAGGGAAATTCCCTGAACCGCATGCAGCCCAACTAGCAACTAGGATATAAAATCAGTGGTTAATATTTTCCCTCCTATACCCTAAATTCAAGATTGGATTATCTGGCTCGATGGTTAATTTTTTTTTCTAAATTTCAAATTTTGTCAATTTTTTTAAAAAAAAAGTCATGAAGTATGCTTTCAAGAAGCTTTTGCACCTCAGTTTTGGGAAGTTATAAACTACTTTGATTGTTTTGACCACCAAATTATGTCATTTTTATTACTGTGCGATAGGTGGTTCGGTCTCTGAATTAGCGCAACTATGATCGCTCTATAGCGCCTTACTGGGCCACCGCCACACTTGCTTCGCCAATCTCGGTACATAACTCAGCTGGTCAGTTAGTTATTGGTTGGGCTAGAGTCACCTCCAGAGGCGGACTGGCCCCCAAATTCGGACCGGGAAACCAACTTTGGACTGGCCCACATACACCCCCCACCTATGGGGGGAGGTTAGCCGCCCCCCCGAGAAAATTTTGGTATTTTCACAGTCAAAAACAACAATCTGAAGCATGTTTGGGTCATCAATTTCATTATTATATGATCGCTGACTCTCTGCGTTTTTGCAGGGTTGAGACCAGTGGCGTAGCCGGGGGGGGGGGGGGGGGTCCAGGGGGTCTGGACCCCCTTTGACACCAAAATTTGTCCTAAAAAAAGATAAAATTTTACCAAATTAGTATCTTTGAACCACCCCCCTTGACAATTTTCGGACCCCCCACCCCCCGTTGAAAAATTTCTGACTACGCCACTAGTTGAGACTGCCATTTTATCTCACAATTAGCGACGATAGAAAAGCCCGCACTGCGCCACGCTACTCGTTTTTTACGAAGATACTCAGTAACTCAGTGTTCTTCGCTGCTTAGTTGTTGTGTCATTGTGTGGTCCTCTCGTTGCGCTTCGCACCAAATCATATTCGTCACATCGCGCTCATCTCACATCATCGCCAAAATCGCTGACCCGACTTTATCGAATGACAGGCCTTGCCCAGCCCGGCCCGGCCCGTCCCAAACGTATTGAGTAACCGGCCCGGCCCGGATCGGCCCTACAAAATCGAATGATCGGCCCGGCCCGGCGGTAAATAATCGAATGAATGATCGGCCCGGTCCGGCCCTAAATAATCGAATCATCGGCCCATCCCGGCCCTAAAAAATCGAATGACCGGCCCGCAGCCCAAATTTACCAAGTACAAATACATACCCGGCCTCACTTTATCTTTTTCCCTCGTTTTTTCCTTCTTTTTTCTTCCTCTCTCTCTTCTTTTTTCCTTTTTTCTTATTTTCTTCTTTTCTTCTTTTCTTCTTTTCTTTCTTCCTTTTTTTCTTCTTTTTTTCGCCTCTCACGATTCAACCGGCCCTAAAAGGCCGCAGCCCACCGGGAAATTTCCCGGTGTCCCGGTGGGCCAGTCCGCCTCTGGTCACCTCCCTTCCTTCTCTTCTCTAAAATGAGATCTGAATATACGACCCAGAGCTAGTTTGACTCGGAAGCTCATGATCTACTCCCGAAGTTGTCAAGTTCAAGACTTTTTCCTCGCTTTTCCGCATTTTGCTTATCGTTTTATGGCGTCGTGGCACGTCAAAAGAAGCATTTTTTGTCATTCATCGCGTCCACAATGTTGGTCAATATTATTTTAAGCCGGGTCCACACCTGAGCATTTCGGCGCACCGTACGGCGCAGCGAATAGCATTCGCCCGAATGCGCGCCAATGTGGACGTCGCGCCGCGCCGCACCGAATGAGCCATGCGTTGTGCGGTGCGGACTGTTCGGCCGTGCTCGCTCAGGGAGGCGGTTTTTGTGACCCGAGTCAAAGGAAATTCTGTGCGGTTCGAACGCAGGTGTGGACGCATTCAGTAGCGCGTGGATTGTTTATATACGGACGAATATTTCTTGATCATGGGCGAACAGACCGAGGCGGTGTTCGTGCGCCATTCGGTGCGGCCTGTTCGTCGAAATAAAAAAAAATATCCGCAAAGCCCATACCGCATGAGCATGTGGACATCACATGCTCATGCGCCGTGCGTTGCGGCGAAATGCTCAGGTGTGGACCCGGCTTTAGCCAATCCGATTCGGAGATCCAGGGTCCAGTGTTACTTCGTTCTCTGAGACATTTAACTAAAGTCATTGATGCGATACCAAGGTGTATCATATAACATATCAGAAAATTCAAAGCACCAGGGGAAGTAAATTTCGAAGTAAACTTTATACTGTAAGAACTAATTTCAAACTATATTAAATTATGAAGGTGCTGATAAATGCTAATTATGGTGGAAGGTGCGCTGATCATGATAAAGGTGCTGTTTAGTGCATTGCTTTATAACCACTCAATAATTTTTTCTTTTTTTGGTTGCAAAAATAAATAAGGATCAAATTCCAAAATGCTGGAAAAAAGATGGAACTTACTCTTTTTGTTTAAATTGATTGAGAAAACGAATAATTTTATGAGAAGTTAGAGATCAGGTGAGATAGAGAGCAAATTATAGAAACACTTGAAACACTCGGTTGTAGAAACACCCTTTAGAAGGGTCGAAGTAGACACTTTCCTACACTTTCAAGTAAAAATCCAAGAAAACAACGTCAGTGGATGACTCACTGGTGGCTCGTAGAGGTGAGGCGACGAAAATGAGTGGTGCGAAGGATTTTTTCTTTTTTTTTTAAACACTTTTGACCTAAACTTTTTTGAAAATTTCAAGTTACATTCACTCTATTTGGACTATTGAAATAAAGAAAGATAGAATAATAACCATTTCAACCTTTATACGTTATTTTTTTAATTATTTTTTTACTTTCTCCTCCATCAAAAAATGTAAGGCAATGGCTCCCCGTTGCCTCATTTGCCTCACCTAGCGAGCCGCTACTCGGATGTTGAAACGATTCATCCGGCTCTGAATCGAGTCAAGTCCCTTTGGCTTGAGTTGGGTGCCAGGACTTTTTCGTCGGATATTACAAAATCTTAATTATTTTGTTTCAAAAAGTGATTTGCAAAGTCCATAAGAATAATTCCACGACAACAAGCGTTATTTTTATCGCCCTTAATTTCATAGAAATTTTATCTTGAAAACGAATGATTCATTCGTTTGATAGTTTTGAAAGTTTCAATGATGCAATTTTCATGACATTTTTGGCGTCACGCGTAATCAAAAAGTCCTATCACCATGAAATCATTCAAAAACACTCACAATCAGCTAAGAATTTCAGAACATCACCGTATTATTTGCACAACTTACGTAACGAAACAGCAACTTCAGGGATATTAGAGACTCCTCTCCTTGGTGTCACTAAAGTTAAATTCCTATAAACCAAGTACTTTAACCGCAGAGAAAATGTCCGTTCAGTTTCGTTCCCGGTTCAAGTCTCAATAAAAAACGAAATTCAAGGTTCGGTTCGGAACCGGCTCGCGGCAACTTAAGGTTCGGTTCCGGTTCACAGGAGAGCGAGCCGGTTTGAAACGGAGTTATGGACAGCTTTTAGGTTAGATGATGCGCTTCATCAATGCACGTATAAATTAAATAGACCGAAAACTGAACTTTAAGCGTAAGCATTAAAATTAGGAAGACAAATTATTTTTAATTCGACTCTTTGATTTCAAATCTCCAATGATTAATTGCTGCCGGATGACCGGACCATCTTAGCATTTGGAAACGGAAAAAAACAACAACAAAAATCTAATTAATTTCAAAGTTATGTATCTGTTATTTTCCGTAATCTAGAATCCACCAATTTTATCTAAAGCAATGAAATCTGCTGAACCGCCTTTCATTTTTGATGAACCCTTCGGAACCAGAATTTTAAAGATTGTTCCAGGCTCGGGTCACGGTTCGACAACTTTAGGAAAAACGGTTCGAGGGTCAGGGGTTCAAGTCCCATAGTCTCAAATGCGTTACATTGATAGTCAACCCCGCACCGATGCGTCTAAATGTGTTTGCGTCGGAATTCAAGATGTGACTTCTCTCTCTCTCTCTCTCTATCTTTTAAATTCTCTCTTTAAAATTGCTCTGATATAAATTACGATCCTAGCCGGCCGGCTGTTTGTTTTAGATGTATATTATTATTTGTTTGCAAGCGGGGTGTGTTAGGAGGGAGAGTGAAGGGTGCGGGCGCCCCGTTAGTGCGCGTGCTTGCTCGTTGACCGGATCGCGATCGGTCAGATGCACGGCCCATTGGAAATGTGGGTCACGCGGCCGACCGACGCGGCGTAGCCCCTCCCTCCGCCCCCTCCCCTCGCCCCATATGCCGTCAGAAGCGTCTTGTCCTTTTTTTTTCTTCTCAAGTAAATACCTCCGCAGTTCGCACTTGGTGCTTACAGCGAGACTTGGACTCTTGACCATCGATCGAAGACCACTGATACACAGCTCCGATTTTTTAAAAAGAAAAAAAAAAGTAATTTCAATTTTTTTCTGGTTTTTGGTTTTGTACTAGTTTTGTTCTCTCTCCTTCCAAATGAACCTGGCCCCTTCTCCTTTATGGGATAATGCGAAAAAATTCGGTACAGCTGTTGTACCATATAGTCATGGGAGATTTTGAAGCATGTTAGAAAGTATCTTAAACTTCACCGGCGTGTGGTAAACTGTACCTTAAAAGATATTAGGTTGAGAAAAGAAATGAGTCAACTCAATTTTATCACGATGCATCACTTACCACACTTCCTGTCAGGCACAAAAATCTCCTACGTGTGCTTGCAAGTTCTTGTTTGTGTTAAGTGTGTATGTACCGATATTTTTCTTCCGAGACCAAAGTCTCACTTAACTGAATGTAAACATAAAGTTATATTGTGTCAGCAGATTTTGTCCATCTTTGCGTTCCGTATTTTTTTCCCTCAGCTAATTTGCCCCCGAATTTTTGTCCGTGAGGGTTTGATCCACGTTCCCCTCATACTAGTTGACATTTTCTCAAAAATTTATACTCACAAAGAACATTTTTAACAAGTAAGTTAAATCCAGTAATGTTACTGGATAGTTTTGAATTAATCTTTGAAGGTAGAGAGAACGATGATTCTTTATGGAATTTTTTTCGTTGATTTTCAGCCAGTTTTTTTTTTCAATTTCAGACAATGTGCGCCAATATAATCTTTGTGATGAATGGCAGACGGAGGATGCACACGACGAAGCTATTTGCAAACTGGAACGAGTAATAGATTTTTGCTTTTTTGCTTAACTTTGATTTTTGATAAATATTGTCTACAGTGACATCATTAATTATTATTGATCATGGAAACCGGAACGAAATCTATGGAAATTTTTAATTTGACTAAACTTTGACTCAAATTAAAAATTTCCATAGATTTCGTTCCGGTTTCCATGATCAATAATAATTAATGATATCACTGTAGACAATATTTATCAAAAATCAAAGTTAAGCAAAAAAGCAAAAATCTATTACTCGTTCCAGTTTGCAAATAGCTTCGTCGTGTGCATCCTCCGTCTGCCATTCATCACAAAGATTATATTGGCGCACTATTGTCTGAAATTGAAAAAAAAACTGGCTGAAAATCAACGAAAAAAATTCCATAAAGAATCATCGTTCTCTACCTTCAAAGATTAATTCAAAACTATCCAGTAACATTACTGGATTTAACTTACTTGTTAAAAATGTTCTTTGTGAGTATAAAATTGATCTTGACAGTTAGGTTTAAGCGAGTGATATATCCATTTGATTCCGTGTATTTTGGAGCAGCGCCCTCGCTCAATGGATCAAAGTATGTTCCGGTCTATTGTGCGGTGGCACCGAACCAAAATACACGGGAACAAATGGACAAACTACCCCCTTAAACCTAACTTAAAAATCCCCTATGGTGGTTACGCAGGTTACCCACCGCCACTTTAGATATAAATGTATAGCTCGTTGGTAAAATTCACTTTCTGATTTTTGCCACAGTTTTACGATCTCAGATCACAGTGCGGCTGCAGCAGGTTTGGGTCGAACCTTGGCAAGGCCGCCGCGAGAGTGCGCTGCTAAACGAAGCTGAAAGCGGGAGGCGCGCGTCCGCGCGATGACTTGAAATTGAAATCGAAAGTATAAGTCGGGCGCACGGCTTAGCGGTATGATGCGCACCAGGGAAAACAATTTCGCTTTTTTTTAGTTGATTCTTATGTCATCCAAGCTGAACAAGTTTCAGAGAGCAGTGATGAGCGGAGTGGAAACGTGGTTTTGAATTTATCTGTGCCTTCATCTCAGGTTAAAAAAAAGGAAGCACATACCGTACGGCGTACATTTAGTATTGAACCATGAATGAATGAATGGATGGGTCTTGTGCATACTTTTGCTAGAATAATGAGGCGCATTGAGTCTAACATCTCCATGAAAATAACGCTGCGAACATTGATAAATTTTAAAATTCAAATAAAAAGTTAGTCGTAGGGATGTAAGTATCGAAACAAAGTATCTCGAAAATCTCTACGTCATCGCAACTCTTTATCAATTCTTTCTAACTTTGCTAGAGTCAGAAAATAATAGTATATGTATCTAGAATCTAGATACAATCTAGATTCTAGATACTATTTTCACAAAAAATGACTAAACAAAAAAAAAAAACAAACAAACAAAAAACAAACAAAAAAGAAACAGAAAAAAACCAGAAAAAAACCACTTTGGTAGCTCTGACAAAGATTTTGGTAGAAAAATGACTCAGCAAAACACTTTAGTTGAGCTAACAAAATATTTCATTTATACTCAGCAAAATTTCTTTATAGTTTTTATGGGTGTAAAAAACTTTAGAAAACAAAATGAGGAGAGAATAAAATGGGATCAAAGCTAAAAAGTTAAATAAAATAAATAATCGTGGGACGTTTCGAGGCAACAAACGGCACTTGCCGTTTGTTGCCTCGAAACGTCCCACAGTTATTTATTTTATTTATTCTTTTAGCTTTGATCCCATTTTATTCTCTTGTCATTTTGTGAAATTTTCGGGCTATTTGTGTAATTCTGTTGTCAAAAACTTTAGATTAGCTCTAGATACTGAAGACTTTCGCTGGGTCATTTTACTATCGAATAAGGTTTTGTAAGCGCTGTGTAAGCATAGCTTATGTTTTCCTATGAAGAGTCAAAGATGTTACAAGCTCATATTTGTTTTCATCCGTGGCGAATTCGGGGGCATGGGGGTGTGGGGGCACGCGCCCCTCCAGAAGCCTCAAATGTTGCCTGTTTTATTCAATTAAAAATAACCCAAAATTGCTTCATGCAACGCTTCAAATTTAAAAAATTATAGGCGTGCCCTCCCTTAGAAAAATATTCTAGATCCGCCACTAGTGCTCACAATAACTGGATGCATTCTGTTTGGAAGATCAGATTTTTTTTTTTTTTTTACTTAAACCAAGAAACCATGGTTCATCCTGAGAATTATCACTGATAAAAGCAATCCCTAAGTTTGTATAATGGTACCAGAAACACAGAGATTTGTCATCAGGGGAATTTCTAACACTTTCACGAAACAATTTAGGTGTTTCCAAGTGAGGGCAAATTCACGTAAACTTTTGAATGGCCACCATCTTGCATTGAAACATCGTATCGATCTCTGAGTTGCGCCATTCGGTTTCGCTTTCCATGAAGTTTCAAATAAGGTATCATTCGATTAGGTTATTTTCTTTAAGGAGAGAGACAAAGTCCTGGCTGCGGATATGAGGAGAACACCTCAAAGCTCCCATTCTTCTTAGTTTTTTCGAGATCGATCTATAGAACTTTGAAAAAAAAAGAAAAAATACTAGATACTTCATAATGCGACGACTTTTAATGAAATACATTTGAGCGGATCGCTTGAATGGCAACAGTGCATTCAAAGCTCGGCCAACAGAGTGCATGAAGAATATCTTTGAATAGGTTGCTTATAAAACTTGTTAAGCTGAAGCTCGGATCCTGCCGCTAGTACCTTGCTCTTGTACAGTATAATCAGAGCTGCCGATTTGCGTAGATTTAATGACATTTTTAAATCCACCGATGATTCCACCGATTGAGAAAAGATTACAGAGTTTAGCTCAGTGTATGACTGTAATGCACAAAAATACTCTGATCTGTAATCTTTTCTCGATAGGAGGAAACGCCGTTAATTAACCCTTGTGAGCCTATAAGGTATTTCGGTAACACAAAGGACTAAGGGGGGGTATTTTTGTACCCCAAGGATATTTTCATGCAGCACAGTCAGTATCAATAATTTTGAAACTTTAATGGATGGATTATGTACTTAGTACCCTAAGAGAGTAATTTATGTGAAATTTGAGTAAATTTTTTGCTATGTTGCCAAATTTACAGCTACTTTTAAAAAAAATGTCAAAATAAAAAAAATGGAAAAAATGAAATGAGGTACCATCTTATTTTTCCAGTTTTGATAAATTTCCAATTTTTTTCAATGATCTGACTTAATATTCTTAATCTACATAAAATTTCCGTAAAATTCACTGTAATAGATGGTTCCAAACTTAAAACTGGCATGACGAAGGGGGGGGGGGGGGATATTTGTTCCCCAACACTTTAAATTTCTATAATATCGACAAAAATTCATAAAAATTAATGAAATTTGGTGGACGTGTTCTAAGTATCCTAACTTAAAATGTCATGAAGTCCCAAAAAATTTTGAGCAGTTTTGACACAATGGCGTCAAAAAAACTGGCCTGGGGTACAAATCTACCCCCCTTAGGCTCACAAGGGTTAAGTAAAATATACCTGTCGAGAAAAGATAAAAGACGCTAGTATTTTCGTGCATTACAGTCACACAATGAGCTAAACTCTGTAATCTTTTCTCCACCGGTGGAATCTTCGTTGAATTTCAAAATGCCATTAAATCTACGCAAATCGGCAGCTCTGAGTATAATCGCCAATCAATGAATCGTTCCTTCGAATAGTTCATTCATAAGTTCCGCAACATGCATGACCCGTGTCGATGCGTTCAATCCGTTAAAGTTACATTTTGTCAATTTAATTTTATAGAACAGATTAATACGTTAAACTGATACCCAAGCAGCAAAAATTGACCGAAAACGTAAGGTTTTACACAAGTTTTTCCTCCGGGAAAACGGTCAAATTGGAATGTTGGATGCGTCCTGAACATTCTTAACACTCGACACTCGACATTTGCTGAATTTGATGCTTCGCTTTTGTTAATGTCTTTCAGTGTTAATAATCAGTATGAATTGATTATACATTATTCATCATTCATTATATTCATTCATTGAGAGTAGTTTTTTCTTTTTTTTCCTCTCTTTTTTTTTATTCACATTTTTCTTTTTACGTAGCTGCGTCTATTGATCATATCTTAATATACGATGTCAAGTACCGCCTGATAGTTTCACATTTTTTCTGTAATGGCACGAAACTAAAGAGAAATGATAATTTTAAGGAAACAGTGACCTTTAGAATGACGGACTAACCCAATTAACACAGGCACATATATTCCCTAAAATTATAACAACCCAGTGGTGCAGCCGGAGGGGGGGTCTTGTCCCCCCCCTTTGACACCAAAATTTGCCCTAAAAAGAGGTAGTTTTTTGCGTTTTCTAACAAAATTTACCAAATTAGTATCTATGGACCGCCCAAGAGCTAGCTCCCAAATGCTCAGCTTTGTATGCCCTTTTTGATGATGTGTCCCGAGATAGAGTTTGCTATTTGAAAATGTTGAGTTGTAGAGCCTAAACTGGAGAAATAGGGGACGGATCTAAGAGACCCTGTATTAAAAACATTTCCTGTGACTTGGAATTTATTTATTTGATTTTTTTTTGATAAAGCAAAAATTGGGTTTCTAAATATATTTGCAGAGCTATTTGTGAAGCGCAAGTTTTTTGGGTCAACAGAAAAAAAAAAATAACACAACTTTTTAGGAAGCCTCGGATCTAAATGACCCATGTTTGGCAGACTAGGGCTAGAGAGCGCACTCAGTGGGCTGATTCTGCCCTTTTGGCTATGACGAGATGAGGTAGCGGGAATCTTTCAATCCCATTGGTTCGAACGGAGTCACGTGATGGCTTTGGAGTCGTTCGTCGAGTTGTGTTCATATGATGGAGAATTATTATTTGTCCGTAGTGAACGACTCGAATGATTTCAAATCTGTCACGTGTCGCCCATAAACTAATAAGATTGATCGATTCCCGCTACCTCGTCTCATCTTGACCACACAGAAAAAACAGAAAAAAACACTTTGGTAGCGCTGACAAAACCTTTGGTAGAAAAATGACCCAGCAAAAGACTTTAGTTGAGCCAACCAAAGGTTCTTAACGCTTAACTAATAGATTTTGTTGGGTGAATAAAAAATTTGGTTGGCCCAACTAAAGTCTTTTGCTGGGTCATTTTTCTACCAAAGGTTTTGTCAGCGCTACCAAAGTGTTTTTCCGTTTTTTCTGTGCAAAAACGCGGAGTCAGCCTGGTACGCTCATCTGTGAAATACATTGATGATCCATTTATTTTTGCCTTTCGGCTCCTCTTAGTTAGTGGTGACTCATTGGTCAATCTACTATCGTCATTGGTTCATTTGAATCCCGATTGAATAGACTCTCTTTCATAAATTTATATTGAAGGGACCACACAGAAAAAACGGGAAAAAACACTTTGGTAGCGCTGACAAAACCTTTGGTAGAAAAATGACCCAGCAAAAGACTTTAGTTGGGCCAACCAAATTTTTTATTCACCCAGCAAAATCTCTTTAGTTAAGCGTAAAGAACCTTTGGTTGGCTCATCAAAGTCTTTTGCTGGGTCATTTTTCTACCTAAGGTTTTGTCAGCGCTACCAAAGTGTTTTTTTCTGTTTTTTTCTGTGCATTGAAACATTGCGATTGAAAATGCAACATATTGTCTGCAAAGGAATCATACGAACGAGTCACTCTTTTACGATTTGAATCGAACTTTATCAATGAAAAAGTTAGTGCCTGGCCCTTAGCGCCGCCGTTGCCGTTGTCCTGAAGGCAGCTCTCCACTACCCCCCCCCCCCATCTATCTCTCCCTCTAGCTCTTCTGATCGCAATGGGGGGATCCCCTCCCCCTCTCCCTCAAACTCTTTCTCTCACTAGCAGGTCGGCCGACCGAGCGCTTGCGCGCGCGCGCCAAATCAAGTCAAGGACACCTGGTTTGCTGCGCTCTCGGCCCATAAAGCTCATAAAGTTGGACCTGTGTGACTCGAGACCGAGGTTGCCAAATTTTGCATGGCAGCCTTGTTTAGACCTTTAAGGGACCTACTATACTGATTACTTATTCAACTAAAAATCCTGAAGAAGAAGAAGAAAAAAAAAGTAAAGTAATCCACACATCTTTTTGCAAAATTTTGTTTTTAGATATTAAGTGAACAGAATATTTATGACAAAGGAAGATTCCAGTAAATATTCGACCCTAAAAGAGTGAATTAAATGACTTGGTATATACATTTGGCAACATTCAATGCAACCAGAGTTGCCAATTTCATGGTAACGGTACTTAGATTTTGATTCGGTTTATTTAAAATCCATGATTTTTCGCCACCCGCAGATTTGATATTAAAGCTGTATAGCCAGGAATTCGTCTTTCTGTTTCTTTCCCCATTCAAACACTATAGTGTTATAAAATGATGGAGATAAGGACTATATGAAGAGACATCAGCACTAATATCAGCACAGAGAGGAAAATGCGAATTCCTGGTAATGGCTATATATGTTT
The DNA here is from genome assembly GCA_011764245.1 of Trialeurodes vaporariorum. Classification (NCBI taxonomy): domain Eukaryota; kingdom Metazoa; phylum Arthropoda; class Insecta; order Hemiptera; family Aleyrodidae; genus Trialeurodes; species Trialeurodes vaporariorum. Next base: position 29,396,857 of record VMOF01000035.1, read on the forward strand.
GACAATGATTCTTTGGTACTCGACGATGAGGTTTGTTTCAAGTTATAATCGTAAAGCTCCTCCTATCCGGGACGTAATCTGGTGAAGATGCATATGAAAGAAGGGGTAGGTGTACGGTTCGATTGAGATTTGGACGCCATCGTGTAATCTTTGGTTCGTTCGAGAGGAAATAAAAATTCCCTGAAGCATTTTAGAATAAAAGCAAATGGAGCTGTTGCAAACTTTTGCTACATGCTTATTAATAGCTGATATTGGGTTAAAACCCTGTATAAATAACGATTGGCACACTAAAAAATCACAAAATCCACTCCCAAACTCAAAAAATACTTTCAAACGCGAGACAGTAATGGCGGCCGTTGCCGCCTAAATCTTAAGGCAATTGTATGCATCTTCTTCTTCTTCTTCTTCTTCTTCTTCTTCTCCTTCTTCTTCTTCTCCTCCTTCTCCTTCTCCTTCTCCTTCTCCTTCTCCTTCTCCTTCTCCTTCTCCTTCTCCTTCTCCTTCTCCTTCTCCTTCTCCTTCTCCTTCTCCTTCTCCTTCTCCTTCTCCTTCTCCTTCTCCTTCTCCTTCTCCTTCTCCTTCTCCTTCTCCTTCTCCTTCTCCTTCTCCTTCTCCTTCTCCTTCTCCTTCTCCTTCTCCTTCTCCTTCTCCTTCTCCTTCTCCTTCTCCTTCTCCTTCTCCTTCTCCTTCTCCTTCTCCTTCTCCTTCTCCTTCTCCTTCTCCTTCTCCTTCTCCTTCTCCTTCTCCTTCTCCTTCTCCTTCTCCTTCTCCTTCTCCTTCTCCTTCTCCTTCTCCTTCTCCTTCTCCTTCTCCTTCTCCTTCTCCTTCTCCTTCTCCTTCTCCTTCTCCTTCTCCTTCTCCTTCTCCTTCTCCTTCTCCTTCTCCTTCTCCTTCTCCTTCTTCTTCTTCTTCTTCTTGTGTGGTGTCACGAGAACACCTTGTAAAGATGGAACTGATTGTGATAGGGAAACCCAATGTAATCGGCGGCAACGGCCGCCAATACGGTCTCGCGTTTGAAAGCATTTTATGAGTATGGGAGTGGATTTCGTGATTTTTTAGTGCGCTGATCGATATTTTTACAGGGTTTTTACAAAACAGGGTTTAAAAAGCCTGTTGCAAAAGTTTGCAACAGCTCCATTGGCTGTCATGAAAACTTATTCTGAGGACTTTAAACCTGCTGTCCTAGAAAGCTATTTTTACGGGGTTCTTTCATAGTGATGTATCGTACAGTTTGTCGTTGTTGTAATTTCTCCTTAAAACCCAATAAATATATCAATCCATTGGTGGGTGTTCGGTGAACGATTGCCGAACTGCACGCTACGGCACTGGGTTTTTTCGTGTTGTAAGGAATTGATGAAGCATTTGATGAGCACCAAAGACCCCTGGGCATGCAGCCGGCTTTGGGGTTAATACCAACGAGCCAGATGTGAGACCAGTGCTACAATGATATCGGTATACCTATGATGAAAACAAACAGTTTATAGAAGACAAGAAACACAAGAATAAAGGTCATATTGTTGACGAAATGTTTGCTGATATTGAAAGGTCACATTGACCGAATGATATTACAATACTCGGTCGATTATAAATATGAAAAGATGTAAAGCGTCAATAAACACATCTGAAATATTGAATGGTAATGGACCTCATGGCACGGGTAATTTGGCATGAAATGACCTAAAAAAATGAACCTGATTTTGTATTGCAGAGTCACTCTAGCACAAAGTGTATCAAAATCCTCGGAAGAACAAATGAAAATAACTAGAGCCCCTCGTCAGACAAACGCATTTAAATTAATTAAAAGGGGCGAAATTTTATACGTATAAGGTTCGAGATGACTCTTAATTTTTCTTCCGTAAGCGAATATGAGTATATGTTTTTAAATGTCAGCGTTGAGTTTGCCTTGAATGATATGATTAATGCTCGGGTGAAAAATGCAACCTATAAATAAAAAGAAACTCAATAATGTCTAAGAAATCAAATGATTACAAAAGCTGTCCTAATTAATGCAAAAATTAGCCAACATTATCCGAAAACAGTAAATAAAAGGACGGAGAAGGGTTTGAAATTATTCAGAAGGGTGTACTTGATTACCTCGTTGGAATCCAGTAGCTGGTGGTGAGTCGATAGATCAAACCAAGAGCACTCATTTTTGCAGGAGCCAGACTCCCTGTATATGAAAGAGTCTCACCGAACAAGGCTCCGTCTCTGATTGGTTGCTGAGAAGAGTCTTGGAAGTCAACCGAGAAGCTAGGAAGATCACCTCTTGTTAATAATTTCAAGGAACCACCTTCCCCGCTGTGTCATAGTTCCACAGCTTTGAGGAAACTTTCGGCATTTTTAGCCTACTGATGACATTTTCAATTGAAACTGAAATGAGTTTATGTTTAGAACAGAACAAATTTTACGCATGTCTCTTCACTCCAGATTAAAACAGGTTAGTGAAGCCTACGAGAATTGAAGGTTGGGTCGACCTAGCGAAGATTACTTATACAAGTAAGTACATGTATAGTTAATCTTTGGCGTGAAGATCGTTGGATGAAAATGTAAACAAATGGGGCGCCTTCTGACTCCAATGGCTCCATAGGCCTCTTCTTCTTCTTCACTTTCGTTCGCGGGTCTAATCTGTCATATAGCAGAGACTCTAGCAGGAACCCTTTAAACTTTAAACTGGACTTTAGAGCTCAAAGCTGAGAGAGGGTAAGTGGTTCCAAATCAACCCCACGTCAGTTTTTTTTCTTTTCACAAAACTAACATTCTCGTTGTTAAAATTTTAAAATTTCTTGAGGTAGAAACTCAAGGCAGTGGTAAATAATAATAGCCAACGTTCATGCCAATATTCAGATTTTTTGAACAGAAATAATTGTTGAAGTTATTAGGATTTTAGTGTTCTTATTATGAGGCTTATATTCTACATGAGCTAAAAACCAGTTCAATATTGATCGCATTTATTTTGGAAAATTGTATTCTTTAATGATCAGCATGGTTTAGCTCTTTCTTTATATCTTTTAATGGCACACGGAAAAAAGACTGATAGAATTTATCATATGCATAGCTGATTTAGGAGTCTACTATCAATTATTGTGAATTTCACCATCATATGCTAAATGCAACATACCTGGTGGTGAAATGTATCAACAGGTTATCTTAATTTACCACATGGTACGTTGCATTTACCATATGATGGTGAAATTCACAATAATTGATAGGAGTCTCCAAAATTAGCGACGTAGAAGGTCAATTCTACCAGTCTTTTTTTCCGTGTAAATAACAGAAAAAAACTAAAGCATATTTTTTTTTCTTTTTTTTTCTTTTAAGTTTTTCAGTTTTTTAGGCATTTTTTGGAAAAGTAATCACGTTAATATAAAAAAAAAAAAAAAATAATAAATAAAAAAAAGGTATCATATGAGAAGAAATAACCCTTGACGACCCTTTTGCTTTGCTCTTTAAATTCATAGAGTGCTTTTTCGGGAATGCGCCAAATCACATGGCCAAATGGCTGAACATTTTTGGTTTCCAAAATTTTGGGGGGATAAAAGATCTCTCATCAGGAGGATGAGTTCGTTGCCCTTTCAGACCCCCTATTTCCTCTTATGCTTAGATAGTCCTGAAACCTGCGTATACTATTCCCACTGCTTGTGTCCGCAATGCAGCGGTTATCACTAGAAGCAGAACGTCTGTCAGATTGCATACGATCCAGGCGTTCAACGGTGCGGCACCGCGCGCGACACTTCGCGGCAAGAGCCTCCCCTCTACAGCCCCCTCCGCGTCGCGTCGCGTCGCCTGACCGCGGCCGCCGCGCCGTGCCGTCCGTCGACGCGGACGCCTCCCCTCTTCTGAATCTTAACGTTGCAGGAGAGAAATCTGGACTCGAACTTACCCACCTCTGGGGAGAGAGAGGTAAACTCATATCATAGCCTCAGCGCAAATGAATATTTGGTTACTGCTGCTCAAACGAGGCGTATCAATCGAACGATATTGGTCCTCGAGTATCGGTGGTCATCACCTCGAATCTTGCTACTCAGTCTTCAATCTTCAGTTTTGAGAATAATTTTAATCTTTCCCCCTTTTCTTCCTCCGTGAAGTTTCACTTCCTCTCTTATTTTTCGGCAACGCGGAAATTTTAGTGCCCCACGCGCTCAATAGTGGGAAAAAGTGGAAAATTCTCACAACATCAAGATGAAAAGGCATCAAAATTCGATACACTGTTCAAAGAAAAAAGGGCTGATAGTCACCTCAGCTCTTGGTTGAATACCATTTGCGTGCAGCAACGGTGACAACGTATAAAGTCCGCAACGGAACAGCGGTTCAGGAATTGGACTATATCCAAAGGAAACAGTGAAAAAAACTCAATTTTACCTTTTTGGCTGAATTTTCGATGAATTTTTCTTCTTCGTCGTTTTCTGGTTAAATTCTCCAAACGCAAAATTTTGCGAGTGTGCGGTGAGCTGGAATTTTTAGTGAAGTGATCGATACATTCATATAACAAAATAACAACGGTTCGGTAAATTTCGGTGTCGTTCAGTGCAAAGTTTCGGTGGAAATTACTTTTTAAGTGTCAAATTGTTTCGTTTGTGATACTGTTAAATATCTTCATTCAAAATGAATCATACCGAGTGCTGGAACCCAAATTCAACGTAAGTACAGGCTAAAAAAATTCATCTTTTTTAATAGCTCCCGCTACAATCCCGTTTTTGTCTTTTTTTCCATTTTTTTCTCAAAAATAACTTTATTCTTGCGACAAAGTTAAGCTTCAGCACGTGATCGCTGTGAAAGGAATTGGTCTTATTTATCAAAAAAGGAACGTTTTAGATAGATATTTCTTTGAAAAAAGAGCAAAAAGAACTTCTATATTGTACTACCACAACAGTTTAGTATAATTTGCGGTAGCTAGATGTAAGTATTAAAAAAAAAGGAAACAAAAGGTGTTAAAAAAATTAAAAACTACCCTCTTAAATTGCTAAAAAATCGTGTTAGAATTAAAAAAAGACCCATATAAACATCCTAATTTTTCTTTAAAAAAAAAAAAGTACAGTTAAATAAAAAATAAAGCATTTTTTTTTTTTTTTTTTTTTTTTTTTTTTTTTTTTTTTTTTTTTTTTTGTAGATCGTCGGGGAACAAACTAGGAGAAAAGTTATATATTATAAAAATAAACAATTTGCTGGTTTAAAACATTATTATAAATAAAAACTACAAAAAGAACGAGACGAAAAAAATGCAACGACGCGGAAAGAAAAATGAACAGATCTATAATGAAAATATCAAAAAATTTGGTCAAATCGAAATAAAAAACCAAAAAACGACCCCTCCCCCCCTTCATAAGTGTCAGGCGCCAAAACTTCAAAAATGAGGTAAAACAGACCATAAAAATACCCTTTGGAATGCTACCCTTTAGCTACCGGGAATATTCTTTTCATACGAGGAAAAAAGACATTTCATCGAATCGTTTAGAAGGCTATGCCATGCCACAGAGAAGTTTACTTACGCTTCCTAATCATCGTCTTTGATGTGATATAGCTTCAATGAAGACTTTCAGTTTCATTAAGAGATGATGCCGGACTAGGCAAGAAAAAGCATTGACTCCACTGGAAAATCTGGTGATTCTTTAGCCTGATCCAACGAGTTTAGGGCTCGACATTTATTAAGGTCCTTGTTCCATATACTTTAAGGGAAAAAGGAAATGACTAAACCAAGTGAAAACTTTTCACATAGGAAAAGTTACGTTAGATTATCTAATTGCCGTGATCTGCGTGATAACTTCAAGTCACTTTTAGTTTCATCGAGATGAGAAATTCCGAACAGGTTTTTTATTTATTTCTTCTTTTTTTATTTCCTCCCCTCCTTCTCTTCTATACTCTACTCTACCGCTCGCAAGTTCTGGTTTGCAATCTAGAACTCGCGTGGTCTGCGACTTTATTGCTTTCAACAACTAATCGCTCCGAGGCATTTCATTCATTTTTTTTTCCTCTGCACCGAAACTAGGTCACCGCTTATTTACTTTTTTGCGAGAACCGATTGAAAACATTGAGGGAAAAAAGAAACACCGCCACTTCCCTTCCGATCTGAACAATTAACGTTTTTGTTTAATACCACTGACAATTTCGTTCACCACTTAAAACGTTCCTTCTATTAACCCTCTGAATAGTCAAACAAATCACGCAAAAGTTTTATTTTGATCTGTAATATTGGTCATAAGCAGTACGAGAGGGAGGGGGACTTTGGGGACTCAAGCCCCCCTCGCCCCCTCCTTTTTGGAAAAGAGCTAAAAAAGGAATAAAGAATGATGGCAACTTCTCAACCCCCTCTCTAATGTTACATGGAAAAGGGCTCAAAAATACTGGGAAACAAAGAAAAATTTCGTCTTGTTTTCAAGCCCCTTATCCCCCAATTATGAGTTCTTGGCTACTATTAGAATGTAACATTATAGCTTTCGGGTAGTTCTATAATGATAGTGGGGAAATCCAAAATAATAATTTTTCAGCGAACGCTCTCTGAAAAAGATTTTTTTTAAACACGTTAAACCTTTAACCGACAAAAGTCGAATCTGTTGCAGTGTTGCTAATAAGTGACTGGCCTGTAGCTAAAGAATAAAATAACCCTCGCACTACCAAGTCACCTCTTAAAACTATAATCACCTCGCTCACTGAATAAAATGGTTACTAGAAATACGACGGTATGACAACCGTTGGAAATGACGGCTCCGTCACCGAAATTCCAATAAATGTATACCATAATCTTTGACAATGGGAGAGAACTATACTGCTACAATCAGATTTTGATAGAAATGCCAGTATTTTCTGATTAAAATACTAGAAATTCCTCGGCTGACGGCTATATACTAAAAGTTTTGCTTTCGATATAGTACAAATTCTCTTTTTTTCTTGAGTGTTAGTGGCTCCACAGCCACTTCCTTATTATAGAATTGAGGGACTATCTTTTAATTTTCAATACGCTTGCTTAAATTTAGTGGGTATATAAATATTCATACTACGTCGTGTTTATTTTGCCTGTATATTTAATTGAAGGCACCCGAAGATACATTTTTTTGCAACCATCAAAAAAAATTTCGAGTCACATTTACTTCAAATAAAAAATCAGAACTACTTGCAGTGGCCTTATATAGCTTGTCCTAGAAAAGATTGGATTTGACACTGCTGGTTTTCATGAAAACATCAGCTTCTCATGGCTCCTTACCAATCAGGTTGCCCTATCTGAGGATGAAAGCTGATGTTTTTATTCAAAGCTACAGTTGTCGAGTCCAATAATTCTTGGGACAGCCTATAGTAACTATAACGAAAACAGTCGAGTGTGATACTGAAAGGGTTAATCACTCGATACAGCTTTTAATGCTGAACCAAACTATTTTAGCAGGGCTTCCGTTTTGCGAATCTCAAGTGGATATTTTTACTCCACCGATGATTGCACCGGTTGATAGTAAAAATACGCAGTCCAGTTCAGCATTCTGACCATGACCCACGAAAAAACTCTGATCTGTAATATTTTCGGCTATAGCGATGGGAGTAACGCAGACTTTGAATTTATGTAACACCGATATTTATTGATAAGTCTGGGAAAAATTACCGATCAGATTATTTTCGTGTGTAACAGCCATACTGCTGAACTGATTCAAATCGTTTTGTTTGTCAACTATGGAGGAATCATTGGTGAATTAAAAAAATAAAAAATCCTCAAGAACTGCAAGACGGCAGCTCTGTTTTTTTTGCTTTTTCCTGATAAAAGTTGGCCGTTACAAGAGAACTGAATTCAGCACTCTCTTACACACCATCTCTCTCTCCCACTTCAGCGGGTGTTGAGTAAACGGAGTCAAGATAGTGAAGCAACCATTGCATCCAGCATGGAGTGGATCGCATGTTGTTGGTACGCTCCTTGCTCTCTGCTGACCAGTTGAGTCCCGGTAATTACAAATCGCACCGGCTAGTTCATCAAACATAGACACACACGCACACAGTTAGCAGTGTTGCCAAGTTAGAAAAAAAAGGATAACCCTAATCATTATAAAAAACACCCCGGAAATCCTCATAAAAAATGTCAGCAAGCAAAAGATTAAAAAAAAAAAAAAAAAAAAAAAAACGAAGTTCTGACTAATACCCCTGAACACTTGAAGGATTCTGTTCAATGAAAAAAGGAAAAAAAGGTAGAAAAAATACCAGAAGCACAACAATATGTGAACTAAGGAAGGAATAGTACTTTTACCAGAATGTTTAATGATTGTACCATACACGGAAAAAAAACTACGGTGAAATTAACCATACGATAGCTGATTTTGGCACCTGCTAGATGTTATGGTAATGTTATCCAGAAGTATACTATGTTTGACTAGGTACTGGGGTGATGTTACCTGATTGCATGTCGAATTTACTCAAAGTATCGGTAAATGTACCATACTTCTGGTCAAGTTTACCATAACATCTAGCAGGTGCCAAAATCAGCTATCGTGTGGTTAATTTCACTAATCTTTTTTTTCCGTGTAGTTCTTTAATTTTTTTTTCGAGAAATTATGGTACTGGTGTCTTTATTCAGATAGTATCACATGAACTTTCTGGTATACTTACTTGACTCTCCGTGGCTCAAGTATCGTTGTGCTTCTGGTAATATTACTAGAGTAGAGTTTAAGATTAATTTTTTTCTTTTTTGAGTTAAGATCCAATCTTTGGCCTTTGAAACAATACTACTGAGTAGATATTTTCACTGTTTTGACTTATTATTAGCAAACCACTCACTTTGTAGCTAATAATTCAGTTATATTGATTACATAACCAATTTCACCGCTCTTCATTTCATGAAATCCATTTAACAAGGGTTCTCTTTTTTGAAAATATCACGGATTAGTTTAAAATTTTACGTTTCGGTGATGCGTAAAAGTACAGTCAGGAGGAAATAGAGTGTCAGATGACTCTTCAAAGTAGGATACATACAATATTTATCCCAATGAATCTAAAAAAATCCTACCTAGTACTTACAGGCAAAAATCTGAGAAGTCGTCAGACATTCTTTCTGTCCCCAACTGCATTTGTACATGTTTTTCACTATCACATAATTTTGCACGTACCGAAACCCAATTGATTCATTAAGATTTATGAATAAACTAAATCAACCATTTTAGGGGATTTTATTTCCTAGGCTCAGTTACCAAAAATCTGGCGTTTAAAAAACCGAATCTATGGGTTGCGGATTGACCCTTCAAAACTCGATTATTTTACTTAAAGGTTTAATTGCGAAAGGAAAACGTTGTGACGACCTTTAAAGCGCTTTAACTGATCATTAAGTTTGGAAATTCGTTAGTTATCTTTTCGAAGTTATCTTTGATAACCAATCTCAAGATAAAATTCATCTGTTCTTTCTAAGTACTTATTCTCAATTTTTGCCACTAATGACATCATATTGATTTAACCTCGATTAGAATCATATAAAGATTCTGCAATAAAAGCTAGTGTATTTTGAAAAAACTTGAATTATTTTCGGTAAGAAGATTTCACTTAATATGGTAGAAAAGGTTTTTAGTGTGTTTCTTTTCCTAGCATTCACAATTTCTTATTTTTCAAACAAAATACAAAAAAAAAACTTTGAAGTTAAATTTTTGAAAAAGTAGTTATAAGAAATAATTAATGCTCAGGGAAACACCTGAAGTGTAAAGATTTCCCAGCAGAATTGGCAGCACTGATCTCAATCCAACGAAATAACAGCTCATGAAGCATGCGCATTAAACCGTATTCTCCTCCCCCTGCCTCTTCCAACAGTTCACAATACTCGCAACAGCCGTGTTAATTGCAGACTGATTACACCGCTCTTCTAAAAAGAAAGAAAAAAAAATTACTCTCACTCACCACATGACCCAAAGTGCCGAAACAAACAGTCAACGTGAGTAAATGAGAGGAAACCCAAATTAACTCGTTTACGACCCAACATATAGTTGATTAAAATAGTCCCAACTGCAGTCCGTAAGTGTGTTAACGATCTTTTTTGAGATTAGTCAAAGTTCATCGACGTATATTGTGACTTTTAATGCTATAATATTTAAATTCGTCAGACATTTGAAACAGGGGAATCGGGAAAGTAGTTTTGAATACCAGATGGAAATATAATCAGTATTGATAATTTTTTTGTTTTGATTAAAAGCTGTACGCGGTTGGATATTTTCTTTTCTTTTGTAAGAAATAAATGGGGGGGGGGTCTATCCCTTTTAAATCAATAAATTATAAGTTTTGAGGCTTGGTTACCTGGTGTATACTATATAATCTTTTACGAGATGAATGGAACCAACTTGTATATTCCCGTTAAATCAGCACGTTTTTCTTTGATTGGTCAAAAGCCTTTTACGGCGAATTCGGAGTCATTGATAATTTTGCTAAGAGCCCGAAACAGAAACAAAACGTCCTCAATTTTTCTCACTTTCGACGAAGGCAGAAAATGATCGTCAAAACATATGGAAATGGAAATTCAGCTCTTCAAGTTGGACTTGACAACGAAGCAAGGTTTTTTGCAGCATATATTGCGTGAGAGACAGTGAATTGACCAATAGAGACTTCTACTGACTAAAATTAATACCGGCAACATCAGTATCAGTTTCAATTGGAATTAATAAAAAAAAAAAAAAAAAAAAAAAAAAAAAAAAAAAAGGAAGAGGGAAAAAAAGTTCTGTTCCAAGTAAAATGTTTTTGGTTATAATTGACTTTCATACGTTGCGTTGAAATCGTTAATGAAATAGAACGTCAGTTGAAAGTTCACAGGAAAAAATTATAAATAAATGAAAACATGAAAATCATAAATAACTGTAAGGAGGGGGGTAGGAGAGTCGAAAAATATATTCGAAGAATGGTGACAGGATTTATGGTCTAAAAATTGTCACTAATCAAGATGCCGATGCGGCTCATGTTTCGTGTTAGGAGATGAAGCGTAGTTGTCAAACTTAATCCAGTGAGAAAGCAACGTGGGGTGATTTCAAGAAAAAATTGAGGATACTTCAACCCACTAGATGGCATTACAATCAATTTTTGAAATTTCGTCTTATTTGGATAATTTGAATGGGATAAATAACAGATATGAGTGTGCTCATTGACAAGACGGAATGTCATGGCAGTCTTCAATGTTTCGTGGATTTTTAAAAAAAATGTTTTTTAACCATTCAATTGACGGTTTAGAATTGTAATCAGGCATACAGATTACAATGAAATCATGCAGCGTGTAATGATTTTACGAATCGTTCTTTATTAAATAGAATTAGTTTCGGTGAACTCCGCACTCATAGAAAAAATCAGCTTCGATTAATTTTCAAAGTAATATATACACTGAAAAAAAAATCAGCTAAATTTAACTAATTTCAACTTAAAAGTATGGACACCACTTAAAACTGTTAGTTTGAATATTTGAATTAGTAAAATTAATTCCGTGCCATGTTAATTAACACGGCACGGAGTTACTTTTACTAATTCAAATAGTCAAACTAACAGTTTTAAGTGGTGTCCATACTTTTAAGTTGAAATTAGTTAAATTTAGCTGATTTTTTTTTTTTTTTTTTTCAGTGTAGATTAGGTAATCAAAATTGACGATTTGGCCGATTCTGTTGTACCTTTTGATTGTCCGCGAAGGTTTATCTCCATTTCTTTGATATAAGAATTAAATCCTACAGTTAAGATTAGAAAACCATTTGATTGACCTTTTTTTTTTTTTTTTTTTCTTTTTTTTTTTTTGAAAAATAATAATGGCTCTTGGATAAGTTTGGTAACGCGCAAGGTAAATGTACTTTCATTAATGCGATGTTCTAATCAAGAATCAAGATCCCCTCCTTGATTGCCGCATGTTACACTGCATGGCTCATGACTTAATTTTCGATTGCTCAAACATGTAGTCTTACTCTTACTCGGTTACTTGAAGCTCTCGGCTATCAGCTGACTGCGTTGGCGCACCTCGCTGATACAAACTTTTGTTGCCAAACTTCTTGTCGGAAATAAAATCACCGGTCTGTTCGGAATTGAAATACTATCAGTAAATTGAATATAGTGCTTTCAAACGCCTTAGATTTTAGTCCAGGTATGCCACCTTCAATACTTATTACAACACGGAAAAAAAACTACGGTAAAAATAACCTTACGGATACCTGATTTTGGCACCTGCTAGATGTTATGGTAATGTTAACCAGAAGTATACTATGTTTTGACTAGGTACTAGGTGATGTTACCTGATTGCATGTCGAATTTACTCAAAGTATCGGTAAATGTACCATACTTCTGGTCAATTTTACCATAACATCTAGCAGGTGCCAAAATCAGGTATCCGTATGGTTATTTTCGCTAATCTTTTTTTTTTCCGTGAATGAATTCAAACATCGCTTTAAAAGTTCATCAAAAGAGAACCATAGTTGAGAAAAACTTAATTTGTGGAGATCAATACCATCAGTAGCTTATTAGCTTTTAGAATGAGCTAAATCAAATCTCGATATAATTATTTTGTACGTCACCATTACGCTTGAGCTGAATTTTGTCTGATAGTAAATAAGCGGCTTTCTCTTTGCCTATGCAAATCACAAACCGATTGCAATTAATTTACCTGTGACACTGGCGCAACCAGGATATCTTCCATCTCTCTCATTTTCCATTTGAATGTGTGAGTAGGAAAAGGACAGAAGGAGGGGGTTTTATCCCCTTGTCCATCCTTGTCTAACATACGTTTCTTAATGGAGAAAAGAGAGAGATGAAGAAACTCTCGGTGCGCTACTGACCTGTGACATACACATTATCAGAGCTGGATGTTTTTTTGACTCATGTGTAGTTTACATTCTGTTCATTCTATGTCTCTGACTTGCCATTCATTCGCCGAGAATCATAGACATCGCCTGCGTGAGCATGTGTAAGAAGTGTATTGGTCACTGTGAATGATTCAATTACACAGTTCAGGATCGATCACCTACACCTACTACCGAAACATGAGCTCGTAATAATTGAGAGCCGACAATAATTGGTCCGTTAGCCGCAGCAAACCAAATATTTCGTTCTCATTGGAAGAATGATAGTATACCTAACCAATCAGAGAGAGTGTGAGGACCATGAAAATGGCAATTTCTATTATAATGGTGCGTGCTAAATTCTGGGGCGTGGCGTTCAATGCTTGCGTTGTGAGCGGGTATGCGTTTGCCGCGCGACGAATTCTGAATCTCGCTGTTTTTTCTATCTGAGCGTTGAAGTCTTTTGAGCGACAGTGGACAGATAATGGCCTCTTTAGTTTCAAATGGTCCTAACTCGTTAGTGACGATTCAAATTTGCTGTTCTTATTTCATTCTTTTTAAAGAGAATCAATTAATGAAAACTTTTATGAAGGTTGGGATTTTCGTATTATAGCGAATTCAATTTGAAATGGTCAGGGAATTAAACATATGAATTGTACGCGACTTGACTGTTGTATGTTGTCCGAAGTGATAGGATAAGAATTATAAGGAAAAAAAGAAGAAAATAAGAAGTACTAAAAAGTGATTGAAGAGGTTATGTAGCAATTTTCTGGCTCTGAGAATAACGAATGAAATGTTCAAATTGAGGACATTTTGGATTTTTTCAATTGATATTATAACAGTAAAATAGCGTAAAAGTTACGTTTATGCCTTGCATGATATAGATTCAAAAAAGGAAACTCAAATAAATAATTATAATAATAATAAAAAACTACTCAATATTAAGAACAATTTTTTTTTAATTTTTTGAATGAAAAATAATCGGCTCATTCACTCAGCCCTTCAAATGCCGATCGATTTTACGATTCAATGTAAATCAAATTCTGACGGCACATTAAACCATTCAATTCAGGAATATGTGGCTTTTGATGAGAAGCGACATTTATGATTTAGACTTTGTCAACTTGCTTTTTATGTAGTTATCATACCAAAAATTGATATGACTGAGGAACACTACAACTTTCATAACTCTTCGTTAAAAATTCTCGAGATTTCTCATCTATCCTTCAATTATTTCACGTCATGATTGGTTTAATAAGCCTGATACAAGATACGATCTTTTAAGTATCATTAAAGTTTGAAGTATGTGGAAAATTTTACGCTAAACTGCGCGTTTGATTGCGTTCATAAGTAACCTGTATTTATCAGTGAAAAAAAAAAATTTAAATGCGTGGTAAACACATTTAAAACAACAAAATGAACGGTTGGTTTGAGCTCAAAACATAGGGTTTCAAAAATGATTGGTACCTAAATCTACTCATTGATGCGATAACTAAATAAAGTATGATATATTTATAAATTGATTTATTTCCACTATTTCCATAGTGTATTCGGTACATATGAATACGTGCATTTCAATTAGAACATTATTTATTCGTCAGCTTTTTTACTCAAAACAGATTAATTCCTCGATAAATATGTAAACCAATTTCTTCCTGGTACATATTTTTTCATTTATGCAATATTGGCATCTATCTGGTTTACACGATGTTGTTACTAAAGCACTTACTGTCGCACATACGTTTTAGTTTGTTTGGTTCCTATAGCTGTCATCTTTTAGCTCTCTCTTTTTTACGTGATTCTTTCTAAAGTTATCTCTGTCTAAGTTAATTCTCTAAGATAATAAGCCTTTATGTCAAAAAAGAATTCTGGGGGTATTTTTAAAACCTATTTTATTGAAAAACGGGATTAGTTCTGATCATAACAATTTTAAAACATGATTTCAAATAGAGAGAAAGAACTGGTGCTAACGAGGAGTATCGTGGGAATAAGAGAGGTAAAATATAGCGTGCAGAAACCAAACAAGTCAAAAACTTGAATTAGCGAAGTGTGCTTTATCTGGAAACTTATCATTTTTCCCACTTGAACACATAGAAAAGGTCAACATTTTATGGTCATCACTGATTCCTAGAAATTTCGATATTTTTCTTGGAGTTTCAATGAACCAAATGCAACGTTGCCAGATTGCTCGCTTCGCCACTGAAAACCTATGTACTTTTGTGAAAAAATCAGTCCCTAAAATAGTCTATGGCTAGTAAAAAGTTACGTTAGCGTATTTGACGACGCGCGCGTTGCCACTCCGATGGTCAAAGATGATTGCTCGATGACATTCGTCGAAAATGCATGATTCTAGTTCGTCCGAAACTCCGCATCATCTGAAAATGAAATTCACGCTTTCCAAGCTCCTTGACCACACATAGAATTATCAATGGCATCAGAGAATCATTCGTTAAAACCATATAATCTCATCTAAATCAATTGTAAAAATTGTGATTGATGGAGGTAATTAAATTGATAACGATGTTTTTAATGAGTCTTGGTTTTGAAGTGCGTTTCGGTTGGGCGTTCTCTTTCGCGTCCTCACCATTCACATGCAGCCAGTTGACGCATGAAATATGAACATTCGGACTTGACAGTGCTGCCACGTTGAAACGTCGATGGACCAGTGGCGTAGCGTGCAATATGGCAACGTTGTACTGTGTCCATTTAAACTCATGAAAAAGATCGAACTGTTGGGTGTTCGGTGAACACCTTCGCATTCGACCTTTTACACGGGTTTAAATGGACACATTACAACGTTGCCACATTGCACGCTACGCGACTGCGATGGACATGTGATAACGAGCTAGAAAAATGGCTTACAAATACTCCATTAGGACTTCTTAAAATCTGTAAGCTTTCTGTGAACCGGTTGAATCACTGATGGATCTTAGAATGCTATTAAAACACACGCAAAAAGGGAGCACCGCTGCAGGCTTCAAAAAATATTTAGTGTGTGGCCGGTCCTTTATCTCGGCCACAAATTTCGAATGCTCGCTTCAGATTGGTTGAGACTCCGCTTACGTTAAAGAACTAAACCCCGTTCGCCCCGAACATTATTTGGGCCCTGAAATAAGGCAACACTGTTTGGGCTTGGACTTGGATCTTCTAGCCCCACGTCCATAGCGTCGGGGTCCTTCAAAATCCATCCACGGGTCTGTAACATTGAACATTGGACGTTCCATCTTTTATATAATATCTCTGAGCTTGGTTTACTTCGGCTCAGTCAGCAGTCCGTCCGGTGCTCGCGCGTCATGACTTAAGTTCAAGGGAGCCCGAAAACGCGCGCACTTGGGACTCCTGCCCCCCCCCCCTCCTCCCGAAGTACATCTTACTCAGCTCCACCGCGAACGTAATTGCCGCCGTCTGTCCGTCCATCAAAGTTCCATACTATCGCTTGAAGTGTAGAATACTTATTCGAACGTTGAATTCAAATTCGATAAATAGCAAATATAGGTTGAGCACGAGCGCGCGATATGATACGCGATACATACCCAATGTTGCCGGATTGAACGACCTAGGAAATGCGGAGCGAATGGAGTATAATTTTGCCCTGTGTTGTCAAGTTTACTGTATGTACTTAGAATATAGACTCTGTTGAATGACATTATTTCTAGTCTCCTTTAGTCTCTTGGCGTCTCTTAATGATTTTCATGGACGCGAAAAGAGACACCAATTACAGACTTAACCAAACTCAGTCTCTCACAAGACTCACTACTGTATGACAGTTTATTAAGATCCCTCCACTAAAACAGTAAGCTAATTATTTATGCCTAAGGAGTATAATTCAGTACTTTAAGTATGTATCAAGTATTACACTGCATTTCAACTGTAAAATAAAGGCCGCCTAATTACTCCAACTGATGTGACTTCTCAAAGTTATCCAAATTAACAGACCCCTTTCGCGTTGCCAAACTTTTGTATTCATGGCTCTCTCCTCGATAGAATCTACGGACAGACGGTATTCACTTGAAAAGCTGCTTATGTAGCGGTGTAGCCAAATTGAATGGAAAATAAAATTTAAATTAAATGTGCTTTCATATAATTATATAATGGAAAAACTACGCTGGTATCGATGATTGGAATAAAGTACTATAGACATTTTACTTTTTTATTTTTTTCACTAGAGAATGAGAACTAACATTTTTTTTTTTAATGTGTAATGGCAAGTCGAAAAATGGGTGAGCCTTAAACTCGGTGACTTTTTCTTTTTTTTTCATTTGCTTACAAATCGTGAACAAACAAACATGCTTTTACAAAACGCGGCGCGGCGGTTAACACTGTAGCAGGTACCAATTTTTTTAGGAAGCGAATTGCTGCAACATTTTGCTCATTGGCGGCTTTTGGGGGTCAAGGTATAAGAAGGCTTAAAAAAGATGCCTCTTTTTTTTCTTTTATTTGCATTACCAGTTAATGAATTAGGTATGGAAAAGGTTACACTGATTTCTTGCAAGTCAATATGGAAACAGAATAAACATTGCAAGTCAATGCCTCGGCTCATGGGGGGGGGGGATTAAACCTATCCCTCTGCCCCCAAAAGCCGCCTATGATTATTTTGAAGTCAATCTCATGGGTCATTCAATTTGCAGAACTGCAACAACTGTATGAAAAGGAGTAATTTTCATGTTTTGGTGCTGACAATGAGAGGACTCGTGCAACTTCGATCCCCCCCCCCTCCCCCACAAAAAGAGATAAATTGAGTCAGCTCATCCGTCCCTGCAGCATCTTATTATTCATCAACTAAACACGCGGACAAAGCATGGTTGCGTGAAGGGCCGTAGCCAGAAATTCGCATTTCTCCCTCTTTACCCATTTGATCACATGTGTCAGAAAAGGATGGAAAGGGGGCTATCAAGTGGCTTCAATCCCTACATATGTATACATCCTTTCCTCACACATGTGATCAAGCGGCAAAGAGAGAGAGATGGGTAGAGAGGGGAGGGAGGGAGAGAGAGAGAGAGAGAGGGAGAAAGAGAGAGAGAGAGAGAGAGAGAGAGAGAGAGAGAGAGAGAGGGGGGTAGAGAGGGGAGGGAGGGAGAGAGAGAGAGAGAGGGAGAAAGAGAGAGAGAGAGAGAGAGAGAGAGAGAGAGAGAGAGAGAGAGAGAGAGAGAGAGAGATATGAATTCGTTGATACGGCCATACTTGCGTGCGAGTGAACCAAATTGGGTCTCTGCTCTGTCAGTATCACCTAAATCCCACACCTGTCAACTGGATGCGCAGCGCAGCCTCTAATAAGGAATGTCCGTTAAGGCAGATATTACGTCTACGCGACTCAGGTGTATCACCGAGTCTTACAGTGTCGTGCACCTTCCCCTGATTATGTGTGAGAAACGAGAGACTGCGCAGAAGACAAAAATATCTGCACTGATTGACATTTATTAAATCGGTCAAGCCGGCAACCTTGAAACGCTTTACTCCTTTGGCCCAGTGACTTAATGGCTTTAATGGCTCAATGACTCAATGGCTTATGTCCATGCCCGGTGATGTTGTGATATGAAACGTAACTCGTCGTGGAACTCGTCATTTGCACTCGCGCCCGCCGGCCGGACGTCTCTGCTCCGCCTCGCTCGCACAAACATGCGATTTGAATGATTTTCCGGACAAATTTGCAAGATCGGCAAAATAAACAGCCGAAACGCCGTTGTGCGCTGATGGCAGCTTGTGTTGTTTGGCAACAATGGGTTCCCTCCATGCCAATTAATCGATTTTTGGTAAGGCACCCCAGAAAAAACAGAAAAAAACCCTTTGATAGAAAAATGTCCCAGCAAAAGACTTTCTTAGAGCTAACAAAAGGTTTTGTATACGCCTAACTAAAGAGGTTTCGCTGGGTGAGCCGAAGTTTAAGTTGGCTCTACTAAATGCATGGTTTAGATGGCTCAACTTAAGTATTTTGAAGGGTCATTTTTTTTTTTTTTTACCAAAGGTTTTGCCAGCGCTACCAAAGTGTTTTTTTCTGGTTTTTCTGTGACCGTGTCTCGTCTAGAATCGATCTTCTTTCATATGTTTAAATGGCAATAAAACAAGGTTGCCAGATTGCATGAGTGGCTTAATTGTTGTACGCTCTGTAAATATTGAGCAACAATGCCTCAGTGTGATTATTAATTCATAGTTAATTCAATCAATGGTTTGATATCAATACCATTGATGGTTCTGTTGTAAACTAAAGCAACAGCGATAAGGAGGTTGAAGTGTATGCATGCACAGAAAAACGGAAAATAAATACTTTGATTGCGCTGACAAAACCTTTGGTAAAAAATGACCAGGAAAAATTATTTTCTTTAGCCAACCGGATCTTTGATTCACCTAGCAAAATCTCTGTAGTTAGGCGTACAAGAACTTTGGTTTAAAGTCTTTGGCTGGGTCATTTTTCAACCAGAGGTTTCTTCAGCGCTGCGCCATTCAAAGCGGTGTGTCTGTTTATTTTTGAGTGGGTCTGAGTTTCTGTGTTTTCCATAAAACAACAAAACAAAGAAAAACAAAAACAAACAAAAATGATAGAATACTTAACGAAATAATGACGAAATGCGCCTTTGATTTTTTCCCAAGGTATCTCTGTTTCGGAAACACACCCCTGTAAAGCTTCCAAAAATCGCACTAATTGTGCTGTAACAAAGTGGTTTCCCATTGAAAACAATGTACTTTTCGGGGGGGAATGCATCTCCAGACCTATGAAACCTTAAAATAAATCAAAGGCATGTACTTATTTGATACTTACTTTCATTTATTTCTTGAGTAAGATCAAAATTTAGACCCTTACACATGCAATACACATCCAAAACGCGTACCACGTCGTATTGTAAAATAAGTTGAAAATACTTTTGGATGCATCAAAATTGACACTTAAACCTAGACCTTACTCTACCTCTCTCATTTTCCCTTTGAATGCAGGGTGAGCATAGAAAAAGGAAGAAAGAGAAGGATTCATTCCCTTGTCTATTCGTGTCGAACATGCAGGCTTCAATGATGAGAAGAGAGGGATTGATAATTTTTCGTTGAGCCACTAATTATTAATCATTTTTGTTTCCTTCATTTCCTCAACGAGTGCGTTTTGATTTATTGTATGAACTCTTCACTTTTCCTCGCTCAAGTTTTTACGCGAAAGCCTCATCTGAATGAAAACCCCGGCATTAATTAGCTTTCGAGGTTCGATGCATTGCATTCATGTTTAATCTTTACACGACGCGATGTTTCGCTCGCCACACCAGTGTTGCCGAATTTGACATAAAATTCGAAAATTCTACATTGATTTAAATAGGAAAAATCGGAGGAAACTCTGCAAAATTGCAACACTGCGCCACACAACGTAAGGATTCCCTTCTGTAGTTTGAGTTGAACGTCGTTCATCATTCATTTTTTAATTGAGATAAATTTGACAAGGATGTGAGTATGAAAGAAAAAAAAAAGTTTGCTCAGGCCATAAGCTACCGGTGATTATTTGCCACTTGTTATTTTATCGCGGACATCATAAACACAACTGAGGCGTCAAATGCAAGAACGATACACCTCCAATGTATTTTAAATGGGAAATGAGTCGTTGTTACACCCGGTCCATAAAACATCAGGTGTGCTGTTTCGAAGAAAATTCAATTCAAACCATAATCTTAATCTCTTAGATAGAGCTAACTTTACTGTTTACCGCCTCGATTACTCTTTCGCACGCAAATACCAAAGCTCATCTCTTTCCGAGCCATTTTACCGCGCACCGGACCAGACAGGAGTCGACAGGACCCACTTTATTAACTACGTTTTAATCGTTTACAAACGTCAGTCCTCAACCATCAACCACTCGTCATTAAAACCAGACTTTTTCTAATTACCTTATTTACGTATCAAGCATGGAAGAAAATCGACAGAATTTTCCAGGGCTACCAGAGTTGTGATAAGTTCAACTAGAGTCTTTATGTGCTCCGAAAGTTTCGCAATGTCATATTATTATTTTTAATACTATTATTTTTATAATTATTGTTGTTTTTTCTTCAAAATAATCTGTAATAAGAGGAAAAACAATAAGAGTTTGGCTTCTTTGAAATCTTGAGGTCCACCGAGCCGAATAATTCTTTCAAGTGGAATCCAAATCAAAGAGGCGTCTAATAAGTTAATAGGGATGTGAACCAATCATGTCACCGTCTTCCGATTAAATTTTTATTCCATAAAATACAACTATTATTTGAATTGCGAAAGTTAAATCAGCTAATTCCTGTATTTGAAGCCTCTGTTATTTCTTCCAAAAAATACATTTGTGTGCTCTAATTCTCATTTTGCGATCAAAAATTCATGAAAGTGAAGGAATAGTTGTAATTCGGTAAAAACCGTGTTTTTTAATCAATTCGGCAACTCAATTTACAATGAAATCACCCTTTTGAATGCCAAAAATCGGTCATGAAATCCTAGCGGACCCAATGAATAGTTATTTTGAAGGTACAATTATTGATCAGTTATCTTTGTTTCTACTTCTATAGAGGGAGTCTAATTCCAACTAGAGTGGGTTTTAGTGATAATGAATGAACAAACAGAGAGTGGCACATTACCATCTCACAACACTTGCCAAAGTCATTGACCTCAATGCTATTTACTCTATACTTGGAGAGTTTACTTTGACTGTCTAACGCGGCCTATAGTTGCGTGTCACCCTTTTCTCGCTTTTGCCCCGTCAAAGGTCCAAAAGCATCCAATGGGCGAGATGTTGCGTCGAATTTAGATTGAAAACAAAGATTTCAGATATTCATTGAAGATTAGCATTCTATCGAATGAAATAGCAGTCAACCTGAATCACTGCTTATAAGGCCTTTGCACACGCTCAAAGTAGAATCGTCAAATTAGCATCGGTGAGCTGAAATCCACCGCAAACTGTAGAATTGCCAACCTGACATTTCTAAAAATCAGACATAACCTTGACCAAAACATCTCCTGAACGGGTATATTGGTTTTGTTGACAGTAGATTGGTGAACAGAAGACACACCATCTATCGTCAAATAACTCTGCAGTTTGACGTACCGTCAAATTGCACAGTTGTTTGACAAACGGAACATCAACCAAACATGCAAAGGTTGGCTCACCTGCCGTTTTGAGATGGATCTCAGCTCATCAATGCCAATTTGACGATCTTGCTTTGAGCGTGTACGAAGGTTATAGTAGCTGCGTTGGATTGGTGGGTATAGTAAATTGAACCTATGTCTACTTCAAACGGAATCTCATTGTATATTGGCAGGGGCGTCGAGAGGGGGGGGGGCTCCCCCCCATGATGGGGCAAAATGCCCCGGGCCCCCGCTCTTAGGGGGCCCCCAAATCATGAGAGGGAAAAAAAAAAGGAAAGGAAAAGGAAAAGGAAAAAAAGAAAAAAGAAAAAAAGAAAAAAAGGGCAAAAGAGAAAAGGAAAAGAGGGAAAAAAAGCGATGAGGGGGGATATGAAGAGTAAAGAAAAGGGGAAAGGAGAGGGAAGAGAGGGGAAGAGAGTGACTGATGACATGGTGCTTGAAAGTGGGGTCGAAAAGGAAAGAGACTACGGAATTTCACGGCCGGTGGCGAGCCGAATAAATTGGGGGCCCCCGGCCGACTTGAATTTACCTTAAAAACAAAAATGTTAAAGTTCGACTAAACTAACTCGGATCAGATTTGAAAGCAGGCGCACACACGGGTCTGTGAATGTGCCCCTCCCTCAAGCGCCGTGGTAGCTGAGAAAGCATCTGGTAAATACGACTTTAATAATTAGAGCCAAATGTTTGATTTCATGCAGGCAAAATAGAAAATTTATTTGAAAATTTCAATTTTACTGTAATGAAAGTACCGTAAAATTCAATCTGAAGGTCAGGAAAATTTAAAAAAATTTCCGGGGGAGGGTCCCCGGACCCCCCCCCCTATTTCAGTGAACCCCTCGGTAAATATTCCATGGCTCCTTCAACCACTTTCCACTTGACTCTTCTCCCTCCAATTATGAGTTGAGAGCAAAGATTTCATGCTGCAAAATCGAAAATATATTTCAGCATTTCGATTTTACTGCGTACATGAAAGTACCGTAAAATTCAATTTGAAGGTAAGGAAAATTGAAATTTCTTTCCGGGGGAGGGCCCCCGAGCCCCCCGGAGTTTAAGTCGTACAACCCCCCCCCCCCCCAAGGCAAATTTCTCGATGCGCCACTGGTTCTCCGCAAAACCTCCAGCACTTTCTCGACGTCCCAGCCAACACTTGTGAAAATGTGTTTAGCCAAGGAGGGCTGAGAAATGAAAAGTTGAAAAATGAATGGTTTTTTTTTTATTTTTTTTATTTATAGAAATCTAAGCTGAAACGAAGAATTTTTTGTGTCGAAAATCTTCAAGTCTGTCACATCATGTGGCAAAATAAACGTAAAAATCAAACATTCTTTTGCTGTGATTGTTTGAAATGTTTCAGTAGAGATAGCTTAAAATTGCGTCAATTAGAAGCTTGATTTTAAACATTTTCTGGGGGAGGACCCCCGAGGGGGAATGATACAAAACATAGGGCCCCAAATGCACAGTTTGCCCCGGGCCCCCAAAATCCTCTCGACGCCCCTGTATATTGGTCCGACATATTTGCCAACTATCTCCTTCATCCGCATTCATTTATGATGATAATATTGCGCAACTTACAATAAGAAAAAAACAAAACAAAACAAAAAACAAAAAAAAAAAACTTTGCTTTATCAAGGATAAGGCCTCGTTGTTCTACGCTCGGTGACCATGAGGGAAATCCGCCAAGGGATAGAATAATTTTCTCCTCTATTATTTTTAAAGTTTCTTGTAAATTTCCCGGAGACATCAATGCAGACACGTAGTGTGTGAGTTTGATGCGCGCACTCATCGAGTGTCATAATTCGGTCCAGGAAAAGCGCGGATACGTGGAAGAAAAACTTGATGGGGGTCCCTTGATTGATATAAATGCTCGATGGGTAATCATCATTCTCTCCCAAGAAAGAACCCACGTTAAAATGCCAAGTTATGTCACCATTGATTCTCATGTCTTATTCCCATAAGGAAAATACATATAATTAAAATTTAAAACGTGTGTATGGGAAAAGAAAAAGAAAAAGAAAATATGAATGAATTGTGAATGAGTACTTTGAAAGACGAATGAGTGAAACCACAATAGCAGCTCTATAGTGATGAAGCATTGTAAAGTGGATGAAATGTGTACCGAAAATCAATTATGAGATATTCAGCGTTTAATATTTGAAATTAAATTTGCTCGAATTTAGAGTTTTTCTCGTGATGATGATTGGACCGTAATTTAATGTACTATCTGCGCTTGTCAATTGATACTGGCAGCAGTGGCGAAGCGTGAAATTTGGCATCAATGTATTTTTTCCATTTATATTCACCAAAAAAGTCGAACGCTCTAGCTATCGGCGATAACCAGGCATTTCGACCTTTCTAATGTGTTTTAATGGGAGAAAAGGAACGTTGCCAAATCGCACGCCTCGCCACTGGGCAGAAGCGGGAAAAACGAGAAAACCCGAGCCAGAATACTCCATTAAATATTGATCTTGAAATTCAATAAATAGGAAAAAAGAGAAATGTACGAGGTAACGCACTGATACGGATTACAACCTTATTAATCGGCTTAAACGATAAATACAAAGCAAAAACATTTAAACGTATGGAGATCAACGAACTTGAATGATTCATTAAAATCTCCCGTACTCATATGAGATGACTGACTTTTGACTCGCATGTGTGCCAGTGAGTGTGAGTAGTATGATTTTATAAATAGGTACACAACCTGTCTCCTACTTTTTCTGGCATAAATATATAGTTCAATTATTACATAATCAAGACTAGCGCTGGTATCGCAACACAGTGAGAAATCGCATCTTTGGATTTATGAAATCTCTAGAAAGAAACCAAAGACATCCTTGTTTTTAGCTTACCAAATACTTTTATCTGCTTACTAAAAAATATCAGCATTTCGATCCATGCACGTGCCTCATTCAAGAGTGAAAGGGTTGCAAAGATGAGAACGAAGTCTTCCATTGCAAAGTCAACCGATCTCGTAAGAGATTCTTTCTTGAATAAAGTTCGTTTTTAAATCTTCAACAATTCATATGTGCATAGCTCCGTGTGCGCCGACTCACCTGTGAGCCCGGCTATTAGCATGTGAAGGACGTTCGATCAACCTCAGCTCAGAGAACTGTCCGTCTACGTTTGTTTAGACCGTTTCGCTCAAGTCTCGTGAGCCACGGAACACAAGCATCCGCATTAACTCGAGGGTTCACGTTACAAATCTACTTTGGATCACCACAAAAGTGTTGGTTTTATACACGCCAAGATTGGCTACTTTTAAGCAATGGCGGTTTGGGGGGGGGAGGGGCAAAAGTGACCGCAGGCCAGTGGCCTCTTGGCCGGTGCATAGCGCTTTGTCTTCATGTTTTTCTTGATACACGTGTTCGGAGTGGTCGACCCAACGATAAAAAGCGCTCGTGGTTTTTAGTATGTACTCATGATCGTGTCGAGATGCAAAGTAGGATAATAATAGGGGGGGGGATTAAAGAGAATTCGAATTTAAATAAGTTGACGTGGAATGGCTTTATCTTACATTTTTAGACTGTTTAAAGTTTCACAAGTCGTCAGGAGCTTTTCAATTTGAGTGAACTAGTCATTGCAGGAAGCTATACCTAGTTTATTCGCAACTATATATTGGTTAAAAATGAATTTTTAGCTTTGAGCCTTTAATATACGTACAATTTTTCTTAAATCGTACGCGCGAAATTACTCTGGGGCCTACAAGCAATCGCCTCGGCAACAAGCCCTAGATCGACAACTTATTGACACTAACCACATTATTCGTAAAAACAATGCACTCCTCTCCTTTCTCTCCTTTCACTTTTCAAAATTAATTAAGAGTGGTTCGAGTTGGTTGCGAGAAAGGGTCGGAAAAGGCTGTGTCAATCCGGCGAAGCACGATGTGTATTTTCATAAGCGCCTCCGGAACTGGTGTCATATTAACTGATATTTTTCTCGCTTACTATGCACCTTATAATTTATTTGGTATCTCTTTGTTCTTCGCAACAAAATCCATAAGAATCAAATTTATAATTCTCTGTTGAAAAACCAAGAGGAATTATGTTAGATTTCTAATGCATTGGTTATTTTTTGTTGTTGTTTTGTTTTGGGGGTGCGAAACGAACGTAGTGCACACATACTCGGGTGTTCCATCTGAACTTTGAGCCAAGTTTTCTCTGAGAGAAGTTATAGCTGTAGACATGTTTAAATGGTCTCGTCGTTTTTTTGGCAGCATCCACACTGAACAAAATGCTAAATTTAACCAAGGTATATGGAGAACAGGTATGGACAACACTCTGAGGTCGGCTCTGATTGGTTGTGAAAAAAGCGACTCCGCCGCCATTTTTCTGACCACGCGATTCAAATTTAGATTTCATTTCTTGAAAAGGAAAGTGAACAACGTAATTGATGATGTTAATCCATTCTATAGTCACAACATTAACATTTAAAGATAAAAATTACATTCCATTGTTCAAATAAATGAAGTATTCTTTCAGATAAACTTCCCCTTCAAACCTAACCACAAACAACAATGCAAGATACACGGTGTAAATAGGAGACAAGATGGCGGCGAAGTCGCTGTTTCCCAAGTGGCCACGCCCCCTGAGTCGAGTGTTGTCCATACCTGTTCTCCATATACCTTGAAATTTAACTCTTTGAACTGTGGACGGTATGGACCATTTGCAACTCTAATATTACCTCCGTGCGGAAAATTTTTTCCAAATGGTAAAACCAACAGTTTTAGAAAGTGGTTTAAGTCTTAACCCGCCATCACTCGCGCGGGGTCGAAAACGACCCCAGGTGTCAGAAAAATGCAATTTTGTCCATGAAAATTTTAAAGTTTTAGCTCGTCCGTTTCAGTACCTTCCTTCAAGGGTTTGGACTACCCACTCTGTTAGTATGAACTTAATTCAATCATTCGTTTTGAAGCACGGACGCGTCAAAGTTGCTTGGGGTCGTTTTCGACCCCGCGCGACTACTCACGTTCATAAAATGTGACTGAGTGAACATACCGTAAACGTGGATTCTGTGCCTTGTTTACACTTGCGGGATGTGATTGCCGTTGGTTTTTTACTTTTCTATACTTACTACAATACTTTCAGCAAATCTAATGTTTGCTCTCACTGTTTTTTTCTAAATTACTCGTTTATCCCAATTTCTTACGTATCCATTTTTACCTAAATCAGTGCGGTGCCGCTTGCGATCTGGCAGCACTGCGTTTTGTCCATTCAAACCCGTGCAAAGTGTCGATTCGAGGGAATGCACTGCGCACCTCCATTAGTTTGACTTTTTTCATGCATTTGAATCCACGAAATGCGGCGTTGCCAGATTACACGCGACTCCACTTATCATAAATGTTTTTGTTTTTTTCTGCGAAAGTTTGATTATATCACATGGGGCGGGGAGTGGGGAGGGAAAAAAGGGAATGAGAGGGGAAATGAAGGTGGATGGTAGGGGAAAAGCGGAAGGGAGGTGAAAAAGGGTATCTGGAATCATGTACGAAAAGCAAAAAGATCACAGCAAAAAAAATTTCCAGGATCTCCACTTTGCTAACCCCCCAACCCCCTTTTCCCCTCCAGCCCTCCCTTGAATCCTCAATTTCGATTCCGTTTGTTGGTTGATAGAATCTTGCTTACCTTAATTGGCGTTTATTCCATCTCATTCGGTAAAAAATAAAGTTTTTCAGATGGTTAGTGGTTTCATCTCCAAAATTTTAGGACTAAATATAGGAGGGGTATTGAGGGGGGTATATCTCGAAAACTTGCCCCCATAACCCCATACTTTTTTTTCATGAAATTATCTTCAGTAGTGCCTAGAAGTAAAAAAACCTCGGTTTAGGAGTTTCAAAACTAGTTAAAGGCAGCTGACCGATAAAAATCTGGAAAATATCACATTTTTAGGGTTTTTCCGACACAGATTACAATATAGCAATTACTGAACGTAAAATTCTTTTTTCAAACCCAGTTTTCACGTGAAAAGCTTTGCAAAGACATACTTATTACTATTCTGCATGGTTGAAATCAAAATTTTGAATGCCAATGGTATAATGGGACGAAAGAACTTTGGGGTCGAAAACGACCCCGCGCGACTACTCGCGGAAGTTTTTAGGGCGCGAGTGACGGCGGGTTAATACACATTTAACTAGATATGCCAATAGCTGAATTTACACCATGAAAAAGATTGGTAGAATTTACCCTCTGCATATAGCTGATATTGGAGTCAACGAGAAAGTATGGTAAATGTCACCAGCTTATGGTAAAATGTACTTACCAATAAGTTTAACTTAATTTAACTCAAGATACTTTGCATTTACCATATTATGGTGAAATTTACCATGTTTTCTATCAGACGCCACAATAACCAGCTAAGCAGATAGTAAATTCTAACAGTCTGTTTTTTTCCCCGTGTAGCACTTTTGTTCGTTGAACATCAAAATGGACAGTCCATTTCCCTGCACCAAAAATCTTGCAAGAGCTCCATCACGCCATGTCAACAAGAACGGAGAAGCGAATCCAGGCGCAGCGGTGCATTCGTAAAGCGATCCAAACCACCCGTCACCGATCGATCCGATCGCCTTGCATTCGTGCGGCATTGGCCATTTCACGCTGATCTATTATCCGCTGCCGCATGCCGCCACCCGCGTCCCGCGGGCCACCGCGCCGTGGCCTACCGTTTATGGATCTATTTATCCGGACGGATACCCGCACTTCACAGAGCACACACTTCACAATGAACCAATTCACGTTCAATGATTTGTGTCTCGAACCACCACCGCACCGCTATACGCTGGCTCCAGACACTGCGCCAGACGCTGTGACATAACCCGCGTTCCCGCGCACAGCCGCACCGTCCGCGTCCGTTGCGGTCGAGTGTTTACATAAACGGAGGATCATAACCTATCCCAGGTCCATTATGTGAATATGCAACGCCACCAACACACTCACACATGCACACAAAGGTGTTGGTTCCTAGCTGTCAAGTTCAGTGTTAGGCGAATACTCTTGACTCTGATGTGAGAGTGAGAGTGAGAATGAGAGTCTTTGGTGATATCTGCCTCTTTGCGGCGGTGCGGGCGCGGGCTGGCGGCGTGTGAAGATAAAGAGCTCCAGTGTTACCGTCCGTTTTCGTATTGGTCTTGACATTGGATCGAATGGAGCCATTGGACCGTCCGCGGTCACAATGTACAATAGCCAAGGTGTTTGTTATCGCAGCCTCTGGAGTGCGTCAAGTGGAGTATATAAAAGATCGGTTTTGGAGAAGTGTCACTGAACTCATGTTTGCATCAACACCTACCGTGTGCACGTTGTCAATAGACCGGTCTGCTACTCTATCGATCGATTAGAGATTGTCTCACACCGAAAAAAAAAGACTGATAGAATTTTACATCTGCATAGTGCATAGCTGATTTTGTCGTCTGCTAGAAATTATGATAAAATTCAACATAATATCGTAATTGCAACGTAAGTACTTTGGGGCAAATTAAGTTAACCCGTTGGTACATTTTATCATTATCTGGTGAAATTTACCGTACTCGAAAATCAGCAATGCAGATGGTAAATTCTATCAGTCTTCTTTTTCCATGTACAACTAGATTGCAATTCTACAATTTCTCTTAATCCATGAGTGCCCAAAGGTAGGGGGTAAGGGTTGGTTAATTTTCAACCAGGCCAGTTTTTGTGAAGATAAATAGCCGACGATTCAAAAAATCACCTCAATGAATTCCTCGATGAGGGTTTCAAGACGCAATCCACAACAAATTGGACATTTTTATTAAATTTCCCCGTATTCCACCTCTTTGGTATGACATTGATTATCTTATAAATTGTCTTCTGAAGAGGTCTTTGCAATATATCTGATCCACCATCGTTTTACAAACAAAGCTGAAAGCTCAAAAAAAAAAACCAAATAGCTCATTTCGATGAAAGAATCGATTCTCTCTCGCACGAGAAGTTTCAAACTCACTGCTACTCAGAGTCAACAACCTTGGCCCTTAGCCCCTATATATTCTATCAGCTTCAAAATGATTGGACTGGAGGCCGCGATTGCAGTATCGACTCTCTACAGTATGTCCAAGAAGTTCTTGCCAGGCTCAAGTCGAAAAACCACGTGCTTCATTTCGATAAACAGCGAGTCCGCTAGTTAGTATATGCGGTTCATAAAACTTCTCGTATTAGTTCAAAAATTGTCCTACCAACTTTGAACTTACAGCTAACGATCAGACTTGCTGTTAAGCGAAATGAAGCACGTCTATTCGACTAGGGCGTGATGGATACTTTCTGAGACATACTGTGTATCAAAAGATCGGATGACTCGCAATACAGCATGGAATACGTTCCAAAATATACTCTAGAGGTGGAAAAGAAAAAAAAAAACTTTTCTTTCAAGGTCACCGAGCATCCAAGAACGAACCGGAGAATTTGGTTTTAGTGCCGAACAATATACGTATAGCCGCTCTCTAACAAAGTCATTACGATGAGTTCACGAGGAGGTGACGGAAGGCACGGAATGATGATGGGTCCTTCGGTCAATGGGCGGAGACGGGCGAGGCTGTACGAGCTCGAACCGTAGGTAGACCCCGCACGCAATTAAACATCCGAAATTTTCGACTACCGACGCCGAAAAGTCCGTGGACCGTAAAAACAACGTTGCACTTTATCCGCCCCCCCACAATCCCCTCCTTCCGCAACGATGCTCTCTAGGCAATCTTAATCAGCGACCATGCAATGGCTGGGTGCAAAGGGCTTGTTGCCAACGTTAGCAGGAATTTTCTAGCCCCCCCCCCCCCCCCTGAGACACCCGTCCCGAGAAAAGTTAATTGAAACAGCAACATGTCTTTTAAGTTGAACATACTAAAGCTGTGGTATTGAGCATACTAAAGAGTAAAGCTGTGGTAAGGTATGCGGTAGGGGTGTGCGAATCCTGTTTTTTCATTCCGAATCCGCATCCGAATCTTAAAATCAAATTTTCCCGAATCCGAACCGAATCCGAATCCGCGCCGTAAAAGTTCGAAAAAAATTGTTTTAAAGTGCGGCGCTTTTATTTTTCTTACGATGTAATGAAAAATGAGAAGAAAACATTTGTTTTCTGATTTATCTTTACTATTCTATTTTGCTGGTCGCGCGCACTTTTGGTGTTGATCGATTACCGCCCGTTATCTCCGTTTAGGTTCATCGATATTCGGAAGACGCGCCGGCGCCGCATTCGTACCAAATCGTGGTGATAGTAGTTTCCGTCGTTTTAGGAGGCGCTAATGTATAGAGGGGAAGAGGAAGAAAAAACATATGGAAGGAAAAGAAAAGTTAGAAAAACGAAAATATAAATGTAAATGAAAAAAAAAAAAAAAAAAAAAAAAAAAAAGATTCGAAAATTTCGAATCCGAAAAAAAAATTTCGAATCCCGAATCCGAATCCCGTCAGATTCGGATTAGGATTTGAAATACGCGGATTCGCACACCCCTAGATGCGGAAAGCATAGTTAGGACCAGGAATTTGTCTTATTCCCTCTTTGCCCATTTGAAAGCATGTATAAGAAAAGGATTGAGAGAGGGCTTGATCACGTGATTTCAGCCTCTGTTTCTGTCTTTTTCTCACACATGCAGTCAAATGCGCAAAGAGAGAGGAGGACACATTCCTGGCCACGGCTATGACACAAAGAGCTTGGTCTACTCAGCTAAAAATATTCTGTTGTGTCAATTTTTCATGAGTTATTTTTACCCGGCATTTGTTCTTTTGTCTCTCAAAGGAGAAGCTAGGATCTGAAATGTGGTTTTTTTATGTATATTAAACTAAGAAATGCAGATTCTGGATGAGCTGAGGACAAAATTGTCTTTGGGTTTTTCGTAAGTGTCCTGCTTTAGGAGATACACACTTGTAATTTTGACAAAACAATAGTCTGGGTTCATAGGTCACAACGCGGAATGCTTATTTAAAAACATGTATTTTGAGCCAAAACCGCATCTTCGGAACTAAGTATATAACCTAAGGAGAAACCAAAAGCATCTATTTTTTGCCTCATTTTCCATATGTGCCATCTCCTCATTTCTAAAAATCTCTGAAAAAACAGACCCTTGTAACTAACCCATTCTTAAACTTTTGCTCGATTCTTAGAAGACGCAGTGTCAATCGGCAATTCTTCCTTCGACTCAACCAAGCAGTTCTAATACAAGTCTTCGAATGCGTCGGCAACAAGTTTATTTCAAAAGGACTGAAAAAAACCCGCGAACAAACGAAGCATGATCAGTATAGTGGTCTGGTCAAGTCTTAACTTTACAACCGGCGATTTTGCTGGTGTTAGAGTACAACTGGTGTACCTATGTGGTAGTGTTGATCTGTTGAGATTTGGTGCCAGTCAGTATGATGGTGTGTTGATATTGCTCATTGCTGATGCTGTCGACGCTGCAGCGCCTGTTGCACTTGATTCGACAACCGGCCACTATGTGCCTCTGCGTTGTCGCGCAGTGGGAACGGAAATCATCATAACTAGAGACGCAATTAAGGAATAACGAATGATTGTTCCCCCTCGATCAATGCAGAGTGCATGAACAGCATATTCTACTAATTTTACAAGCTATAAGTTTCTCGTATCATAACTCCTCGATCACAATTTCGTCACTCGTGAAGAACAGAGTTTAACGGGGCGTCCTAAAGAGTGTCAAAAATATTATGATAAGTGCATTCTTTCACTAATCTTTAAGGCGGTATTTGTACTTGTTCGATAATGTTGCCCATAATTTCTAGACTTCCAAGTTTTAATCATCGTGATATGAATATTTTTCTCGAAAACTAAAAAGTGGCGTTAAGTATGCAGGAACACAAGACAAAGTTCATAAAAGTCATATTTAGTTTTAAAACGTCGTATTTTATTATTGTTCGGTTTAAGTTTGCGTCGGTTTAGTTTATGTTTCGTTTATTTTCACCACTGAAGATGAGTGCCATGCCGCTCTGGCATAAATTGTCAATTATTGGTCGTGCGAAGCGGTGATTTCGCAAGAAAAAGATAAGTTAAAAAAGGTAGACGACACGTGGTTTGAGATTGAGAAGAAAGATGAGGTGAGGGACGCACCGACCGAATAGTAGGTTCGGGAGGAGAGAAAATAACATAAGATAAAGATTGTACCGATCCCGAAGGATCGGCACGTTTTCAAAAGACAACTTACGTTATTTTCTCTCCTCCCAAAGCAATAAAAGGTTTTAAAGAAAGAAAAGAAAAACGCGAACAAAAACTTACATCCTCGTGCGTTCCTAAGAAATTTAAGAATGATGCATTGTGGGAGACAGACGCCGAGCTGGGCTCGATGCCTGTCTCTCATTGGCTGTCAATGGTTGGACGTCTGGGGGGAGTCCCAAGAGTCGCCATTGGCTGTTGTTGGTTGCCCAGAAAGTTCAAAATTTGGCGGGAGATGGGAAAATCCATTTTCACCCCGTTACAGATACCCCCCAATCGCTCAGGGCACTCGGGCAACATCCCGACGAGTAGTCAGGGTGATAATCCGAGTGACCTGGGCGATTGGACCTCCGAAGAGAAAAGCGTAAAGATAGAGAAGGAAAATTTTGAACGAAAAAGGTAATTGATAGGACTCCTGGGGCTCCGCCCAGCCGTCCAACCAAAGTGGTATTACAATTTTGGTAAATGTTACTGTTGGTTCCGGTCGATTTATGTCCCTCACCTCCTTATTTTATTGACTAAAAGTTAAAGTCATTGACTAAAAAAGCATAGAACAAAGTTATTTACAAATAAACACCCTTTAGATATTTTCTAAAGGAAAAAAAAGGTTTTAACAAACATATGTATACAACGAGTGGTACAAAGTTATTTACAAATAAACACCCTTTAGATATTTTCTAAAGGATAAAAAAGGTTTTAACAAACATATGTATAAAACGAGTGGTATTTATCACCAAGTTACAAGATGAACAGAAATAAAATAACATAAAGAGACAAAACAAAATTGACTGAGAGTTAGACCTACTATAAATCTCGATCGGTGGGGGGAAGTAATTACTAAAAGGATGAGTCGACAATTAATAAGAAATTAAAGACAATTTTGATACAATTTTTAATTACTCAGACTTTGATATTTAAGCCCAATACAGAGTATTGTGGATGACCCTTTATGGGGAATTGGGGAGCTTCTCAAGAGGGGCTTACACCTCAAGAGTGTAGTTTGTTTCTACCAAGCAGTCGATAAAAAAAATTGGGGTTAAAAAAAAAGGGTTGGTCTAGAGTTAGAACAGTTTTACAAGTCGGTAAGACAAAATTTGAAAATTACCTAGGAAATTTACATTGACCTAAGGGTGACATAAAAAGTTGGCATTGACCCAGAGGTGACATAAAAACTGTGAGTGGCCCAGCCTGCTCGGACCTCACAGGTTCTTCCACGAGTCGACCAGAGCACGTGGAATGGAAACACCTGATAGTTTCCGCACACACGCATCAGTCCTATCAGTGTTTCAAGTTTTAGGGATGGGGAGAATACAGGTGCCAAAGTAACTCCTTCAACTTTGGGCACGGAAAGACTAAAAAAAGAAACGGGATACTTCTCATGGTTTTGGCACACACGCCTCAGTCCCACAAGGATTTTGCTTAATTACAGTAGTTAGGCTCTTATGGACTACTAGGCGTTGATTGGATCTTGGAAAAGCAAAAGAAATTTCTAGTCAAAGTCTGAGGAGCGATAGGATGTTCTTGACATGAACATTCTTTTTTAGGTTAATAAGGGTTGATAATACAATGTGTGCCACGTTACGCGGCTGAAAGAAAACAAAGTAAAGTTAAAAGAGAAAAAAAAGTAAAGGATGGAGTTTGATACTTAACCTATTGACCCCCCCCTCCTCCGAAGAGAGGACAGATTATCAGTTGACCCCCCCCTCCTCCGAAGAGAGGACAGATTATCAGTTGACCCCCCTCCTCCGAAGAGAGGGTGGGTCAGCATTTCACAAAACATGTAAATACAAAAAAAAAAAGTTGTTTACTTAAGAGTAACATATAATTTCAAATGAGCACCATTATGTACCCCCAACTTTTCCCCTGTGTCCGTATTAATGATTTCAAAAGCGTTTTCTTTTAGTACACGGGAAATTGAATAAGGCCCCTCAAACAGAGCGAAGAACTTTTTGGCTTCACCCAATGAAGCGTTTGAGAGGTGGTGAGCCCTGACCAATACCCTATCCCCCACCTTGAACTGAGACATTTCATATTTGGAATCATGTTTAATTTTTCTTTGCTGGGCTTTTGACAGTAATTTCTTTTCAAGAAGTTCAAATTTAAGGTGAAGATTTGGGGGGTTGACATTTTCAGGGAATTTAATGAGAGAATTCAAAAAGGTTTGGGGTTCTACATTTTTCATAATTTCAACTGGGGTCATCCCTGTGGAATCGTTAAGCGTGTTATTAATACAATTCTCAAAGAAGTCCAGATGAGATATCCAATCACTGTGTTTATCTCTACAGTAAATTCTCACTAAATTTCCTAGTGTGCGCATATATCTCTCCACAGGGTTAGAGGAGGGATGGTACACGGAAGTGTGAGTTGGAATGATGTTGTTCTCCTTAAGTTTGGAGTGCCAAACTTTAGATATAAAAGCTGGACCATGGTCCGACAAGACAAATTTAGGTTTACCTATATCTGGGACATAGTTTTCGATCAGCTTCCGTGTGACCATCACTCCTGTAGCCCTGCGGAGAGGATACAGCTTCACATATTTAGAAAATACGTCAAGAAGAACAAAAATCCAGCTAAAATTTCCCTTTGATTTGGGTAATGGCCCAAATAGGTCGACACTTAAAAGGCCTAATAGTTCACTGGTCAGGACTGGTTGCAGTGGGAGGTGAGACACTCTATTGGGGACTTTGCACTTTTGACAGTCGTCGCACGCGGAGACAAATTTTCGGATCTTCTTCTCCTTTTTTGGGAAAATTGCTGAGGTTTTTAGATAATTATAGGTTTTTCTAGCACCAAAGTGGCCTATCGCCTTATGGGCTTGTTCTATTATGGAAAATTCTAAATTTTGAGGAATACATAGCCGAAAAGTTCCTTTAAGTTTATTATTTTGGAAGAGGAGATCTTGGTGTAAGCAATAGAGGGTCTCACCTCTGAAATGGGTAGCACTTTTGATACTACGAATAATTCTCCCAAGTCTAGGATCCGCAAGTTGACTACTTGGCAGATTCTTAAGGCTTTTGAGTAAAGAATTATTAATTACATTTTTAAATGTTCGAACATTAATTTCCAAGGTGTTTGGAGGCACTTGGTGAAGTTCGGGGGGGTACCTTGAAAGAGTATCCGCTGCTAAGTTTTCGGATCCCTTTATGTACTCAACCTTGAGATCATATGGCTGTAGTTGGAGCGCCCAGCGGGTGAGTCTCCCCGAGTTCAGGAAGCATGTACTGAGGAACGTCAAAGCTCGGTGATCAGTCATGACGGTCGTGGGGTAACCCAATATGAATGGCCTAAACTTAGCGCAACAGACTACAATTGCTAGAAGTTCAAGTTCTGTGATGGTATAGTTGCGTTCGGATTGTTTTAAAACTCGACTGCAGTAAATGATTGGTCGCCTATGGTCTTCGACATCATACTGGAAGAGTTCCCCCCCGACCGCCACAAATGATGCATCGGTGTTGATGAAGAATGGTTTATTGAAGTCTGGGTATGCTAACATGACCGTGTCGATAAAGTTGCTCTTAACTCGCTCAAACGCTTCCTGCTCCCGGGGACCCCAATGCCATTTCGCACCTTTTTTGGTGAGACCTAGAAGAGGTTCTATGAGGTTTGCATGTTTTGCAGAGAATTTTGAATAAAAGTTAACAAAACCAAGAAATGACTGAAGGTCGTTTGAGGATCTCGGTGTAGGGAAGTCGCTTACAGCTAAGGACCGGTCAGGGTTCATTTTGATCCCATCCTTAGTTAGTAGGAATCCTAAGAAGTCTACTTGGTCCGACAAAAAATTACATTTAGAAAACTTTAATGTGAGTCCTGCATCTCTGACTTTTGAAAAAATGATCTCAAGGTGTTTCAAGTGATCTGTGAAATTCTGGGAGACGACCCTGAAATCATCGACATATTTTGTGAAAAAGCTTTCTACCTCTGGACCAAATGTTTTGTTTGTGGCCTTGATAAACATCTGCATGCTCACTTTTGTGCCGTATGGGAGTCTCGTAAACTGGTAGTTTACTCCCTCAAAGCAAAAACTTGTTAAGTCTCTTGAACCATCATCTGCTAATGGTATTTGGAGAAAGCTAGCTGTACAATCTAGGGTACTAATGTAGTTTGGCTTTGGAAATTTGTAAAGCAGAGATTCCATTGGCTCCGGGGCCTCGGCATCAGAGATCAGTTTGCTGTTTAATGTGCGTGCGTCCAAACATAAGCGACACGTTTCGTCTTTCTTGACCACTGCTACCAATGGATTCGAATAGGGACTGTAGCTCTTTTCTATAATGCCGAGGTCCAAGAGTCTACGAATCTCCTCTTTAACCATTTCTCTACGAGAAGCTGGCACAGGATATGACCGTTTTATATAAGGCTCATTGTCAGAAAGTCGGAATGATGCAGTGAATTTGTTACAACACCCAGGGAGATCGGAGAATATATCCTTGTTATTGTAAAGGAGATCACATAGTTGTTGTTTTTCCTCTGGGGTTAAACTAAGAGATTGAAGCTTGACGCTAATATCCTCTTCTGAGAGGCTACCTGGTAAAATCATCGGTTTTTCACATTCGTCTTGGATTTCAGGATCGTCCTCCAGAGTTTCGCAGAAATTTAATTGAGAATTTTCTGAAAGACGAATTTCGGTTCCTTGACAAAAGGAAAATTGATCTTTAAGGTCATTAAATTGGTTAATTTCTTTCACTATTTTATCTACAAGTTTAATTTTTCCTCGGTGGTTGAGGTGTAACCCATGGAGGGTGAAGTCCTTTCGAACAAATAAGTCTTGGGATTTTATCACAGAAACGTTGGGACGTTTTTTAAAATGGTTCAGAAACATAAGGTTAAGATTTGTGGTTAGGTCCCGAAATTCGCCTATATCATGTCTCGGGAAGATTTCAAATAAGATAACATGAGATTTTATGCTATCTAGGGCTTCGAGGTTGAATTGAGATTTGATCTCATTCAGATCATACTTATTCCTAAGGTTGTTTGTCCCCCCAATTATAACTATATTATCTATATCTCTAAAAGTGTCAGCCTTTGCCTCAATTTCTTTAATCACATCATTAAAGGGAGCTCCAGGTTTAAAAGAGACTACTACATTATCAGAGAACAGTTTATGCTTTAAGAGGGACTCCAAGTTTCTGCCGTGGCTGTCCGCAAAAATATAAGTTATTGGTGTCAGACAGGTGATGCGCTGAGTGACGATAGGATCCAGCGATAGCCATGGTACGCTAAGTTGTCCGTTAAAAAATTTCAAGGATTTCTCATTGCAGTCAATTACTGCCTTAAATTGGGTAAGAAAATCTATACCTATGATAAACTGGGCTGAAATGTTTGGCACAACTAAGACAGATTTTTGGAAACAGGTGTCAGAAAAGAAGATGTCTGCAAATACTTGGTATTGCACCCGGCAGGATTTTACGCCAGTTACGCCCTTTAGATACAGGCTTGGAGTTGGTAGCGTAGGAAAGTCAACATTTGAGTTTGCTCTTAAATAATCATAAAACTCCTGGGACATTAGCGTAGCTTCGGCGCCTGTGTCTATCAGCGCATCAACCGTCTGACCCGCAATTTTACATGTTACATAGGGTGATTTGCAGCGTGCGTTGCTGAGAGGTTTATCTTCCTCTGCCAACAAAAGGTTATCATCATTAACGAAAGCCGTGTTACATTCTACTGAGCATGTATTAACAGCTGGCGTTAACTGTGGGAGCGACTTATTTGATTCAAGGAAACAATTTAATAGAAGCTTCTTACCAGAGAGGTTGAGGTTATCTTTATCCACAGTATGTTCAGCTTTTATTAAGGAGTTTACATTGATAAGACTTAGATTCTTACATTTGTCAGCCAACAGAGAAAATTCCTGATTAAGAATGCGTAACAATACCTGCCGAAAGTCACCTTCACTGTTTTGGTGCCTAAATTCACAAAGCAGAATCGGAATATTTTTAGACAGTGAAATTAGTAGATTAATTGGCGTGAATGTCAATGATATATCAACAAAGCTTGATTTGAAGTCCTCTTCTGACAAAGAGGTTGCATAAGCCAGCATATGCTTGAAGTCAAAAAGAGCAGTAGGGTTAAAGATTGCCCAGATGGAATGAAACTCTCCCAGATTCATCCATGAGATATACGATTGCAGCTCACTGATATGTTTTAACTCTAGATGTTTAACGGGATTGAATTCATAAAGTACGTCTCTACTCTGAATGTAGTGTTTTTTACCTGATGAAATAAATTCCGGTGGAACTATCAATAGTACGTTCAACGGTGGAGAAGTTTTGGGCAGTGAAAAAACTTTGAGATGAAACATGGTTAGCTTCATTCCCTCTGGGCATCCAAAATAAACTTCTGGAGTGCCTCTGCTTTTCAATTTTAGAGGATGGCAACTTTGTGCTGGCCGAGGCTTGTTTCCTGACCAGCACTCTAACAGTTTAAAGAATTTTGATTCGGATTTGGCATCATTGTTGTCATTTCATCGGTAGGCCCCTCGATCGCTGCAACATTGACACGAGCAGAAGAGTTCTGCTGTTTGTTTTTATAGTTTTCCTGTTTATAGCTCTCATTTTTAAGCATAGGAGGTGGCATACTATACGCTTGTTGGATTCCATATTTTGGAAGCTTGCGATTGTTCTCAACTCTTTGTAAAATAGCCATGGCAGAGCATATGGTGAAGGTGTCTGCATGAGTGAACGCCTGTCTGACATCTAACGGAAAATGGGCTAAAATGGTCGAGACCGTAGCTGCCTCAGAGAGAGGTTCATCTAAATACTGGGCATTATTTACCTGGCGCAAAAAGTATGTGACTAATTCATTTGTGCCCGGAGGACATCGGCCAGTGTACAGCGCTGTCCTGATTGAGGTCTGCTGAGCAGTGCCCCAGAAGCAAGCGAGGAACTCACCGACAAAATGATCAAATGACAGAAATTTGT
This sequence comes from Trialeurodes vaporariorum, assembly GCA_011764245.1. Lineage (NCBI taxonomy): Eukaryota > Metazoa > Arthropoda > Insecta > Hemiptera > Aleyrodidae > Trialeurodes > Trialeurodes vaporariorum. The sequence goes on from VMOF01000035.1 coordinate 29,436,728, forward strand.
GCTTGAGCACCCTATACCAATGAGAGGCAACACCTGTGAGGAGACGACCAACATCATGTAGTCTTACTGACTCAGGTGTGTTGTGAAATGAGAAATAAAAACTAAGCTCCGCAACAAAGTCCTTCGGATGGACATGCTCCCAGTCCCCGTCGAAGACGGGAAGCTCCGCAAACCTTACACTACTCGCATGACTTTGATTGTGATGCATATTTAGAGAGGCCGCTGAGTTTGCCCTGGTCAAAGCACGCTGGTCAAACGGATTCTTCCGGACCAAATGAGGCTGTTGAGGTGGTAAACTAAGCGAAGAGGGGTTGACACAGAGTGCGTCGACTCGGGCGTTGACCTTTTTTATCTCTTCCAATACATCAAATAACAAATTTCTATCAGTTTGCACAGCTTGCCCCTCCGGCGGGGGCTGGTAACATGTCCCTACAGGATGAGCTGAAGAGGGGCGAGGAGATTGGAGTTGGTTTTCAAGTTGATTTGCTTGATGCACATTAATTTGACTATCATTTATTGAAGCATTTGCTTGATTATTTTCCGATTGCCGGTTCCTCCATTGAGGAGGAATCGGTGGAAAATTTGCTGAAAGAGCAGGCGAATTTTGCCTACTTTGATTCCCTTGAGCCTGATTAATTGGTGAGGAGTTTGCCTGAACGTTACTTCCACCATTAGGCGTCAGGCTGGCTCGGTATCCCGGAGCTAATTGAGGGTTAGCGACAAATGGACTCCGAATAGAATCCAGCAAAGGATTGACACTCCATGAATTCAGAGGAGGGGCTGATATGCCCGACCAATCAAACGCATCTTCTTGATGCTGCTCGTTAAACTGGTTATTATTATTCATTTTTATCAAACTGAATATGGAAGCACTGATAAGAGAGAATTTGAACTAGCGACAGAACAGTTCGCTTAAGAATTAAATATAAAAGGAAAAAGATTTAACAACATATACTTAATACTTCGATCCAGTAATCCTTGGCCAGCGCTGAAAAAGAGAGAACGAAGGTCCAGATTAGACGAGATTGAAAACTAGATCCTCCAGTCCTTGGCAGCTCGTTCCAGTATGGTCGAGAAGATTCCTTGAGATGAACGGTGGTGAGGACCATCAGCGCCTCTCATGATGAGTTGTTGAATTTGGAAGAATAAGGTTACATATTGAGAAATTTTGAAGATCGATGATTATTGTTAAAAGTTAAGCCGAAATCGTCATAATAAACATTGATATCAAGAGCTGAACAAACTTCAGCAAGGTGAAACAAAGATAAAAAAATTGTCCGTGAAAACGAGAGAAGTGAAATTTTAAGGAAGGATCAACCCGCACAAGTTGGATCGGCCGTCATGGACCGGATTGAAAAAAGAACTATTAATAAAATGCACAGATATTTGTAACGATAGCACAACATTCCGGCCCGGCCGTGATGATTTATAGTATAGCCGTATACATACGTACATCGCGAACCGGCGAGGAGCACGTGTTAAGGTTAGAAATAATGAAACCGCGAACGTAGCACAACACGGGATTATCGAGGGGAGGATTCGTTTTATTGAATTGATGAAAACATCAAATCATGCACTTTAGGAGGGCGCCATTCTGCGAAGCGGTGATTTCGCAAGAAAAAGATAAGTTAAAAAAGGTAGACGACACGTGGTTTGAGATTGAGAAGAAAGATGAGGTGAGGGACGCACCGACCGAATAGTAGGTTCGGGAGGAGAGAAAATAACATAAGATAAAGATTGTACCGATCCCGAAGGATCGGCACGTTTTCAAAAGACAACTTACGTTATTTTCTCTCCTCCCAAAGCAATAAAAGGTTTTAAAGAAAGAAAAGAAAAACGCGAACAAAAACTTACATCCTCGTGCGTTCCTAAGAAATTTAAGAATGATGCATTGTGGGAGACAGACGCCGAGCTGGGCTCGATGCCTGTCTCTCATTGGCTGTCAATGGTTGGACGTCTGGGGGGAGTCCCAAGAGTCGCCATTGGCTGTTGTTGGTTGCCCAGAAAGTTCAAAATTTGGCGGGAGATGGGAAAATCCATTTTCACCCCGTTACAGTCGCATGCTCATTATACAGGTAAATTTTATCACATTCTTCGATTGTTGCTTAACAATGTATAACAATCTATAGTAGATTGGCAGTCAAACTAATTAGACTGCCCCTCAAAATAAAAGTATTGCTTGTCGGTCCAAATCTTCGCACTCCTCGCTCACTGTGCGCATGCGCAGTCCATTGCATCATTCTCTCGTCGTCGCGTCGCTCTCGCTATGGCTATTGCATCACGCGCAGACCGCTGCTCCTGCTCCTATGCTCGGCCGCTGAACTGCATTCCGGTGATTTCGTTTTTCGACCGCCGGCATTTATCTTGAACTTTAGTAAGACCCCCCTCCCCCAAATTTCCCCCTTGCCGCCCTTTCCATCAAGTGATATCCCCTCCTAACTACCGTTTTTGCCTCGTGCTCTGATTATTTTTTTTTTTTTTTGAAGTGCGATGCACTTTCGTCTCCCCTCCCTCCCTGTCTCCCCCCTCTACCAGCCTCATCTCCGCCGGATCATTCTGCTCCATTCGCCGGGATGCCCCCCTCTCCACCACCTACCACCCTCCTTCGTTTCGAAGTCATGATGCGCCTCGGCTTAGGATGCACTTTTAATTTGGAGTGATGAAAAAAACTTCCATTGTTATAAAAAAGTGCATATCATCAGTTTCCCGGTAGAGCATCGTAAGTGCCGATTCGCACGTAGGCAAGCACGTGAACGCTTATACTTTCGCCTGTATTTGACCGCCTCTCGTTTGATTTTGGAAGACTTTCAGGCCTTGAATAAAATATTCCTACATCATCAGCATCAACTTTAAGAATATACTTGTAGAGGTGGTATTTTAAATTATGTTCTGGGATCCCGACCAGTGGCGTCGCGTGCCATCTGGCAACAATGCATCTGCTCCATTTAAACTCATTAAATATATCGAATTTTCCTTGTGCACTCTCTGAATTCGACATTGTACATGAGTTTAAATAGATAGAATACATTGTTGCCAAATCGAACGCGACGCCACTGATCCCGACCATCCTCAAACCCTCACCCTTATTTTTAATATCTGCTCTACTAAATTTGAATCGCTCGCCAAAAAAAAAAAAAAAAAAAAAAAATCTCTGCAGGGACAAACTATACCCTCAAAGCAGGCTCCGAGTGAACATCTGATACTTAGTAAACACCGTCCACTATCATGGTTTGGTGGCCCGTAAATCTTTGAACCTCATGAATTGTGTCGAAGATCATAAGATCATCATCAATCATGGCACTGATTTAATGTTCGTTCAGATAAATTATATTTTGAAAGTTTTGACATCAAATGTCCGACAGTTTGCGAATTTTTGAAAATATGTAAATTGCACTCCTGTCACCAAATGCTCACTTGCGAACAGAGACAAATAGAGACCCGCAGCACAAAGCTTGCGACTGGTGTCTACACTGAGATAATTATTTTTTTAATCAAAGGTGTATTTCGTTTGAGTGAAAGAAACTGCACAGTGAAATATTAACGAAGGGGAAACTCCTTTAACCCAAGGAAAATGTCTGATGCTAATACTTCGGTAGAGCAAAAGCAAGAAGAAAGGCTGTTGCTCTACCGAGGTAGTGCTTCGGTACAACCGCAACTTTGTCCCGTAGAACTAGAACTTTTGCTCTGCGAAGCTATTTAAAAAGGCTGCTGAGGTAGTACTTAAACTTTGTTTTTTCAGTGACGGTGTAATTTGTTTGTGTTAAAGAAACTGCACAGTGAAATATTGACTAAGGGGAAATTCCTTTAACCCAAGGAAAAGATTCCTTGTTGAGTTGTTGTGACAGTGATTCTGCTTCATGCAACAAAATTTTACTTCGTGCAAGGAAGACTGTCGCAAGTAAACGTGTTTCCTTGTTTTTAAAGAAGTGATTTCTCTTATGTCTTTATTTTCCAACTCAACTTTGGTCGGGATTCGTCGAAAAACTTGGCCAACAGTCACCTACTGTTGAATGCTGAGCTAAAATGGAAGACTCTGATTGGTCCACTAAAATACGGAGCTCGTGGTTTGTATTCGCCAAGCGAAACCAAAACAAAACCTGTTTCCGTTTTCGGAACCGTACACGAATCACAGCTTTCCGTTGAGCTCACCAACCATCTAGGTGACTGTTTTTTGTCGATGCCGATGACTCCTGAACGAAATTGCATTATCCAACTTGCCTCACTTTTTTAACATAGGAAGCATAGCGGGTGTGTGCTGAGTCTCTAGTTGTCTCTGCTCGCGAACTATTTCGCCTATCCAATTTGATCGTCTGAAGAGGCTTTCAGAGTTTTAGAAATCTCTGAAATGATTCATCGTTGCAGAGAAGATCGTGGAGTACTGTGTTATTTTAGGTCCATCTACGCTAAAAATACTATTGTCTATAATATTTTCTTCTCCAGTACTTGTTTAGGAACCCTACCAATTCTACAATGTTTTACTGATAGTTTGGCTTTCCAATAGATTTTTCCCTTCCCTTCTTCAGGGCTGAGCTCTCTTCGATACAAAAAAAAAACCTTTCAATTACGTACTTTGTTACACAAGTCAACGAGTCTCACTATAACGATCGGTTTCGTGAGGACGAAGAAGATAATACGAGTATTTCTTTAACGATCGGTTTGGTTATGGAAGTGATCGGTTTGTTATTAATTGGGAGGATCTCTAACCGCGAGAGGCCGTCAGACAATCTTTACTCAGGCAAAAGTTGTGGCTTTTTGTCGACAGAACGTGTGGTTAAGTGCAAGGCAATGGTGTCCTCAAGCTGCTTACAATGTCTGAGCTAATTGCTTGGGAAAAGCGATTCCTTCCTCAGAGCGAAACAATGATCACTGATATAATCTCAATTATTCACAGCCATCCGAGTATCTGCACAGACGTCAGATATCACAACGAAACTGTCACTTTTGTTCGACAGTAAGGCGAGATATGTTCACAAATTGAGAGAAGCTCTTAGTTCTTACCAATAAGAAAAAGAATCGACAACATGAAAATTGAGTTTTATATAGATATCAGAATTTTTGGTAGTAATTTCATGATTTTCGATTCAATCAGTTCAAAACTCTGATATTTTATGAAACGTGTGTATGTGAAGAGCAGACTATCTTGTCATGTCCTCCAATTCGCAATGCAGTTTTAGTGATAGTATATCAAAGACGACTCTCCGCCAATTAGAGACTGGTGCAGTAATTAAAATGTACCCAATATACTTCTCGATTCCAACAACCGCAAAACTCAACTTGGCAACTCTGAGCTATCCATTTCATCTTCCTCCCACGCCCACTCTCTTCCGGAAACATTTACTACGGGTAGGTAATCAATTACCGGCTTGTTGATTGATGTAGGCGCGAGAACGCATCCGCTTTCATCATTCACCAATTTTGTTTCCATTGATAAGAAATACTAAAAAAAAAAAAAAATGTTTACATAAACTACCGAGATACTTGATTTATTCTAAATCTACGGTTCTAAGCTTTTACCTCGCTACAGATGACTTGTGACCTTTCCTTGTTGACCTTCCATAGACCAGGATCAAGGATTTGTAATCCCCATCGTTGTAAAAAGTTAGCTATCAGCATGATGGTCTCGATAGATTGTAGATTTTTGCTGTGAACTGTGTTGGAACGATGATTTTATATAAAATGCGGCAATCAAAACGATGAGAGCATATTGCCTACTACTCGCTTGCTTCCTAACTTTATTTACGACAGCTAAATGATATTTGATATTTACTGGAATATTTAATAATATGTAAATTCTTATGTACACGACCGCGGCACATCAACTGTTCAACATCTTTAGGATGAGTTTAGTTGTAAAATAGTCAATCCTCATAGTGGTGTTTTTTTACACCTTGTTAAGGAGCCAGAAACATGTTTGATTATTATTATCGATGATAGAAAGAGCGCCAAAATTATGTTTAAACCTGCATTCAGTGACTTGACCCCTTAATCAAAATCCAAATTTCCTAACGTTCAGCGTCGGTACACTTTATACCCGTTCGTTTAAATCTTTAGTCCGAACTAACATAAACGAATCATGTTATTAAGTACGTTCTAAACATCGTTACTTGGCGAAAGTAAAAAAACGCATTTCATTTCGATAAACAACAGTTCTGCTCGTTTCATGTAGGTCAACAGTATCGTCAATTGCTTTGAATAATGAGAAGTTCTGTGTTTCCCAAGCTATATCGCGCAGATCTATTGGTTAACGGAGTGAGATTCGTGTTTTTCAATTTAAACCTGGTAGAAGCTTCTGGGAAATGCTGCTGTCGGTTTTTTGCAACTTCCTAGAAGCCAACAGTCAGTTAACAATGCACTTGTCAATTGCAATTGGTCGTCATAAAAGTGTAAGTACTGTCCCTTGCTAACTTTATCACTCTCACGTGACCTTCATGCATTGCTATCTCTTTTGAGAGTCAAAGTCAGCATGTACAAGCGAAAGGTTCCTAAGCGATATTTTACTCAAAATTGCATTGAAATGAGTCATTAAGTCAAACTAAATGACCTAAGAAATTCATTTCTTCCATACAAAAAATCACAGATAGTGTCTATGTCTACGAATGTCTGTGTTGCGATAGTATTGAGATAGCTGTCTCGCGAGAGAGAAAGATGGTTTGGAACTTAGAATTGGGAATCCCTGATTAGATTGTGAGCTGTGCAGCCTACGTCAAAGTATTTATTCACGAGTAATGAGAATCTTTTTACCAGTAAACAAAGTGTTTTCTTCGCTCATAATAAAAATACAATTATTTATTAGATAATTGAAGTGCATTTATCCACGGGTTTGTGGACAGTTCATCATCAAACGCATAGATTTATTGCAAGTCAGTTTTTCTCGGAAATATGATCCGACAGAATAAAACTGCACTTGGCCTTTTCCTGACACGATCTATGGAACCATTATTTTATGGCATATGTGTAATGTCCATAAAACCCTATATTTGGAAACAAAAGTAACTTTATAATTTCATGTGGCCAAGATCACACCTATGGGGAAAAAAATCAGGAAGTTTGAGATAATGCTATGAGAAATGTTCAAAGCCCTTTTCATTTGTTTTGTTAAGGGTTTAAAATATAATGACTCATTTTGAGAGCTATATCTAAAGAATTTTATTTTTTTCAACGCTACACTCCAAAGGACAGTCTCGCTCTAATAACGTTGTGTTTGAATTATTCGTTCATTTTTACTCTAAAGCACTATATTTCATCGCAATTGTTAATTTATTAGAAACTTATAAAAATTGAATCATAATGTGAGATGTCAGAAAGAAAGAGAAAGACCTGAAAGGTAGGCGAGAGACGATTTTGAGAAAACCTCCTCCAAAACTTTAGAAAATGCTAACATTTTAGATATATTCAGGAAAAGTCTTTGTGTATCTCGTCAAATTAATAAATTACAAAAATAATTAAAAATTCACAAAATTGAAACAAAATTATGAAATAGAAGAAGAAAGACCCGAATTGCAAGATGCCCTATTGAAAAAAACCTGCCTCGAGGTTTCACATCGATGCCAACATTTTTTACGGTCAGGAAAAGTCTTCCTTTATTTTATTACATTAACTAAATTTCAACAATGATTAAAAACTCATGAATATCAAAACAAAAATTATGAGTTACTGGAGAAAGGCCCGAATGGCAAGAGGCTATTTTGAGAGAGCCTGCCTTGAAGCGTGAAAATTATGCCAACGTACAAGCAAAGCTATATTAGTTCTGCGTCGACGATTCGACGCAACCCGCACTACACGTAAAATTAACGCTCTCTTATCTATATTTTCTTTTGTTCTCTGTTGGCCGAGAGGTTCAGGCTACGTGTAGTGCGGGTTGCGTCGAATCGTCGTCGCAGGACTAATGGATCTGCTTGTACATGTATGAGTTCCAACCAGGAAAAATCTTACCGTGTTTTATCAAATTATATGCCAAGGAAGCGCGTTTTCTCCGGGAAGAGATCCCCATAGTATCAGTGTTGCCACGACTACATTAAATAGTGAGTCATTGTCAGGAAGACTCTATTTTATGTTACCTTACCTCTGACTTCACACGATGCGTTAAGTTGGTGCTTTTACAGGACTAAATTGTTGCTGTTGATTGCTCAAGGATTTTTGTATTCTTTTTAATGTAGGGATATCCGCTGACGGAATTCATCAGGAAGAGCATTGCTTCTTCATTACTACCCAAGGAAGTTAGTATTTGTCAATTTGTCGTCGCCCAACACGCAAGCTACGATACAGACTGTGGTGGCCCTTGAATACAGTCATGATACTTCACTCGGTTTTACGGCTAATTAAATTAAGAATAATGCTATATACTTACATGAGCTTCTTTAAAGAAGATCCTATAATAGCAACACGTTTCTTTAATCTCCGAACTGAAAAGACTAAAGAGAGAGACTCTTATCATACACTTTTTAACAGATAGCACGATCCTTTCCTTTGTTTAATTTACAGACGACGCGCGTCGCTAGATTTTGAGATTAAGTTTAATCTAGATAGTACGTAGAGGCATCATTAAATCGTTTGAAAACAATTTGATACAGAAAAACTACATTTTTATTAAGTTCCAGCAGTTTAGATCTTATTTTTGTGTGATGTGGCTTGTTTATGAACGCACTTGCTTTTTACAATGCTGCACTTAAAAATGTCAGTCAGAACTTTATAACAGATGAATGGCCTAAATTTTTCATGCAAATCCTAATTGATATTACACGGAAGGAACATAGTAAATAATTTTCTATATTGCACTGTAGGAACTTTTTATTTGTTAAAAAAAAAATAATAAAAATAAAACACGCCTAGGCAATGAAATGATAAGAAATAATTTTACACGATTTTTTGTTTGAAAACTCCATGTAGTTGTAACGTTAACACAATTTTTTTTCAGTGCAAAGTTCCAATTCTGTTCAACTTTATTGCTAAAAACTGAAGATATGCAAATTAGAGCAACATGACAACAGACTTCAAGTTATTTCTACTTAATCTTAAAAACATCGGTAGTTTACGGATATGTTATATTTTTTGTCATGACCCATACATCCAGAATAATAATTCCCGAGTTCACGAATGGACTTTCATGTTAGCATCAATATGCTTTATTACTGTTAGCATTGCCATTTAGTCCACGATCCTTGTTGGACTATAAAAAGGCGTACGGCCAATTGCATTACATGAAGATAGTTTAGTTTAGACGATTGTGGAGTGGGCGCGCCGCGCGGGCAGATTCACATATTTGACCCATCTGAAGTCTGAAACTGCAAGGAAATAATTTAGTCATTGGTCCATGAAAGTAGTCTATGGAGACTTAGTCATGCACTGAAAAAAAAAAGACTGGTAGAATGTACTATCTGCATAGCTGATTTTGGAGTCCACTATCAAGTATGGTAAATGTTACCATCATATGGTAAATGCAACATACCTTGTGGTGGAATGTACAACAGAGTATCTTAATTTACCTCAAGGCACGTTGCATTTATACCATATGATGGTAAAAGTTACCGCATACTTGATAGCAGACTCCAAAATCACCCATGCAGATAGTAAATTCTACCAGTTTTTTTCCAAGTGGTAACGTTGATTGTCGTAGCAAAAAAAGTATGCGGTAACAAAAGGTTTAACCAACGGTAAAAAATTGCCCATTCATTGAGTCGCCATCCGATCGGTTCATTTGCAACAACTCGCTACTTTTTAGAACTGTCCACACGGAAAAAAAAAGATTAGTGAAAATAACCATTTACGGATACCTGATTTTTTAACCTACTAGATGTTATGGTAAACTTGACCAGAAGTATGGTACATTTACCGATACTTTGAGTAAATTCGACATGCAATCAGGTAACATCACCTGATACTTAGTCAAAACATCGTATACTTCTGGTTAACATTACCATAACATCTAGCGGGTGCCAAAATTAGGTAGGTATCCGTATGGTTATTTTCACCGTAGGTTTTTTTCCGTGCATTCAGCATTCAGCTAAGGTATTGTTTCGAGAACGCTCTCTTATCAAATCTGGCATCGATGCCACTCTGATGATGAAGCAGCTTTTATTTTTTGAATTTTCATGCTCCGTAGTTAAGTGACCCGACCGATTCAATGATGTTACTCTGTTTACAGTCACGAGGTAATTAATAGTAAATAGTAATGGTATAAGGAAACGGTCTGAGATGCATATTGGACACGTTTTGTTGGGATTTCTGAACTTCCTAATAGCTCTTTAGTTTTGCCTCATCATTTGCAAGGTCGATACAATCATTTTTCTCTTTCTCTTTATTCTTCTTGGAAATGAAGAACACGTGCTTGGACCCTTTTGCAAAGAGGGGAGTTCAGAAGTATACTAGTTTCGAGGCATGAGTACTCCTTGCTCCTATACGAGTACTTACGTGTGATGCGTTCGCAGTAGAAAGGACCCTTAACCCTTTCTTGGATAGTGGTACACATGTGTACCATTTTATATAACATGCGATTCAATGGAATTTAAATGGACATTTCTCAAAAAGTTGAGTGACCCATCAAAGTTCTTAAAAAAGTGTCCTCTTTCGAACGGTCTAAATAAATCTAAAAAAACTCAAATCCCAAAATACGTGCATGAAAGAGTTAAAACTACATCTGACATAATTTTTAGGAGAGCAAATGAAAGGGTCAAATTTGGTCGAACAACAGCATCAAGGTTTAAAAATGACGAAATTTGACGGAAAGTAATCCTCTCGTGATGCTGATGAGCAGGGTGTTCACATTTTCTGCGAACGCTCCTCGAAATTTTTGGGGGGAGGGGGGGGGGGGGTTCCGAAGCACGTCCGTTCCATCAACTCTTTGGATTGCCAAATACCCACATCTGTTGATGTGAGTTGCTGCGCTGTGGCCTAATACGCAATGGCGCCGGCGGGCACTGATTGTGAGTCATCACCAGTGGCGAAGCGTGCAATTTGGCAACAATGTATTTTCTCCATTTAAATTCACCAAAAAAAAATCCAACGCTTCAGTCATCGGCTATGACCAGGCATTTCAACCTTTTAATGTGTATAAATGAGAAAAATGAACGTTGCCAAATCGCACACCTCGCCACTGGTCAATGGTCATCACACGCGGTGTCCCAGGTTTGAGTCCTCTCTCAAGGCTATAAAATATTAACATTCTTCATTTTCGATTCTCACAAAATTTCATCACACCCTCTAGATGGTTTTTAACTATAATTTTCCAAGTTTTTTCCTTCAGTTATCAAAAAAGTTGACTTTAATGAGTGATATCAAAGGCATCATCTTTTATCCATCATCCTTTTGATATCTTATAATATTTTTCTCAGCCCAAAAAGTACAGTCTGCATGGAATTCCTCGCAAAACCAACTAACTGTTGAAACCACAGCTTATTTGCTAAGAATGAGAGTATGAGCCGAACCAAACCGTTACTTTGAGACCGAAACGAACCGTCAACAAAAATATGAACCGGAAATAGATACCAATCCGTAACTAGAACCTATATTCTATTTCTCTTATCATCGTTTAAAGGTGAAGATAGAAAGAGATTACAAGAAGGATATTAATCCTCCTCTGTATAGTTGAAATTTAGTAACTTGGCAAAAATGCATTTTCCATATTAAAACCTAGTTGCACTCCATGGCACAGGTCATTTACGAGGATGTTCAGTAAATATATTTTATTAAACAACCGACGGTGCGCAAGTCCTGCCGTAGTTTTCTAGTACCTACATGGGTAATTCGACGGAAAGACTTTTTGCTGATACCGATTTTTGTCTTGGAAATTGTATCATTAAATCATTTAAAGCTACCAAACAAATGAATATTTCAGCGAAAATTGTTTTTTTTTCTTTTCTTCTTATAGCAAGTTCAACACTAGCAAACTATAAAGTTAATGATGCATTGAAATCACAAAGCTTTTTTAGAAGTGAAAAGTTGATTTAGCCACGACGGAATGGCTATAATCATTCTGTCAAGTCATTTCGACTGTTTTTACTATTGAAAATCTTTATTATTTCAACAATTTTTATATGGTAGCTTTGGATGTTTTTATAATGAAATTTCTACGGTTTTCCGGAGTCAGCAAAAAAGTCGTGTTACTGTGAGAATGGGATCGACCTACTTATACGCAGGGATACTCAAACAACTACAAATTTATTAATTTAACGTATATTGAGTGGAATCATCCATGTTCACAATACACGGAAAAAACTACAGTAAAAATAAACATATGGATGCCTGATTTTGGCACCTGCTAGATTTTATGGTAATGTTAACCAGGAGTATACTATGTTTTGACAAGGTACTAGGTGATGTCACCTGATTGCATGTCGAATTTACTCAAAGTATCGGTAAATGTACCATACATCTGGTCAAGTTTACCATAACATCTAGCAGGTGCCAAAATCAGGTATCCGTATGGTTATTTTCACGAATTTTTTTTTCAGTGTACTGGACATTAATCGGACATCTGATTGCAGAAAGGAACTAAGTCCATCGGAAATAAAAAGTAGTTGCTCCTTTCTGCAAAAAGCCATACAAAGTTCAAAAGTGGGGATGACCATCCGTATGAGTGCACTCGCGGTACTCGATAGGCGAACGCAGCGAAGCAGCGCGACACTCGAGCAAGCTGTTGCAAGTTATACATCCTTTAAACGGTTTGGAAAGTAGAAGTAGATACATACATATATATTCTCGGCTACCATCTACTGCAGGTTGTTTCAAAATAATGTCGAAACTGCAGGCAACCGGCAGCGACCAACCAACAGTGGGAAATGGCACTTGTCCATTCCACAACACGGACCCGGTCGATCTTATAAAGCCGATCCACGCGTCCAATTGTGAGCAGCGTGTTGACCGCGTACTTTCAAGAAGCACACCTAACTTGTATCCCTCGCTGGTGATTTTATTGGAATGCACAGACGGTTTTTTGTTTTTGTTTTTTTTTTGTTCGAGTATTTCAACGCGATTCCAAGCGCTCTCTCGTGGGTTATCAACCTATCGATCAACTAACGCGGTTAGTTACTAGTTGACAGGCTGACTGTTCATTCTTTTTTTAAAAAAAATTAGGATCATCAGAACCTCAGGTCAAAATTCAAGCTAATTTTGACATTAAGAGAGCAATGGGTCTGTTGCGCAAACTTTTATTGTGCATAGATGATGATAGTGTAAAAAAATGTGTAGTCAAGCATTTATAATTCAGATTTCAATAAAAAATAGGCTCCACGGAGGAGTAATAATTACACATCTAATTCAAAAGAGTTACTGTAATTTGTCTCAATAACTTAATAGTGAAAGAGATGAGTTAAAATTGCTGGCAGTAATATTACCATGTTTTTTTGAAAATATTAAAAGATACAGTAAAATAGCCACTCAACACGCGCTAGAAGTTTTGTAACTTTCTTGAGTTTTTCATAGAATAGATATAAAATCTACTCTTTTCAAATATTGAGGTTCATGAAATGAACGTGGGGATAAAGTTCGAAGATAGATGAAAGCTTAGTAGTGTCAGCCAAACGCCTGACTTCAGAAAAAGTTTCGTCATTCGATCAGCCGTTCATTCTCATCGTTTATCATTTAACGACCAGCGATTTGAAATGAGTAAACGAGAGTATATAAATTAAACAAAAAGCAGGTGGTAATAATTTTATTCAGGAGGAAATCGATTCGTAGTCAGCTTTGTCGCTGTCGCGTCGCGAGGGCTTAACAAGCGTGCCAATCAATCAGCAGTCAGCAAACAGCGATCAGTGATCAGCATAATCACTGAAGTAAATATTTACGGTTGTTTTTCGCATCAACCGACTAGTAAAACGACGTTTTACGCCGTCGCGACCGTATATTCGCTCTCCCTCTCACCTATCGGACCGTCTCTTTCTCCCTCCTATCTCTCTCCCCCTCTCTCTCCTCCCTCCCTCACTCTCTCTCTCACACTCTCCCTCTCTCTCTTTCTGTTTCTCTGTTTTTTTTCTTTCTCTCTCTCTCCCTTCCAATTTCTTTCTCTATTTCTATGTTTTTCTCTCTCCCCCTAAATTCTCTCTCTCTTTTTTTTCTTACATTACCTTGCAATAGAGCGTGCATCTCGCTCTCTCACACCCACACCCGTCGCTTCGACTCAAGTCCCACGATTCGCGAGATCCATTTATTCTAATAGGTTTAGAGTGTGTCATTGTTTGAAATACTGTCCGTACAAATTGCATTCTTCTTTAATCGCTAGACGTGCAGGTCGTTCTCTGGGTGACATGCACCACAGGGTGCCTCAAAAATAAAATTACAATTGTCGATGAAAAGATGGGACTAAAAGAATTATCATTCCGCTGCAGTTTCTTCGATTGAAAAGACAAGTCCACCTCGGTGATAAATCTATGCATTATTGTTTAAATCCTCCCTCAAATTAAGGAATAGCGCATGAAAACGCCCGCCGTTTGAAGATGAAGAGACTCAGTGCCTTAGAGCCTCGCAGTGCAGAGCTTCCTTGCCGCGTATTTTTAATGGCATTTTTCAATCCACCGATGATTACACCGGTTAGGAAAAGATTGCACAGTTCAGAAGTGACCGCAATGCACGAAGATTTTCTGATTTGTAATATTTTGTTCACCGGTGAAGTCGTAGATGATTTAAAAAAAAAAAAAAAAAAAAAAAAAAAAAAAAAAAAAAAAAACTTGCGGAATATTTTAACGGCTCGAACACCGATGGGGAGAAGATTGCAGTTATAAGTGTTTCCGTGAATTACAGTTATGAACTGAACTGAAATTTGTAATCTTTTCTCAACCAGTGGAATCATCGGTGCGAATTGAAAATGTCATTAAATATACACGAACGGCTGCAACGAACGGTCTCTGTGACTAAATATTCTAAATCACGGAAAATTGTTTTTACTTTTTATAGTACGTCTTGGATTCAAAATTGCCGGGAGTAGGTCGGCCTTTTTTTTTAGCTTCTTTCCATCAACGGTGCGGTAACGGCCGAGATAAAATATGTCATAATCGCAAAAACATAGTAAATCTTTGTTTGACCAGGGCATTTCAGACGCTACTGGAACTATTGTTGAGGCATAATTGAAATAATTCACACATTTTTTTGGGAAAAAAAGTAATTTTAAAAATATTTACATTTCATTTTAAATCCTCTTCATGCAATACCTCATCTCAGTTCATTCGTTTTTGTTGCTGAGAATGAGTCCAGTTCTTCACACATCTACAATTTTTCATTGATCGTGAAAAGCTACTCTAAATTAACTTGAAACTCTATGTTAAAACTGATGCTTCGTTGAGCCCCTTTGATTCTTAGGATAGGCAAACTAAACACTGCAAAAGAAGAATATTTTCTCACCTGTTTTGAGCAAACGAGCTTTGATTCTTCTCAAGAGTCTGGTTGTAAAAATTTAAATGAATATTAGGACCAAAAGAGTACGAAAGAATCCTCAAAGACGCACACTGACATAGCCAAACAATACTCGAATATTTCAGAGATTACGTATAGCCATGAGGTCTATCGTTCAAGATTGTTTCTCATGAATTAAGGCCTCTTATTTTGAGTGTAAAGTGCCTCAATATAGTTAATACTCGTGGCTCATCTTTTTAGTCCACCTCCCAACATTTAATAACTTCTCCAATAAAGTTTTATCACTTCATAAAAATACCTACCTCCTCTCCATTAAAAAAAAGAGAAAAAAAAGATCGGCTGACTCGTCTGGGGGGAGGGGTGTGGGGGGGGGGGGGGGGGGTGACGCGATGTTGATGACCCTAAATCCGAATTTTGCAACCAAGAGACGAGACGCAAAGAAAGAATACACGATGCTTCTGCGATTTGACTTTGACCCGTGACCCGCGAAAGCCCGGATCGGTTTGACCTATAGCCGAACAAACGCAAGAAATAAGCGAGCAACAATCATCATTTAATCACCGCGGCATAATTGCAAGATCTCACTTTAACGAAGAAAAAAATATGCAAAAAAATAAAACAAAAAACCAAAAAAAAAAAACAAAAAAAAAAAAAAAAAAATGGAGGAATTTGTACAAACATTGAAATCAAAAGTGTTTTCTTTTATTTGCCACTTTATCAGGGCTGCCGTTTTGCGTATAATCAATGCTATTTTTCTATTCACCGATGATTCCATCGGTTGAGAAAAGATTACGCACTTCACTTCAGTGCATGACTGTAATAAACTAAAATACTCGCATCTGTAATCTTTTCTTAACCGGTGGAGTCGTCGATGACTTTAAAAAACATGCGGATATTTTAATTATTCAACGCAGTTTCCACCGATTAAGGAATAGATTACAGATCACAGTAATTTCGTGCGTTACAGGCATACACTGAACTGAACTGTGTAATCTTTTCTCAACCGGTGGAATCATCGGTGAATAGAAAAATAGCATTGATTATACGCAAAACGGCAGCCATGCACTTTATACATCTACATAGATGCCAAAAAACTCTCTCCGCCACACGAGAGGGTGTGTTGGTCTTTCACCACAGAGCTCCTCCACCCATCAATAATATTTTCTTTGATCAAACAGTATTGTATGCAAAATTCCAAAGAACTACCGCACTTCCACTCTCGAAGACGATAGTGATAATCTATTCATAACCTATTGATTTTCTTGATTTCATTTTTAAGCTTCCTATTTTTAGCAATCTGTTCTTGCAAGATTTTACTTGATATTATATTTTTTTCTGTTCCAGGTTACAGCAAAATGCTTTAACGTTGATCCTCTGCCAAAGTGAAATGCAATCTTTAGATGACTTCCGGAAAATGTCTGGTGAAGGATTATTAAGATTTGCAGAAGATAGATACACATATTTTTTAAATACCATAAGCGGTGAGTACTTTTCAAATTCAAACTATACTAAAACAACACACACACACACACATTTTGGAATCAAAATCTTTAAACAATACCAAAGATTGTTCCCGATATGTGAGTTTGTTACCGGGGCAAAACAATTGAACAGTACAAAGAAAACCATTGGATGTTTCAGACGAAAATGTGAATTACGGACGTCCTCACTCCTCATGACTTGAAATGACTTTTTGTTGATAAAAAACATCCAATGGATATATTTGTGATAATCTAATTCAATGAAGGCGTTATGCAGGCATGTACATATTCTGTTCTGAAGGAGAACGTTCTTAGAATATCGTCTTCAAAACGTTCCTAAAATGTATGATATTATGGCACGTCACGTGCAATCTGACAACACTGAATTTTGTTCGAAATTCAAATCCATGTAAAATATCGATTCGAGGTGAGTGCACTGAACACCGCCTTTTTTCGTTTTTACGTGTCTCATGAGTATCAACTATTTGAATGGAATAAATACGATGTTGTCAAATTGGACGCTATACGACTGTGGATCCACCTCATAGGAGGAAGGCGCAGGTACACCTTCTCTAAATAATTCTGTTGCCGAGTTTTAAGCTGTTTCGTGACACGACTTTTTTTTTTGATACGGGCAAGTTGTAATTAACGTATTGAAGAAACTCCGGAGTAATAGTTAGCTGCAATAAGGTGCAATTATGTACAAGTATACGTTTTATTGATAACTGATACAAGGATTTCTCAGTTCCTTCCGCTTTAAGCTCCTTCATTTTTCATTTCAATTCTCTCAAGAAACAATATGGAATTTGATGCGTCTCGCCACTCTAACGTTTGAGACTTTCAGGATCAGAGGCGACAAATAGAATTCAGCAACACTATTTGTTGTGAATACATTTGAGCTAATTAATCAAAAACTGTTATTCTGTAAAAAAAAAAAAAAAAAACGTTAGTTTAAAGCATGAAAAAAAAACCTGTATCAATCGTCCATCCCTCAATAGTAGGCGAATGTTGGCTGTTGTTTCGGTGAGTTCCTCCAAAGAGCTAGAAAAGGGACACCTGATACAAATTTCACAGCGGGCTTTTATTTGTATCTACTGCCACAGCATGGGCGCAAGCAAAAAAATTTCTATGTGGGGGAGAAATTGTTGAACCCCATCGAAAGATCTAGAAGACCCCCCCCTTCCCCCCAGAAGAAAAGGGAAAACATACATTTTTCTTCAAAATGTTACAATTTTAAGTCATTGTAGGTGTATCAAATTATAATAATAATTTTGACGTGTTTAATATTATGAATAAACTAACAGCGGATGATCATGATACTGAGAAAAATGCATACTCCTACTATTCTTTGTTGAAAATGAGTTAAAATTATTAAGTAAACTAATAATAAAGTTCGTCAACTATTAATCCCTTAATTTACATTTTATCTTCTTTCGTTCCTTTCATTTTTTATCTTGAGGTTTTATCTAGAAGTTTTATCTTGAATGTTCTGAATTCCATAAGTTCCCCTTTGCCCCCTCCCTCTGCGGGCGGTCATAGACCAATAAATGTTCGATACACACGGTCCCTGAAAGATGTTGGATGGTGAGCGTCTACGTGTTGTTTTAAAAGGCCTTAGGTACTCACCAATCATCTAGGGGCAGGACCGTCTGTACCGAACATTCATTGCTCCCATGTCTGTCCCTGTGATTTAAAAAAGAATAAAAATGCGTGGACTCAACTGGTATAACTAAAATTCAGTTAAAATCAATAAGCTCTGGCAACATTCTGAATTGGAATTGACCGCACGGTGTTTACCAACAAGTCACTCTCTGCTCATGGAGAGAGATACATATTGGTAATTTGGTAATCTTTCCGCTTGATTGCTTTGGCTAATGAATGCTCCGCGCCTTGCCTTCAGTCTCGCTCTCGCTTCAATGCCCGGTCTCTGCACTGGTGCTGGTGACCGAATTTCTGCATTTGACATTCAGATGTGGGATGTGAATGTCTGCGAAAGTTCACGATGTTTAACAGAGACCGTTTTGCGTCGATTAAATGCTTCGCTCTACAACTGTCACAATCCTTAGATTCAGAGCTGTCATTTTGCGTGAAAGTAATATAATTTTTTAATTCACCGATCATTCCACCGGTTGAGAAAAGATTACACAGTCCAGTCCAGTGTTTAACTGATGGAATGCACAAAAATACTTGCATCTGTAATATTTTCTCAACCGGTGGAATCGTCGATGATTTTGAAGAAGGAAATATTACTACACTGAAAAAAATAACTGCTAGATCTAAACCCGCTCAGAGTTAATTCAACTAATTCAATTAGTTAAAAGTATGGACACCACATTTAAATGTTGTTTCTACTATTCTAACTTTGCTTAAATTTACTAATTGTGAATAGTTCAACTGACCTTCTCATTTCTTGAATCTGCAAAATAATTACTTGAACTTACTAATTGACAAAAATTATCCCCCAATTATTTTTTACTAATTCATTAGTTCAAGCAACACTTGACGCATTTGAAATGACTAATTGTAAAGTGTAGTATTTACTATTTGTAATTAGTTGAAAAAACCAATGTCTCGGAGTTGATTTTACTCATTGGATTACATAAAAGAACATTTTGAAATGCTTGATTTTACTAATTCACTAAAATTCCGTAATAAATAGCGCACTCTGGTTGAGAAATTGTGTTCTAATCTCACTTGTTATTGTTGCTGTGGGATAGTTATTAGACATGTAATTACACAATTCATCGACATACAGAGGATACACATTGAATTTACATACACAGACACATAGACATATATTAATTGCAGTTACAAATTTTACCTGGAGGTGGTGAGGTTTGAACCCGGGCCGCATCGGTGACAGACAAGTGTCCTATCCATTGAGCTAGAATTGCTCGCGAAAAGTTACGACGAATATTTCCTATTTATTATAGTTTAATGATATCCAACTACTCAAATGCTAGAAGTTACTAATTGGAACAGTTGTGTTTATCATTTCCATACTCCATTCAACTCATGCAATTGCTTGATTTTACTAATTCTTCGCAGTTCATCTTACTTTTTCTGATGGTTGGTTTCACAATTTCAATGCTAGAAGTTACTAATTGGATGAGTTGTGTTTATCATTTGCATACTCCATTCAACTCATGCAATTGTTTGAATTTACTAATTCTTCGCAGTTCATCTTACTTTTTCTGATGGTCGGTTTCACAATTTCAATGCTAGAAGTTACTAATTGGAAATGTTGTGTTTATCATTTTCATACTCCATTCAACTCATGCATTTCTTTGATTTTACTAATTCTTCGAAGTTCATCTTACTATTTCCAGGGGCGCAATTTCAGACTTACCTGGGGGGGGGGGGGCAAGGCCCTCCAAAAATTTGGATGACTTTTTTTTTTTTTTCTTTCTTTTTAGTCGTGCATCTCTCTATCTTTCTGATTTGCTCGGGGGGGGGGGGGGGGGGGGCAGGCCCTCCAAAAATTTAGATGACCTTTTTTTTTGTTTTTGTTTTTGTTTTTGTTTTTTTTTTTTTGCCGTGCATTTTCAAAAACATCTCTCTGACTCGATTTTTCGGCCACATTGAAAATCCTTGGGGGGATTCCCCCCCCCCCCCCCTGCTTTCCGCCAATTGGCGCCACTGACTATTTCTTATGGGTTATAGTATATACTTTTTTTTTTTTTGGGGACAACATAGAAGGTGTAACATAGATGTTTCCCCCACCCCCTGTCTAACTTTTGAACGAGTTGAGACAAAAAGTTGCGATTTAGACCATCATTCATCGTTTTAGATAATTTTTTTTTTGGTCGGTCAAACCCCCCTCCCCCCCCAAAAGGGCCCTCCAGGAGGGCTTTCTCAAAATTTTCAAATAACAACCTCTATTTTGTGATATCTCGTTCAAAGCATAACATTCTAAGACTGTTAGCGCAAATCGAAGGTGAATATCGCTTTTCATTTTCGATAAGTCAAAAGTCTAAGTTCAATTTCGACCTATTTTCAAATAATCAGATCGTCCTTTTGAAAAGTTGGAATTTAAAAAACTAGGTGTCTAAAATACTCTAAAAAGCAAGTTCTTTTTAGAAAAACATATCATTTTGACAAAAGTTCAGTTGAATTTGGCTTTAGAGCCCCCCAAAATTTGTCAAAAAAATTGCCCCTCAAGGGGTCTTTCTCAAAAATTCCGAAGCGCGACTCCTATCGAGTTATACATTGCTCCAAAGAGCACACTAAACTAACTATTTTGGCGCAAACTGCAGGTAAATATCGTTTTTTTTTCGATACATCGAAATTTGAAAACGGGTGAAAATCCAACTTTGATAATCGCTATATCGAAAACTAAGAATTATATTAACCTGTGGTTTGCGCTAAAATTCTCAGTATAGTGTGCCCTTGTGAGCAATATATCACTCAAATAGGGGTCATGCTTCGAAATTTTGGAGATAGACCCCTCGTGGGGCAATTTTTTTATAACTTTTGGGGGGCTCTAAAACCAAATTTTGTCTAAATTTATGTAAAAATGGTAAATTATCTAAAAACTACTTGCTTTGTAGATAAACCCCTAGCTTTTTAAATTTCTACTTTCCAAATGGGAGATCTAGTTATTGGAAAATGGGTCGAAATCGAACTTTGACTTTTGATTTATCTATAATGAAAAACGATATTCACCTTCGATTTCCTCAAACAGTCTTAGAATGTTATGGCTTTTTGAACGAGATATCACAAGAAAGGGGTTGCTATTTGAAATTTCTGAGATAGCCTCCCGGGGGGGCCCGTAGAGGGGGGGTAACCCCCCTCCCCCCAAAGTTAATCTAAAACAATGAGGAATGGTCTTAACCGCAACTCTGGGATGCGGAGGGGTAAATTTAACTCAATATTAGTAGACTCACATATATTTGAATTGCGGAGGTTAAAGAAATGAATTGCTGGATTCAAACATTACAGTTAGTAGCTGGTGGCATGCAAAATGGACAACTCGACATTTTACGGCGCTTCATGCGAAAGGGTAAATTTAACTCAATATTAGTAGACTCACATATTTGAATTGCGGAGGTTAAATAAATGAATTGCTGGATTCAAACATTACAGTTAGTAGCTGGTGGCATGCAAAATGGACAACTTGACATTTTACGGCGCTTCATGCGAAAGGCTAAATTTAACTCAATATTAGTAGACTCACATGTTTGAGTTGTTTAACTTAAATAAATGAAATGCTGGATTCAAACATTTCAATTAGTAACTAATGTCGTGCAAATTGCATAACTCGACCTTTAACGGCGCTTTATGTGAAAGGCTAAATTTAAATATCAATATTAGTAGACTCACATAATTGAATTGTTTAACTTAAATAAATGAAATGCTGGATTCAAACATTTCAATTAGTAACTGGTGTCATGCAAATTGCATAACTCGACCTTTTACGGCGCTTCTTACTAAATAGTAAATCAAACTATTTCGAATTCTTAATGCAACTACTTATTTTCTTGAAACAACATTACAATTAGTAAAAACAAGAATATAGACGGTTAGTTGATATAA
This sequence comes from Trialeurodes vaporariorum, assembly GCA_011764245.1. Taxonomy (NCBI): domain Eukaryota; kingdom Metazoa; phylum Arthropoda; class Insecta; order Hemiptera; family Aleyrodidae; genus Trialeurodes; species Trialeurodes vaporariorum. Next base: position 29,459,083 of record VMOF01000035.1, read on the forward strand.
CTCATTTCTGGATACTTCAAAGAACCCAATAATATTGGTTAATTCAACACGCCCCTGCTTTGAAATTACTAATTCCAACTTACTAATTGCAATTAGTTGGTTTTAGCAGAGGTTTTTTTTTCAGTGTAATGCAAATAGTTTCGCGCAGTACAGTCATGCACTGAATGGAACTGTGTAATCTCTTTCAACCGATGGAATCATCGATGAATAGAAAATTTTCATTCATTATACGCAAAACGGCAGCTATTCTTAGATCACTATTGAAATGAATTACTGATTACCTTCATTGGTAAAACAATTTATCAATCAAATTAAAAATTTGATAACTTTGAACTTCAAAACTATCCAACACCTGTTTTATACGCAAAATTCCTTTTTCAACTTCGGAGGAAAGTAAGAATCTTTAGAAACATGCTTAATGTGTCTCAGACCTTGATATTTTGCGCGCTGAAATCAGTTATAGACAGCTAAAGTATTTAAATGGTTCCGAGTTGAGTAAGTATGAAGGTGAAATTTCAGAGGTCGCAAAGTATTCATTTGTTTTATGTAACAAAGTAAGAAAAAAGTAAATTAAAAAAAAATAATAAATAAATAAATAAATAACTTTGGTTAAGGTTAGCCAATCCGTTACTTACTTCACAGCGTTATTGAGCATGGCTATGACCTTGACCCAGTGCATATGCTATATTAATTCTATGTGTATATAAAAAAAAACGCGAATTAACATTTTATTGGATTTAACCGTTTCATTATATGGTTCAAATAAAGCGTATATTCCACCTAAAAGCACTTTGACAAAGTCTTGATATCTCATCCAGTTCCATTTCAGATTAATGATGCAGAATACAGAAATTAACACTCACTCGTTGCTGAATGAGTGGCGAAGCAAGGAATTTTGTAATGTTGCATTTGATCCATTTAAATCCTTGTAAAATTGTAAAATATCGATTCGAGGAAGATTATTGTGCACGCTGACGTTTCGACCTCTTGATGCATGGCTTTAAATGGAATAATTGTAACGTTGCCAGATTGCACGTGATGTGACCCCGCTGTTTGTAGCGAAAGTAAGTAGAGGAATAGAAAAGTGAGCGTGGTCTTACTTTACGCATAGTTTTATTTTTTTATTAAAGTAATCGATAAATCGATGTATTTTGGAGCTATCACTCCATCTTCAGTATGGAGCTACAAAAAGTGCTTTCACAAGCATTCTCTGTAACGGTTTAGAATTTTGACGAGAAAATAAAGTCCGTCAAAAATCAGCGTTTTCATATGGGAGCAAACGCAATGCAATCCGTGGTCAACGAGTTCCGATTGGCTGTTGATTTAGCATGGGCAGCTCCATAAGACATCGCCATCTAGTCGCAAATCGGTGAGACCAAAAGAGTCGATTTGTTATCTGGACGATGTTAATTCGTCGACTCTTTTTGGGCTCCATGAGCGTTGTTCCGGTACTCCCAGAAATCCGAGTCTTCATGAAGTAAGCCTAAGTGCAAACTGTCCTAAAAAATATCACAGTAAAAAATGATTTGGTATAGAAGTCACAAAATGAGCGAATTGCTAATTTAGCCATAAAGTTTATTTTGCTGAATAAACTTGTTAAAGTCTAAATGTTAGACTCTTGAAATAACCTGAGTTGAAGTAATCAAAGTATTAGCTAAATAAATCCACTTGCAATATAATTTTTTAAACGAAATATATTCGTTGTTTTACAAAACTAATTTTCTACGATCCCTGATCAGTGTCGGAGTGTGACGCCGGTATAAAAATGACGCCAGTTTTGTAAATTGAGGGACATGTTTTGTTGAAACAACATCGTAATTTGTAAATTTAGCCAATTATTCCCCAGTCTGTCCAGTTGATTCAACAATCTGTCTGGTTAATCTAGCAAACAATATTTCTATATCAGCAATGTTTGCTCGTTTTGTTCTTGCAATACATTCGAGTAAAGCCCTACGCGTAATCGTATCAGTGACGTTCAACTTTGAATTCTATGCCGGCTGTTGTTTTTCTCAGTAACTTGAATTCGCGTGCCTGGGCACCCGACGACGACAACGCCGATTTTGCGCAACCTCTGTGGGTTGGTCGTCGAGACATTTTTTGCTCAGCTGAGATCACTAAACTTTGCAATAGAGCGACCGTAATTACGGCTCGGAGGGAGGATCTGGTTGTAAAATCGCGATTTATTGTCGCTTAGTCGTAGAACGCTGAGAGAGCAGTGTCTTGCTCTTTGGCCCGTAATCCTCAAACGTGCCATATTCAAATGATGACGGTGACGCCTCACAGTGGAAGATTATCTTTTAGATTACAAGCAACATCATGGCATAAAAAGCATGCATATCTGAAATTATAATAAAACATTATGAAAATAGGATACTATACTCTGCTCGGGATAAAAAGTCCGATGGGAAGTTAGGTAAAAACGCACTATTGCAACGCAGGTTCCGGCCCTTTGTCTTTTCTCCACCGCTGAGCTCGTTTCGGAGACCGGCTTTTTCCGAACCCTTTTCTTGAGACAAACAATTCCGGGAATTAACCGACTATAAATAAAATTCTCCATACGCCTTAGAAAATTGCAAACGGCTAGAGATGCGATAAAATGTACGAAGTTTTAGTTTTGAATGTCCGGAAAACGTCTGTAAGTCGAATTTCACTAATTATGACCCTCTGTGATTCTTTCTTGGACAAAATTACCAAAATTTATTTGCGTTGGAATTGTATTTTATTTCTTTTTTATTTTTATTATTTTGTGTTTGGCGCGCCGAATAGGCTTTTCTAAGTAACTTTGGTCTCTCGGCAATTGTAGAACAATATATTCATCCTCGATCTGAAGTGTAAATGGATTCGCAGATTTATAATTCATTTTTCATGTTATTTCATGACAAAATTTCAGACAAAATTTTAGCTCTTTAATTCTTCTCTACATGTCAACGTCTTTTTTTTAACATTGCAAATTTACGTGAAATAAAATAAAACCCATAAAACCCATAAAATATTAACCCATAATTGCCTCACTAAAAAGTCAATATACTCGTACTTTAAATTTTCATATTTTACTTTCCTAAATTTTACAGCTCTGCCCATTTTTTTACGTAAATTTTGCTGTTTTATTTTTTTTTACATAAATCTTACAGCTGTCCTCTTTATTTGACATAAATTGAACAGGTTTGTTTTAGGTACCAAAACACCAGGCATACTAGGACTTTTCACCTTGCTACTACAGGGAACTTAAACCAATAAGAGATCCTTCCGTTTATTCCGGTGGCGAAAAGAACGCTCCTGAATTATACTTGAAAGAAGAGGGGGGTTTGGTGTGATTACATCAAGATCCTTCAAGTTTGGATGTCAAGGATACGGTCGGATCAACATTCTGACCGAGAGAAAGAGCGAAAGGGAAAGATGAAGAGAGAGTGAAAGTGAGAGAGAAAGAAGGAGACAGTAGTTCACGGTTGATGGCGGTGCCCAATGGTACTTTCGTGCTCGCTTCTCGGCCGACACTGAAAGTGATCGCGAGTAAAACTGGAACACGTTACGTCACGGTTGTCCTAGTCTTCTGTCGTTGGCATCTGATTGCTTGTTGCTTGCTTACCGGTTTCATTTCTTCAGCCATTCCGACATTATAAACAAATCACCAGAAACGCTGCTGACTTCTTTTTTCTTAATATGTTAAGAATCTTCAATGGACCTTCTCAAAGCTTTGAAATGTGCATGATAATGAATTGATGACGGGCCCTATTTGAAGAGTACAGGATCAAATACGGATTTGTAAATTGATTACAATTTTATTTTCAGTTTATTACGCATCATCTGACTCTATTTTTCCTGTTCTTATGATTGCAAGTAATTAACTCGCATCAAGACTGCGAATAATGGATTTATGCGTATTTTAAATTAAAAAAAAAAAAAAAAAAAAAAAAAAAAAAAATGTTGGATCAAAACTGTTTGGATTCATTTTTTTTTTTAATGATAAGGAATTTGATGCATCTATTTCTATATTTCCATAGAGTTTTTAATTTTAGTCATGCCAGCTCATCTTTAGGTTTTTTTTTTTTTTTTTTTTGCGAGAGCCACAAAAAAAAAGTGAGGGGTAGCAGTTGCCAAATTTCAACAACACATAAAGTGACAGAACAAGTTTTTTACGTGTATATTCTTCATACCATTGTGCGTCTGGTAATATTATTAGAGCTTACGAGCTAGTTTACATTTTTCTTCTTTAGTTTTGGGCTTCGAAAATTTAACTTTTACCGCCTCGACAAATTCTCCGAGACATGAAGTGAATAGGAAGAGTTGTGACGATAGACGTCAGCAGAACGTGGCCTAGATCCACTCTCGATAGTGGCCGAATGCAGGAGAGCGCGCTTCGTGGCCCCACGGTCGGCTGCGGCTACTCATGCCTCATGCTAAGCCGAGCCCGGAGGCAAGGACGCTGCGTTCGCTGTTACTGCATGCGTCGCGACGCAAAGCTGGTCACTGGACGCGCCGCCGCGCCGCCGACGCTCAGGACGGTATACATACGGTCAAGCTGAGTGCCCCCTTCAGCCCCTCCTATAAGATCAGTCGTTCCACACGATCATGAATTCTCCGAGTGCTCTGTGGTTCACGTCTCTCGTGGCAAATTCAATGTTGATTACTGACCTCACTCTACCCTCTCTCATCCTCCCCAAAATCACTCCTCTCATAATTCTTTGAGTCCTCCTCTAGAGGTGAATCCTTCACATTTTCATCTTAAGGGATGAAGTAAGATTTTGGCCCAATAGATAGCTTTACTGCGACTCATTGAAGGATCAACTTTAAAGGCTCATAAGTTTTTGAAAATGTATAAATCGAAAGAAGTGTCCCTGCAGAAGCTGCATACTTTTTTAACACATTTTTTAAACCAAAATGTCAACAATATGTTGGTCTTAAATGACGGAGAAATCGCAAGCACCAAAATATAGGCTAAATATTAAGCTACGCAGGTGTGCCTTGCTTTGAGACAGTTCCCACTTCGAATTGTTTTGAAATTTTACTGCACTGTTATAAGAAATGAAGAGCTATAAGTGTGCAGGAATCTCTGGATTTTGTAGATGGGTTGTCCTTTATATATCTCTGTGTTCATTAATTTTTCTTGAACTATCCAACATTAACAATAGGAATTCAGCGATTTTGCCCTCTTATTTTGTTGCAATTTAATTGCAATGGTAACATGAGTTTCCATCTGTAAGCTTTTCTTAATAGTCTCTAACAAAGGACTGCTTGATAGTTAGTTTAATTTGGAGACTTTAACGCAGGGATAGAACAACGAAACCATACCGATACGGTCGTCGCTTAGTGCTACCTTATGACAAACACAAACCTTTCATTTTCTAACGTGAACATGGCATTCAAAACAGTCAAACCTTTGCAAAAAGTTAAATTCGAAGATGTTTTACATGCATAAATAATATCTCGATATTTTTAACTGGGTAAATTGATTAAATGCAACGATTCCAAATACACAAAACGCCACTGTCCAGACTAAAACCTTTTGGTCTCAGATTCGATTAATAAATGCATGAATATAACTTTATTAATGGATTCTAAGTAAATAATGATTTGCAGGAACGGAAATACATTTTTTTGTCCCCTTTTATTGTATAAAGAAAAAATTTATCTACCTCTATAGGGTTGACCTACGTCCTACCTACCTGCCTCTTGATTTCCGTCTACATGGATCAGGCAGAGACAAGGGATTCGTTTTGATGTCGTTCGATGTTGCCTACCCCCAACTATTTAACTAATTTAAAGCACGACTTGCATGAAAATCGGTAAATGAGAAAACTATGAGAAAAAAAGGGGGGAGGAAATACTTTGCCTCCCTTTTCGTGGATCTTCGTATGGCTCATACTCATGTCCATTTCTGTAGATTTTTTTAAGTCTCCGTAGCCTTGGCGATGAGACAATTTCGAACTTGAAAATCCGAAAACAGTCCTTTCAAAGTGTTTTTGTTTCATCTCATTGTGAAGCCAATTATATAGGATAGACACCGTGAAGAGAATACAAAGAGTGAAGGAAGTTGTTAAATCCGAACATTTTCGTGCGCACCGTCTACTAAGTTATCTTTAGTGTATGAAAGATCGTATCTACTTTAATTTCATGATCCAAGCCTGTCGTCAATTTATTTTTTATTTTTGTTTAATGGTTTAGTCATAGTATCCATGAATTTGACTCAAAGAAACGAACTCATTCTTTTTAATTGAGGTTTAATCCAAGGAAAGGGCACGTTTCAAAAGCCGCCATGAATAAAAAATTATCAACATTTTTTTAAAATTAAATAATTATGACATTTAAAAATTATCGTGACCATTTTTAGACCCAAATTAAAGCTGCCGAAGGACTGTCCCCCTTCTTTTCTTCGTTTTTGGCATCTAAATAGGGTCCCTGGATTTTCTCAAGTTTTTTTCATGTTGCTGTTTAGAAGATACATACACACAAGTCGACATTGACTCTCTGTAGCAGCTCGTGCTACTCAGCAACAATTTTATTCCTGCAGTTGAATCTATGATCAACAATCGATTGTTGGTGAAACGCTGTTTCAATATCAAATCGATTGTTTTCTACAGAATCTTACAGAGGATCATGATGGAAATTCTTACCAGTTGACTGTGGAGCTCCGTGCGAGCAAAAATAAGACATCAGTGGGAACATCGGCAGATTTCTTTTTAGCTCTGAAAACACAAAACAAGGGAGGGGGGGGGGGGGTTGGCGGTCGCGGATCGCGATCTTGGTTACGCAACAACTCTATCGATAATCGATAGAGAGTGAGGTGAGGAGAGTGATAATCGATGGATGGTGAGGCGAGGAGGAGTACAGAGTGGTTTATCCGTTAGTTGCTGCACGCTCCGGTGTCGGAATGATAATAATGTTTCATCCTCCTCCAACTCTCCGACCCTCCAGCCCACCAATGTCCTCCTTCAAAGGTCTTTCACCATCGACCATTCGTTGACTGTTTACTGTTGAGTTGAGAACCTATAACTGGTTAAGAATTCGCGTTGTGCATTCAGTTGTCCGTTGTCACCAATTGACCGGTAAACGTTGCCAAAGTTCTGTTGGGTGCAGAATTGATACGCCGGATAGAAAAATCTGACCTTCACACATTGAATCAGCATGGTCAATTAACTGTGCATTAAATTAGCATCGAGCCATATAGAGATTTATCAGAATCATGTGATCAATCAGTCGATCATCGTATTTAAAAAAAAAAAAAAAAAAAAAAAAAAAAAAAAAAAAACTATGAGGACTATTTATCAATCCCGTTTATTTCAACCAACCGCACGTGTTAATGTAGACGGTACAGTTGAGGGTAAAAAGGTGGCTTCATAGCAATGGCATCAACCTCATAAAATGCGATTTATCGATCTGTCTTCCATATAAATCTTTGGAAAAGAATCGATATTAGGAACGTGGTATTGAACTCCCCATCAATCGATACATTTTCATTGGATCAAATAGGAAAAAAAACTATATTTTCGCTTGCGGACATCTGGATTCAAGCTTGTGTAAAAACTGATACTCATTCTTCTTAAAAATTAACAAAAGAACAGCAAAAAATCTATAGTTTCAAGTTAAATAGAATTCGGTTTCAATCTCGTCGCTATAAACCAGATTGAACATGAGATAGTGATCGATACAAGTCAAATTCAAGTTGGGCCGCCATTTCAGGGGGACACTCTTTGGATTGAATATACTTTTGGTTTCAACTTTCAAAAGGCCCTCAACAATCATTTATCATCATGACGGCTGATGGCTTCGGATCATTTTTAAAAACTAATTTCAAATCAAATTTATCCGGTGCAATCCCACCAAAGGAGATTAAATTCGGCTTCAAAACCGAAGGGACAAGGTAAGGCTCAGCCGGTTTGCAATCAAAGTCAGTCTGTTTCAGAATATATCCGGCTTTAAGCCTGATTTTGCTTGTCGGCAATCTGATACAATCCGGCTTGAATCGCTTGGTTTTGTGTGAGTGGGTATAAAAATCAGCTTACAATTAGATTCACTTCATCCGTAGGATAGGCAACACTGTTGTGAGGTGGACTCGTCGTTGCTTGAAGTCAGTCGGTCACTGGTCAGTCAGACGTCCTTGCCGTGACCAAAGACATGGATACCGACATAGATATGGCTCTGAAATCACTTGTGCGGAGCTGATCGTGAGTAGAGCTGAGGTGTACTTACTGTGTGCAGGTCTACTCTTGCGTATAAAACACCAATTAAATAATAACTGATCTAAGTTCGTAGCATTGGCACCAGCAGTACACCTGCAGCACTAAACACTCAACAGACTCACCAGTCACCATCACTCATACCAACAGAATCGTGCGTTCGTCGGTGACGTTCCTTCATGGTACCAACAAGCTGTAACCGTAGAAGGGTTTTTTGGAACTGCGGTGTGCGTTTAAAATACCAAAGAGGCAAACATTATGGACATTTTAATGTGGGCGCGGTTAGTTCGTCTCTACTTAATAACCTAAAAGTTTAAAAAGTAAAAAAATGGTACGGGTCCATTTCAAATTGGTTTGAAATGTGAAGGTGGAAAGTGTTTTAGAGTAGTTGTTGGAAACAGAAATTGACATAAATGTTCCTTTTGAAAGTAATTACTTGATGAAGAAACTGACTCGTGACAGATACGAGAAAAATTGAAGTAAGCATCAAAAACGACATAATGTGTCCGCGACATTCACCATTCATCAGTGTTAATTTTACTAATTTTTACTGTTTTAGAATAATTTTCAACGCGTAAAATTTCACTTCAATCACTTCATCATATCTCTCTGCTTTTTATGTATTTAGAGACGCTGATTTCAAAAATGCAATCAGTTTTTATTAAACTGGCCTAGATTTTACGTAAATTTGAAATATTCTTAGTAAAACATTCAAAATTCTGGAAATAGTATGAGTTTTGAGTAAAAACTAAGGCCGACTTTGAAAATAGCGGGTCAAAATACATGGCAAATTCGGTATCTTATGATGAGAAAACCTGGTTTTACGTTCATAACAGCCGGACACACTATCTCGTTAAGGCGTACAGATCGAAAAATTGTGTCGCCCGGATAGCCTTCTTAGAATCATATGTGTCTAGATAGACTCTAAAAGGCTTGCACGTTCGTGAAAATTGAATTCCACTGAATTAAATACACTTTTTGATTTGAGGCTCGAAACTAAGAGGGAAACAAACCAGATTCGAATCGTCCATGCTATTACACTTTGAGATAGGACCTATAACAGCATATAACCCCTATCATTGTTAGACCTCGTTCCTTGGAACCAAGGAAGTAAGCAGATTATTTTGATTCAATGGATTGTAAGTCTGTCCATGAATAAGTTGTTGGAAAAATCTGTGTTCCCATTTGAGCATAAGCTGTCGAAGAAATGTCACAAGCAGTCCTTGAAACTCACGACTTCTGAATGGACTGAAAAAGAATGGGAAATGATGAATTTTCAGAGATTTTTTTCAATTTCAAGGTTTTAGGAAGTTTTCATTACTCTCATCGTTTTTGTAATATGATTTTACCAGATGAACATCATCAAATACATTTTACAAAACATTTATCGCAAAAAGTTTAATTGCTGCTGCGGTTTTATGATGTTTCGTTGATTGATGACATTGTCTAGACAGCCAAATGCAATGGAAACGTTGATCAGAGGCGTATCGCCTTCATTTTCTCGGGTAGGCAAAATCAAGCACTAACATACTCATTGATTTTTTTGAATTAAATGTTGGAACTTTATGGTGCTCCTAACGTTATTTTCAATGATGCTACACTGGATAGACTTTAGATAGCACAATCAGTGTTGTCGCGTCAAAACTGGCAATACTGCATTTCACCTATTTAAACTCATAATAAATATCGATTTATGGGAGTGCACTCTGAACTCCCACACAGAAAAAACGGAAAAATCACTTCGGTAGCGCTGACAAAACCTTTGGTAGAAAAATGACCCAGCAAAAGACTTTAGATGGGCCAACCAAATTTTTTATTCACCCAGCAAAATCTCTTTAGTTAAGCGTAAAGAACCTTTGGTTGGTTCAACTACAGTCTTTTGCTGGGTCATTTTTCTACCAAAGGTTTTGTCAGCGCTACCAAAGTTCTTTTTTCTGTTTTTTCTGTGCAAGACATCAACTTTTTTTACGGGTTTAAATGCACGAAAGACATACGATATTACCAGATTGCAAGCGACACCACTGAAAAAAGTGCTAAATTTAACTATTTGCTTCGTGAAAAGTAATTGGATAACACTTAAAACTGTTAATTTTACAGTTAAAACTGGTTGAATTAACACAGGATAGAGGTTATTTTACTATTTAAAGTGGCGAAACTAACAGTTTTTAAGTGAAATCCTCACAAATCAATCTAATTTTCGCTTAAAAAATAGTTAAATTTCGCAATTTTTTCAGTGCAATCTGACGACCAGATTTAAACGGACCACGTTAACAATGAATAGTGATCTTCGGAACTCGGAATTGAGGCGTTGGGTGCACCAACTGAAATCTCCAATGTGTTTCAAATAGAAGAAGTGTTTTTCCTGAACCAAACACCTCAATTAAGCGTGTGTAATGTGAATCTGTAACAAACATTATCTTACCGACGGTTGCAAAATCAATGTAGTGGGCACTTAAAACGCCAACACACAAACACATTCATCAATTGCTCCCTTCTCTTTTATCTCTTCCCTGCCTTTCTATGTCTCAATCAAAATATTTCTGTGGGAAGAGTGAGTGAATCAAAATAGCACTTTCACAATTGTGAAATATCTCTATTATATGTAGTATGTATAGCAGTCATTACTTCCAAAAAGAAGAACCTCAAACTGAGCTATTTTTTTGTTTAATTTTGAAAACATAAGTAGATCAATGAATGTAAGCAGTGGTGAACACTGAACCCCCGTTCAAATGAATGGAGCACTGAGTGAGTCAGAAGCATGGCTGCAGCTGCTTCGAGTATGTTTAATGGCATTTTTAAATCACCGATGATTCCACCGATGGATAAAAAGGTAAAGATTGCGCAGCTCAGTTCAGCATATGAAAACACTCAGATCTGTAATGTTTTCCCAGAGGTTGGTCGGAGTTTCCATCGCTGCTGTCTTTAAAAGAGAAAACAAGAAAACAAGTGATATATGTATAGTGATTCCATCGATTAAGACAAGATTACGGATGCAAGTATTTTCGTGTATAACAACCATATACACTGAACTGAACTGAGCTGTGTGATCGTATGATGGGCAATCGGTGTAACGATCGGTGATTTAAATAATGTCGATCGAAAGGCAATTTCACCAGTGTTCCCTGATCCAAGGTGGCTTTCCGGCTCCTTGCATTGCCTATAAAAATTATCAATGGATTTCGTACGGTCTTTTGACCTGAAATGGCTTATTCCGATTTATAAAAATATGTAGTTGTATTCAGTACTGTATTTTGGCGCACATTGGATGGAATGGGATGACATTCTCAAATTAAAAAATGGTTCTACTGCGAGTGTGAACATAAAAAAAATATAAATCTCAGATCAGGTAAAAAGTATGTCTACTTCCTATGAGCAAACTTTAATCAATAATCTTTTAGCTCACCGGTATATTGGCGTATATCAAATTGAGTTTCCAAACTCAATGATGATTCCACCTGTGAGCAAAAAGATTACACAGATTAGTTTTTAAGTGCATTATTTCCGACTTTTAAACATACGTCAATCCTTATTCTTTTTGTTCGTCAAAGAAATCGCAGTGCTCATACTGGGGTCACCGGGTTGTATAATGAAGGGCGTCTTTGGAAATTCTACTGGTGACCGCATTACAATCTTGATTGGGAGATCTAATCTAAAGATTATTACGCCGACCCACGCTCGCGCAGAAAAAAAAAAAATCCATCATTCAAACCAAGGATCATTCCACGATAATTTCAAAGGAGTCTCACTATGTGCAACTTTGAAATCCGGCGGAATTTATACGGAATTGGTCGTGAGCAATCGTCACTGAGACGTGCAAAATTGGAGTTTCATTCTCACCGGAATCCGACTTTGACAATGAAAAGTGTCTGACGTTGCCTCATCAAAAATATTATTAGCCCTTAGAATCTCAGATCAGTTTTCAATACCCGTTCGCACTAGCAATGGAAGCTCCTACAACGCTTTCCTTTTCCTGCTGCAGTGGTGGAGAATTTGTCAAGGGAACTAAAAATAGTATCCTTGCTTCTGAAGGAGCTTTATTTTTCGTACATTAGGACACCGAAGAAAATCAGCTGTCGTACAATGATGGGTTCCGCGTAGTAATACAATTAATTGTTACAAGTCGTATAACATTTAAAAAAAAATTATTTTTTTTCGACTGTGACCTATACATGTTTTTGACTTTTTGTCATTTTCGAATAGCTTTCAAGTATTATGAAATTGAGTGGAACAGTTTTTGACTACTACATTGAAGTGTGACTGGGCTTTTAAAGTTGTGCTGACACATGGGGCATTGACTGACCCCTCTTAGAACTCTCTTCGAATGTTCAGCATCTCTCTCTCTCTCTCTCTCTCTCTCTCTCTCTCTCTCTCTCTCTCTCTCTCTCTCTCTCTCTCTCTCTCTCTCTCTCTCTCTCTCTCTCTCTCTCTCTCTCTCTCTCTCTCTCACTCTCTCTCTATCTATCTGATTTTCCTCAGTCCACGTATAACCAATGAATGGGAAAAATCTCGATGTCAATGAATGTCGCCGCCCCTCCGCGAACCCATTCATAAAAGGTCACGCGACAGAGTAACGGGGAGTATCAGGCTTTGCGTAGCGCCCGCGCCGCTCTGCCTCTTTGCCACTGACGCCCGCGCCGTAGTAGAGTCTCAGGGCCGTGTCGGACTATATCGAACGTAATCACACAGAGGGAGACCACGGAGCAATACAGAAGAACCCCGCGCCGAACCGCGTGCCCGTGCGGTTTTGATCAATTTCCTGACGCGCGCGCTACCTCTGCCATCGCGTCACCATCGTTATTGACATAAACTCTTATTAAACCAATTAACATGCGCGATGCACTGCGCACGATGCTCCGCGACACTGGCGCAACCAGGATCTCTTCCATCTCTTTCATTTCCCATTTGAATGTATAAGTAAGAAAAGGATAGAAAGAGGGGGTTTTATACCCTTGTCCATCCTTGTCTATCATACGTTTTTTTAATGGAGAAAAGAGAGAGACGAAGAAACTCTCGGTGCGCTACTCTTCGCGATAATTACTGACGATCTGCGCGATGTAAGCGCCGCGGTGCGTTATGGCTCCGATGTCCCGTCTCGTCGCACTATGATTCGACATCGTCAAAAAATGGCGAAAAATCATGGGCGGATACAGGGAATTGTCTTTCTCTTTCTCCTCCCATTTGAAAACGTGCGTTAGAAAAGGACAGAAGAGGAGGCCAAAGTCACGTGATAGCCCCCTCTTCTGTCCTTTTCTAACGCACGTTTTCAAATGGAAGGAGAGAGAGAAAGACAATCCCCTGTATCCGCCAATGCGAAAAATCAAAAACTAAAATTCTCATCAAATTATATTATCTATAAACATACAAGACTAATTTGATTCACAAAAAACACTTTTAACGCAAGTAATTTGAGGCAAGAAATATCGCTGGAAAGTTTATTTAAGCTGCAAGACAAGAACGGTGATTTTTTGTGATTTGTTTTCACTACTTTTTGGCCACTTTTTATTAAATCTTAAACCATGGCCCGTCACTGGTATAGGTAGCGGTGCAGTGCGGCGCGCCGCCGAAGTTTGGTTTTTTATTTTCTTTTCCTTTCTTTTTTAAATCTGCAGTCTCAGGATTGGACGGATGGAGAAACGCCTGACCTTGGTCGTTGAATTTTTTCCTTTTTCTTTTTCTTCTATACGCCGGGTTGTGTATTTGGGTCAGCGTGGATTACAGCGACTTAAACGCAATTGTAAACTTGACTCATTCACAATCAGGAGATGAAACCTCGACGCCCGCGTTTTGATTTCCATCGTCGATCGAGAGGGACTTTAATGAGCGCGAGTGAAGAAAAACGCGCCTTGTAATTTATGAGATTTGCAGTAAGTTCATTGGCTTTAAAGAAGATATCACTTACTAGAGACCACGCACTACATGTAGTGGCTAGTTATCAGTCCATCCTATCATGCTAGGACAATTTTTTTTTTGTTTTTTTTTTTATTATTATTATTTTTTTTTTTTTTTTTTTTTATGATAGATACCGTGATAAATAACATACACTGCGAGAAATCACTTCTTTAAAAACAAGGGAACACGTTTACTCGTGATAGTTTTCTTTGCGCGAAGTAAAGTTTGATTGCATGAAAGAGAATCACTGTCACAACAAGGAATCTTCTACTTGTAGCAGCAGACATTTTCCTTGGGTTCAAGGAATTTCCCCTTAGTCAATATTTCACGGTGCAGTTTCTGTAACACAAATGAAATACATCTTGGATTAAAAAAAGAATTCTCTCAGTGTAGGGACATCTAATTAGACCCTACGTTGCGGTGGCTGATCACCAACGATAAAACTCTGATGTTTCTCTCTCATTGGCTACTGAGTCAATGAGGGGTCCAGTCGGACTTTTTTTGGCAATGCAATATCGGGGGGGGGGGGGGGGGGGGTCACCACCCGATTTTAACATCAACAGGATAGCTAGTGTGTGGTCTTCATTATTTTGTGAAAGAGACAGCTGTGGTTCATGGATCCTGATCGGTCCACAGTACCCTTTCGAGAGGTTTATTAAAAGTCTCATCCAGTGGTGCCTATTACAAAGTTGAAATTAAGGTTATTGTCCCAGGATCTCAGAATTGAGAAACGACCATCAATACCGCTGCTTGTAAGCCTGTTTTGAAACTTAAAAAAAGAAAACAGTATCTAAGAATTCCGGGAAAGTCGTAGAATCTTATAAACTCTAGAATAATGTTTGGCGCTAATAAATTCAACATTCCCTAAGTTTCAAGATTAAGAATTTTAAACCAGGCATATTTTCTACTGACCAGTATAAATCTAATATAGAACGGTTGAAACCCACGCTGACTATATTCACAGTCCAACAGACCATATTCACACTTCACTAAACCGTGAGACGGACCCAAGGCTCTTTCAAACTGAAATTCGGGAGTCGGAGCCACGTTCTATTCTGTCACGGATGAGATAAAATCTTGTAGGGTCGCTTTTAATTATCGTGAATGTGATGCACTCCATTGACTTGCATTTCGGTGAAATTTGGAGACTCCATAATTAATTCAGAACCGAAATTAATATGTCTGACTCCAGAGTCCTTAGTTAGTTCATGGAACGATCATTCGATGAAAATAAGCTACCGGTGAAAACGTCGGGTCCGTCCACTTAAATCCAAAAAAAAAAAAGATCAAATTTGTGTGAGTGCACAGTGAACCACCTCAAGCACGACTTTTTGCTCAGGACGAAACAGAAAAGATGCAACGCTGCCAGATTCAGCGCTCAATACGCGGGCCAAAAAGTATGAACAATTTCATCTGGTGCGGCGCACGGAAAAAAATATTTGGTAAGATTTACCATAACGATGACTGATTTCTGCTCCTGCCATAAAAAGATGGTAAACTTGATCATATATTGGGTTGAATGAGCTAGGAACAATGTAAATTCAACCCAATATCTGGTAAAGTTTACCATCTTTTTGGCAGTTGCAGAAATCCGTCATCATGATGGTAAATCTTACCAACTATTTTTTTTTCCGTGCGTCACGTGAAATCTGGCATCCACACAGTTTTTCAATTTAAACTCACGAAGAAGGTCAAACTGTAAAAGACTCAAATAAAATCATCTGACTCAAAATCGATATTTTTTTCATTTGTTTGGAAATACACCGACTGCAACGTTGTTTGATTGCATGTGACGCCACTGAAGGCAACCTGAGAAAGTAAAACAAACGGAAATTTAGAGCTAAAATGTTCGTTTATCACTTCTATTACAATATTTATTTACATAATATCGCTCAGATTTCGGAAAATAACCTTTTATTTTCGACGTGTTCTAGATTGCAATATTCAATGCATAGGTCACCGTAACCCTTTACCATTAATCCCATTCCTATTTTATTACCTCAATCTGGGTTCAGTCATTTCAATTCATCAATCAAATTAAACGTTTGAATAAGAATTATTCGTTTAACCTCTCCAATCGCCAATTTAGCCAAAAGAAAGTGCGATGGTGTAGGAATATTTACCAAGCTCGGCAGATTTGAATGAGCGGGTGGTTGGTCGACTGCTGATCTCGGAACTGTTGGGGTCAATGAACGATAGTTTGAAAATAACTCTTTATTGGGCGCCTTCAATTGTCTATGTAGGCAATAACTAGTACCTCGGAGTAGGAATTTTTACCTCATCACTTAGCTAGAGTAAGCATGTGGCGTGGGGAGTTGACAAAATAGCTTAAAATAGCTTTAGTCTGTTAGGGTGAGTGAAAGATGATTTGAACAGAATTCTTTGTGGTGAGTCTTCAGATTCAAAAGTAGGCAAAAACAAGAACTATGGTGTAGGGATGTTTACCTGCTCACTTAACTTGAATGGGCGCTTGGTGAATTGACCGATCAACTTGACCAATATAAAAGTGAATTTCGAGTGCATAGTGCGTTTCGCATCCAGTCGAAGGTGAAATCGAAAATTGAGAAGGTCAGTTTCGCATATAATGTGCTATGCAGTTCTCAGGGACAGCTTTGAGGCCGATTAAGAGACCACGATTAAGAAGAGAATACGTAGCAGAGTCTCTTTTTATCCGCTTAGGTCTAATCCACTTCTACTTTACCCGCTCATAATTTCCAGTTATAATTGAATAATTGCAATCGAGTAGAACTCACCAACCGCCGCACGATAACCCTGGCATGCAAGAGAGCTGACGGCTGAATTCTACGAGACAATTTTCATCGGAGGAGAGGGAAGAGGTTAGAATAAGAATATAGTAAGACAGAAGACAGGAGATAGAAGGAGGCTGCGTTGTTATTTTTTTTTATTTTTTTATTTTTATTTTTTTACGACTTATTATCTGTTGCCGGACGGACGGACGATCAAACGGACAGGATCCTGATTGTTTCAACCTTGGGTGAGTTCATTAGTTTTGGATCGAGGATACGTATAGTAAGCCACAGTTGAGTTTACGAGACTCGTTCTCATTAAGAGGAAAAATCTCGCAACAAATATTTTTACAGTCCATCGATTCACAGAATGCAGCTCTCTCAGTTGCCAAATTGAATGTGAGTTTCCCCTGAATGTTAGTATAAGTAGCGCAATACCACTTAAAATTTACCATTTTATGTTATCTGAAAAAACTAACTGCAAGTATTTCTTTGACAATTTGATTTTTTTTCAACTATTCATAATAGGATATTTGATTTCGTACTTTATTATGGAATTTGAGGAGGAAATAATGAGTGTTTCTCTCAAATAGTCTTTCAATTCGACTGCAGGATTAAGAAAAGTGGGATTTTATCTCAATGATGGGTAGGTCTTTAATGTTTTAGTTACGTTTCATGCTCTCTCTCTCTCTCTCTCTCTCTCTCTCTCTCTCTCTCTCTCTCTCTCTCTCTCTCTCTCCCCTCTCTCTCTCTCTCTCTCTCTCTCTCTCTCTCTCTCTCTCTCTCTCTCTCTCTCTCTCTCTCTCTCTCTCTCTGTCTCTCTATGTGTTAAATTAAAGAGAGGGCCTGGAGCCCTAATTTTGCCTACTGCTTTGTGAACTCTTTATTTATCTATTTATTTATTTTTTATTTTTTTTCTCTCTTGTGGTCCAATTTTGTTTCTAATTTGTTTCTCTCTTTGTTTCCTTTTGTGCGTTTGTAAATCTCTGTTTATCTTGAACAAAAAAAAACGTTCTCATCATATCTTCTCCTCTCTCTCTCTCTCTCTCTCTCTCTCTCTCTTCTCTCTCCCTCTCTCTCTCTCTCTCTCCCCCCTCTCTCTGGTCATTAGAATGCATGAGTTAGAAAAGGAAAGGAGAGGGGGCAAAACTCTCGTGACTACCTCTGATCTTTCCTTTCCTAACACACAAGCTCTAATGGTAGAAGAAAGAGAGAGAGGGAGACGGATAGATTCCTGGACCCACTAATGGTGTATCTGACAACCCTGGCTAATCAAGTCTTAAGAAACGTGAATGACAGTTGATTAGCTCTGGCCAAATCAGTGATCACACTTGATCTGAGTTCAAATGATTTTGTGCATTAAAACCGTTTTCTCCCTTTCTTCTCATACTTTTTTTCTATGCATTTTAAGTCTCTGATAGCGCTAAATAACACCGTGAACACTGTCCATGATGAAACGGTGGCTGGATCAATGGTTGCCTCCTACTCGGTGTGCTAAAATACCCAACACCTAGGTTCTTTCACATAAGTATTTCGAAATATTTATCAGGATAAAATATCTGTTACATACAATAATGTAGAGGTAGTTTCAGAAGTGTAGGTGGACCTAGACCGATAATCTTCGGAATTTGTCAACATTATTTCTGATGTTACTCGATGAAAATGAATGAAAACGAAATTGAGTGTTCACTTTTCAACGAGGAACACTTTAAACGCAAAAGAATAAAGTCAGAGGCAAGTTCGGTTTTATCTTAAAGGAATCAAATGTGAAAATTCGCCAAAGATTATGGTTTAGGTCCGCCTACACTTCTGAAACGAGCTCTACCCTCAATTTCGTTTCATTCATTTTCATCGAGTAACATCAGAAATAATGTTGACAAAATCCAAAGATTATCGGTCTAGGTCCGCCTAAATTGTTTCTGAATAAGTAGTAATTCATCGATTTCTTGACTCTCCAGATTTGCAGCTAATTAGATCCATAAGAAAATAAACTCCAACATAATCTACACAATATTTGTATAGACTTAACGAACAAGCAAAATAAAAATAGTAATAATAATAAAAAAATTACTCGCTAAATTTACTTGCTTTTTTGCTAGATTTGATGTAAATAAATCCTATACTTACCGTAAAATGTTTTCCTCCACAAGGATAATATTAATTTGTGGAAATTTATAAATTGTGAAATGATGCAACGGAGTAGAGCTTTTTTGATAGGTGTATTGGCAACTGTGCGACTGGAAGCAAGCTGTCCTTTGTTTTGGTGGTATGAGACCTTTGTTTACCTGTTGCTAAACAAAGGGTAGCTTCCAGTCGCACAGTGATGACGCTCCACTCTTTCTGAACCAACAGGCGGGCTCATTTCAAAACCCACGCACTCCGCATCTATCCCTGTTCTGGCAATTATCAAAATTAATTATGAAGGGTTCTTGTTTCTTTCTACATTGTGTCTTTCAAGTGTAATTTTGACGTTTGTGATTTATTTTTTTGTTTCAGACCCTCGGGTTAGCAGTTGGCCTCTTATGGATAGTCCTATTCCCACCTTGGCAATGGTGGTTACCTACTTATATTTAGCAGTATTTTTTGGACCTCGACTGATGGCAAATAGGAAACCTTTCAAACTTAATAACCTTTTGATAATTTACAATGCAGCTCAAGTAGTATTTAGTGCCTTAATGCTCTGGGAGGTACGTACACATATTCTTTATCTAAATTCTGATTAAAACGTATATTCTTGTCTTTATGGATGTTTGTAACCACGTCGTGGCAGAGCCGTAGCCAAGGATTCTTCAGGGCTATATTGGCCCATTAGTAGCAAAGCGTGCAATCTGGCAACTTTGTATTTGGCTAATTAAAACTCACGTAAAGTATCGAACTATCTAGAAATCGGCGATGACCATCGAATTCGATCTTTTCTGTGGGCTCAAATGAACAAAGTGTCATGTTGCCAAATAGCACGCTTTGCCACAGTAATGCCCATTTAAGCACAAGTGTTAGAAAAGGATGGATGGAAGAGCAGTTGTCCTATATGTATATGTCCTTTTCTAACACATGGGATAAAATGGGCAAATAAAGAGAAAAACGAATTCCTGGCCACGGCAATGGACCGTGGAAGTTGGATGAAGTGACATATATAGTCCCAAAGGCCAAATATGATTGGCTGATCCAAATTTAAATCAGGCTCTGATTAGTGCCTTGCGACCTTTCAGATGTCACTACAAAAACCGTCTAATCTGTTACCTCAGATAAGATAATTCCATTCATCCGTGGAGTTAGCTCAATGCTCAATGCTCAATGTCATTGATGCATTTATTTCTCATTAGCATAAATTGCAGCGGACGAAAAACGAGAGATGCAGTTTTAATCTCCATAAGCTATAAATGTCGGTTGTGGTCCGACCTGAGACATCATGACCGACGTCCCGACGCGACGCTCAGTGTTCGCGTTCGGATCGAACCTCAAAGCCGGTTCTTTTCGCGAATATACGTAAGCAAGGCGTTAAAAGTCACACAAGTCATGAAAGCGAGCAATATTATACCCAGCTAATAACACTTAATTCTCCTGCATGCGTTCACGTTCGCGCATGTATACACAAACCCAAATACACACTCGCAAACTCACACTCAGTCACAGAAACCGTGCTCGCCGTGTACACTTATTAACGGTTGCTTACAGTCATCGATAGTGTAAGCAAAGATTACGCAATGAAGTTGCGCGCGCATATAGGACCATCCACATACACTGCAGGCTACTCACCAGTCATCGGTCACCAGGTTGAAAAAGCGGTCTCTATATCTCCTCATTCCGGGATATAGAGTATACTACTCTATTAATCTACCTCTTTGCCTCCTCCATCCGGCGTGTTGCATGAGTGACCCTACAAGTTTAAGTGAGGTGGGCACCATTGAAGATCTGTGGCAAGCATCACAGAGTAGCTCGAGATCTTAAAAAAATGGCCAAAAATTAAAAGGTAAATTTCTCATCAATTAATCATTTGTAAACTCTCAGTACCAATTTTTAATTATAGAGAACACAATTAACAAGTAATTCAATTCTTTAAATGTCACTAAAAAGTTTAAAATCAAGCTAAAAAACGGTGATCTTTGATTACTTTATTTTCGCTAATTTGTCGCCATTATTATTCGATCTCAAACCAGTGTGCATCGTGTGCTGCCAGTGTTGCCAGATTGGGGTGAAAAAGCCGTACGTTTTACATTGATTTAAATGGGGACGACACGGCTTTTTACCCTCGATCTGGCAACATTGTCCTGCTGACCAGAGACCATTGCGCTCGGGCGTGCGGGGTGACCAACGTTTGGGGCTAGTGCAGATAATTAAACCACTATCTTTTCGGTTTGGCATTAGAATCTAGATCAGATCTTTGGCTACTTTAGCCGATTATTATCCAGACCCCCCTCCCCCTCACTTTGTTGAAATGCGGCCCATGCGTGGTCTGCGAAGGAGTCAGGAGGCGCGGCACCAGCAGTCCAGTATCACCAAGTTGTAGGTCTCCATGGTTTGAACTCGTCTCGATTGCAAGTACAATTATTACGAACTGAAAGTAGGTGGTGCACATCACGGCTGTCCAGCGCTGTAATAAAAAAAAAAAAAAAAATTCCGCCTACTTTGCAGTATAGTAATTAATAATGAGAATGCAAGTTGTCTTCACTAATCTCAAAGCAAACCTATGTAAACCCTAAAAAATAAAAACAAAAAAACAAAAAACAAAGCTGAAGGTAGATGAAGAATATAAAGCTAGAAGCCCAGTATGTCAAGAGTTAAGACATGTGAAACCACGGGCGCCACACTATGGTCCGGATGCCCCAAATCCTCGGAATAAACCTCTAGACTGATTATATTTGAATGAAATTAAGGGTACGGGGGTTTTTTGGATCGCTGATTTCATTTTTGGAGTCAAAAATGACATTTGATTAATTTTTGGGCAAAATTTTACAATTTTCTGGAAAAAAAAATTATTTCTTTAAAAATTCCAATAATTGCACCTGTACCGCGGCAGAGACTTTTCCATTTTTCTTTGGCGTGATGTTTAACATTTTGCGGAAGTACTTATTTACAACAACAAAAGTTTGGTAGAAAAAAAAACTATAAATCTAAATGATCATCCGGGGGGGGGGGGGGCAGCATTTGAGGCGATAGAGTATAGACCCTCCCAAAAATGCTTTTTAATATTGACTTTTATAAGTTCCCCTTAAATGGAAGAAGCAACATGCGAAGAAAGCCTACTGACACCGATTTCAGAGGAAGTTTGTAAATAACCGTTACAGTCACGGAGCATAAAATCTCAATAAATCAATATTAAATTGGAATAAAGTAATCGCTCGAAGCTGAACAAAAGATAATCGACAACTTTGCTTCTTAAATTGGAGATATTTACTCAAAACGAATAGTTTCAAAAAATAGGAACAAATCAGAAACAATGTATGACTCTTTACAAAGAAGCTGAAAAAAGTAATAATCATAATAATAATAAAAATAATAAACAAAACAAATTATAACAATAATCATAATAATCACAGCCTTCCTGCTTAAAATTGACAAAGATGAGAGAGGCACACGGAAAAAAAACTACGGTGAAAATAACCATACGGATACCTGATTTTGGCACCTGCTAGATGTTATGGTAATGTTAACCAGAAGTTTACTATGTTTTGACTAGATACTAGGTGATGTTACCTGATTGCATGTCGAATTTACTCAAAGTATTGGTAAATGTACCATAATTCTGGTCAAGTTTACCATAACATCTAGTAGGTGCCAAAAACAGGTATCCGTATGGTTATTTTCACTAATCTTTTTTTTCCGTGCAGAGAATTTGCAAACAAATTAGCAATACACAATTTTCAACTCCAGTCACAAATATAGAAACACGAAATAAACATTAACTATGCGAATGAAAAAAAAAAAAAAAAAAAAAAAAAAAAAAAAAAAAAAAAAAAAAAAAAATCTCAAAATTTTAAGGACTAGTCCTTCCTTAATACCAGAAAAAGGGGGACTCAAAACATAGGATTAAGGAAATCAATAGATGCATTATTTGACTTTCTGCAGAAAGAAGTCTGAGAAAAATAATAATCATAGCCTTTCTGCTTTACAGAGATAAGTTTCACCTAATTTTCAAACAAATCAGCTGCAAACCTTTGTTCAACAGTTGAAATTTTAAGTGCCATTTTGCGACGACCTCGCCATTGATGTCCATTAATGTTTGCGAGAGGAGTTCTTCAAAGTGGTTTCAGTCAAATTTTTACATCATTGTTTTACTTCCCGTGTATCGAATTACGAAAAATCCGTAGGAACGCATATAGGTGGTTTTCAACTTAAAATAGTCTTTTCTCAAATTGGTGCGCCTTGTAGCGACCGTTTGAGGTTTGACCAATCAGATAATATGTTAATCTAACCGTCCAGCCATATTCCAGCGGCAAACCAGCGAGAACCAACTTACTTTTTCTCTCAAATATGTCATTTATCAGGGTTTTTCGAGTTGCAATAATTGGGCTCCAAACCCCCCCCCCTAACCAAACTGTCTAAACAATCGGCAAATGCGTTTTCTTACAGTCAAAAGGTTGTAGAAACATAATTCAAGTCCGGAAACTCAATCGGATCATGCATTCGGTAAATTTTAACTCGATAATATTCCTCGTAAAATGGACAAAATTTGACGTTGTCCAAAACTTCAAAGTTTAGGTGCCATTGTGCGGCAGAAAAAAAAAAAAAAACAAAAAACATCAAATAATGCTTGAAACTAGTTCGTAGGAAGGTTGTGAATGATAATTCAGGCCCAAAACCCCATTTCCGTACCCTCTTTTTTGGAGGTTTATTCCGAGGATTTGGGGCATCCGGACCATAGTGCGCCACCCCCATTGAATGCGTTTTTGCACATTTGTTTATACATTCTGAGGAAAAACTGTTGTTGTTATGTGGTCCACTGCAAAGATTTCGCAGTTCCGTAGAGTTTCTAACGGTATAATCTTGCAGTGCTTTTGTTGATCGACATCTATTTACGCTTTTAAAGCTTCTTTTAGGAATTATAGACATTCTTGAGGTGCGCATCATGATTAAAATTATAACAAGCTCATTATCTATTTGGCATCTATTTTATCCGGAAAATACCATTGGACTTCTTCGTTTGTAAACAAATGTATGTAAGGTGTCAAAACAAAGAAACAAAACAACAAAAGAAATGGTGTGTAACAAAATAAATGTGCAAAAATGCATCCAAAGGCGGCGTCCATAGAGCCTAAAACTCATGACCAATCAAAAAATGACGACCCTCTTGTCTTAACTATCTACAGGTATTCCAAATAAAGCGAGAAACAGAAAAAAAAGAAAAAAAACGAAAACGAAAAACAAACAAAAAATTTAGGAAACTCTCTGAATAGAAAATTTAAATAAAAGGAACAGAGAAGGAAATTAAGAAAGAAAGAAAAATTAAAGAAACAACAGAGGAATTCCAAGAAGGAAAAAGAAAGTTGAAATACCACAAAAAAATTAAAACCTACCTCTACAGGCTTTTGGGCGCTCTGCTCTCATTTGAGGAGATATGGATCATTGTCAACTTGCACATCAAAATTTATTATCAAATTACTCAGGCTGTGTCCAAATATCAAAAGCCATTTCAGCCAATGTTTTGCTTAGTATTATAAATTCCAGAAACCGCCACGTTAGGTAGTAATTTGACACTTAAGTGTTAAAAAAAGCAAGGTTACTCATATCATAAGTTACTCCTGCTTCTTCATTATATTTTAAAATTTAACTTTTTATAAGAACTGGTTTCATGCTCAGAACTGTTCAAAATCTTCTATGTTTATTTTGTTCTAACAAAATCATTCGATTCAATTAAAAAAAATATGGGAAATGACAAAAAAAAAAAAAAAAAAAAAAAAAAAAAAAAAAAAAAAAAAAAAAAAAAAAAAATTATAATTATAGTTTTTTAACAGTGAACTAATGTTGAGTAGGCGAGTCATGGGCGCCCGCAGAAAAATTTCCAAGGGGGGGGGGGGGGGCAAAATTTTTGAACTACAACGGAAGGTCTAGGGGGACCCCCCCCCCGTGTAAAAAGGGAAAACTTTTTTTTTCACTCAAATAGTGTACAAATATTAACCCATTTTAGGTGTATCAAATCATAATAACAATTTTGACGTGTTTGATATAATGGATAAAGGGATGATAGATGATAACGATAGTAAAAAAAAAATATATAATTTGTTATTCCTTGCAAAAAATTAGTTAAAATTACAATATAAACTAGTAATGAAGTTTCTCAACTATTACTCCTTTGATTAACTGCCATTTTAATTTCATTTTCATTTTTCCTTTCATTTTTCATAGTGAAATTTTGACTTTTTTTAATTCCAGGGGGGGGCAAGTGCCCCCTCTTGCCCCCCCCCCTCCGGGCGCCCATGAGGCGAGTTTTCCGTAGTAATGTGGCAACGCAGATGCAAATGCGTTGAGAGGCGCGCTTCGATGGATCGTATCTATGCTCGATAGTATGTTGTCATTTCTATGCCTTTTCAAACTAAAGCCTCCAGGTTGCTCTGAATCGCATCGTTGCAAAACCATCGGCTCAGGAACTGACCTCGTGAGGTCGACGGTAAAAACAGAGCAAAAACGTCGCATTGGCACACCACCGACCGTTCGCTGATAAAATTCAATAAAACTCGATTCAGTTTAAAAATGTGACTCATTCACTCAACCATTTTTGCTCTTATTTATAATTTCAAACAATTTGCGGTTATTACCGGTAAAATTATTAACATCCTAGCTCAGCCATATGAATACAGTAGAAGGTAGATTTCAGTTTTCGGGGGTGTTTAAATGAAGGGGTATTATATTGACGATCAGATGTTATAGATTAAAAGTCATCTGGCATCAGCCTTTTCTGGGCATTCTAGAATTTCTAGTTTTTTTTTTTTTGTTTTTTTGTTTTTTTTGTTTTTTTTTTTGTTTTGTTTTTTTTTAAGATTTGGGGGTTACTTTATTAAGGGTTGTTTATGAAAACAGTTTGAAAAAAATTAAATAATTCAGGATGTTATGGGTTGATAGAATCATCAAACCATTCCGTTAAATAGGAACCGTGATCTGCAAAGAAAAAAGTAAAAAGTAAAAAAATAAATGAATAAAATATTTAAAAATTTAAAAAAAATTGAAAATGAAAACAAGAAAATAAAATCTGATGTTAAGTCATCCTTTTACGAATAACCATTTTTGACGCATTTCGAACCAATAAACCACTTATCCGTATCCAAAAGGCTGTTGCGAATCTCGAACAGAGCCGGGAATCGGAATTTAAGTGGAAGTTAACCGATTCATGGTTTGGTTCAGTGACAGCGTAATCAAAAATGATTACCCTACGTCTTCCTCCATTTCTCAAACTTTTATTTAAGTACTTTTGCCCACTGGAAAAAAAGAAAAAAAGAACGAGAATTAATTTTCATTGCTCACAAAAAGTTTCCATATCGATGACTTGAACAGCGATACATTAGATCCCGATAGTAAAAACTGATACCTATAATATTGAAACTTTCACTTAGATCCAGATCGAATCCTTCGAAAGAAGATATTTGAACATGGAAAAAATAGACTGGTAGAATTTTGCCAATTTAGAATTTTCTGCATAGCTGATTTTGGAGTCTGCCAGATATGGTAAATTTCACTAGATTATGGTAAATACATACCAAAAATTTAAGTTAATTTATCACAATGAGGTACGTTGCATCTACCATATTATGGTGAATGTTACCTTGCTTTCTAGCATACGCCAAAATCAGCTATGCAGGTGGTAAATTCTATCATAATTTTTTTTTTTTTTTTTTTTTTTTTTTTTGTGAAGACGTTGCGATTGTTTTTTTGTGCCAATTTATATGTTTGCTCGCTTAGGTCAAGAATTTAGGTTCTTCATTCAAAACGTAGGGGGAGGGGGAAGGGGTAACTGTCAGTCCCAAAGTATGATACCTCTGCCAGTCAGAGATAGAAGGTGAAAACATTAGGCAATCAATCCAGTGCTTTGCGGTCGAGTTATTTCTGCTGGAGAGCCTACTACTTATTCAAGAGACGTGGTAAATACATTTCGGCTCTCTCTCTCTCTCCTGCTCTTTATCCTAACCCTCTCTCTCTCTCTCTCTCTCTCTCTCTCTCTCTCTTTTCTTACTCTTAATTGCCCCTTCCTCTCTCCCACTCATTTATCTATCATTCTTGATTAAATTGCGTGGCGCAAACTCAAATCAATTAAAAATTGAACAAAGAAAGAAAGCGTAATGCACTCTGTCCTTGAAGCTTAAAAAGTTCGACCATCGCAACTTTATAATATCGTGCTGTGGTCGCTTCTCTGACCTTCAAAATGTTTTTAGAGATGCGCATATTGAACATGGTCTGCTCGTAAGTCTATTTTTCCATTTGAAATAACATAGGTGATGCCCCAGAAGAACAGAGCGGATCGGGTCTGCTCTTGAGCTGGGCTGGCATAGCCGGGAGAGTATAGGGTTTGCACTGCATAGTGGTGGCAGCTCTCAAAGGGCAGCAACCAATTCGTGAAAGGGAAATATAATGGAATGAAAAGTGTATTTTCATTTAAATACTGGCAAAATTATCGACTTATTGAGCTACGGCACAGAGAAAAATGTCTCGTTAGACTTACGGATGAGGAACATGTCATTCAGTATGGACTATATAGTAAGGAATTTCTTTTAAACTGAACAGAATTTTTATTGGCTCTGCGATTCTTCCTCGGGAAATATTCAAACGTTCGATTGGATCAAGGAGAGTTTTATTATTTCCAAAGGTAATTTATTTTCAACCGTGAGAATTAGGCTGTTGTAATTGGTCTGATATTTTTTTACATAATAAAAAGAGATCGTAAGTTTGTGATACGTAGATACTTTTGGGGACGGATCTCAGAAATTTCCATTTGAATAGCTGAACACGAAGGTCCCTTATCTCGTTTTATCCGAAGTGTCCAGGTTTCAAACATACAATTCAGGAGAGTTTGAAAGTGCGTTGTAATGGATTTCAACACGCCAAATTCCCATATAAATGAATGTATTCTGGACCAAAATTGCATCTCCAGGATTATGAAACCAAGTTAGAAACAAAAAGGCATTCATGCTTTCAAATCATCTCGTACTTTTATTTGCTTTTTGAAATCCACACAAATTCAGACCCTTGCTGGAAAATTCCAAGAATTCTAAAATGATTTTCTTATAAGTCTATATTTAACGAGACTTTTTCTCTGCTAGCGGGAATGTCTGAGACATGCTCTCGCCAAGGTTAAAGATAGGGCCTCTAGACTGGCGGAAGAAGAATAAATTGCTGAATCACTCGCCTTTTTTGTGTGAGTTAATAGGTCCGCTGCTACACCGGAAAATTTGATTGCGCGTGGCTAGTGACAATGAGCGACGGATCTTGAGGAAAATGGTGTCATCGTCATCTGAGTCCACACAACTGCATCGACTTACTGCCATTCGAATGAGCGTACGACCGTACGTACCTCCGGGCCATCGACGGAAGAGTGTTTCAAAAACTTGGGCGCAAAAATGCAACGATGAAAAGATTATTGCATCTCTGTCACGCGGCAGCAGGCTCGTATTTATTAGGCTGTGGCTCCTCCCCCTTCCCTACTCCAGAAAGTTTCGTTGTACTTCAGCCTCATCTATGGCGCACAGTGTGTTGAATGATCGTATGTTTTCCCAATGGAGTTATAGGAAACTTTTGCTTCAAGCTTAAATACCCAGCTTGATAAACTGGATAATAAAGCTTAATATCCCAAACAGTAGTGAAATTTGATGAAAAATTTAAAAAAAAGAAAAAAAATGGTCAAAATGATGAAAAATGGTGGCATTGATTAGAATGCACTCAAATACTCATAAATACTCTAAAATTAAAAATTACAGCAACTAAGCCGGTATGGTAAAAACCTGTTCAGGAGTTTTTTCAGACCAAACGTCTGGTCAAATAGCTTGGGCTCACAAGGATTTTTGTAATCCTTAAAAAATTCTTCAATCACTATTAGAAGGCGCGCTGTCAACGCTGAGTAACAGTAGGAAAATATTGAAAAGTTTGTCTTTTCGCTATAGAGTTTGTAATTTACTTAAAATAGGATTGTATAGAATATGATATGATCCATTAGGTTCTTAAATCAGTTGGTATCAAACAGTTAATTGACGCACCGTAAAAAAATACAGATAGTGCTTTTTGCTGTTGACCTTCAACGTATATCACCAAGGTATTTGACCTACTTTGTTTACCAAGGAATCTTCCTCTTTGAAACTACGATCAAAAATTAAGTTCGTTTTCCATCATTTAAGTTACTTCTTGTTTGGGTGGAGATGAACGACTTACAAAATTCCAAAGATTATAAACAGGCCAATCCAACCTAGATTTCGATCCTTGTTAACCGCACGGCGAAGCTTCGCGTCACACTCCGTGTATCATAAACCCATGTCACCAAGTTCAAAGTGGTTTACATAGAAAGAGAACAGATTGGTTCCCATTAATATGTATGTAGGGTATGAAATTAACACGAATTTTGACAAAGAAGTACGAAAACGTGACAAAACGGCATTTTTCAATTGAGACTATAACTCGGTTAACCCTTCAACTGTCTGGTTACGAAAGCGCAAAGCAGTGTTCGATGGCTCAAATTGAGTGAGTAGTTAAATATTCCTACACCACGGTCCTGATTTTGCATATACGATTAATTGAAGGCTCACGAGGATAGGTTATTTATTTTTCAAATGTTAACAATTTGGAGTCGCACTTAATATGAAAAAAAAAAAAACTGACTTCGTGTGAGGTGGATCTAGTCACAGAAACGATTATATATACTCGAGTGCGGTGGCGTATCGTCAACCCAACTGGAATCTACCCATTGTTTAGCGATAGGTAAACAAAAGCCTCATATACCACTAAAACAGTTAACCCGCCGTCAGTCGCGCCCTAAAAACTTCCGCGAGTAGTCGCGCGGGGTCGTTTTCGACCCCAAAGTTCTTTCGTCCCATTTTACCACCGTCATTCAAAATGTTGATTTCAACCATGCAGAATGGTAATAAGTATGTATTGTTAAAGCTTTTCACGCGAAAACTCGATTTGAAAAAAGAATTTTACGTTCAGTAATTGGTATATTGTAATCTGTGTCGAAAAACCCCAAAAATGTGACTTTTCCCAGATTTTTGTCGGTCAGCTGCCTTTAACTAGTTTTGAAACTTATAAATCGATGCTTTTTTACTTCTACGCACTAAAGAAGATAATTTCATGAAAAAAAAGTACGGGGTTGTGGGGGCAAGTTTTTGAGATATCCCCCCTCAATACCCCTCCTATATTTAGTCCTAAAATTTTGGATATGAAACAAGTAACCATCTGGAAAACTTTATTTTTTACCAAATGAGATGGAAAAAAAGCCAATTAAGGTTAGCCAGATTCCATCAACCAAAAAACAGAATCGAAATTGAGGATTTAGGGGAGGGCTGGAGGGGAAAAAGGGGTGGAGGGTAGCAAAGTGGAGATATTTAGATTTTTTTGCTGTGATCTTTTTGGTTTTCGTATTTGATTCCAGGTACCCTTTTACACCTCCCTTCCGCTTTCCCCCACCTTCCCCCTTCATTTCCCATCTTATTCCCTTTTTCCCCTCCTCACTCCCCGACCCCATGTGAAATAATCAAACTTTCGCGGAAAAAAAAACAAAACAATCAATGATCAGTGGCGTCGCGTGTAATCTGGCAACGCCGCATTTCGTCGATTCAAATGCATGAAAAAGGTCAAACTAATGGAGGTGCGAAGTGCACTCCCTCAAATCGACTTTTTGTGCGGGTGTGAATGGACAAAACGCGGTGCTGCCAGATCGCAAGCGGCGTTGCACTGATTTATGTAAAAATTGATACGTAACAAATCGGGATAAACGAGTAATTTAGAAAAAAACAGTAAGAGCAAACATTAGATTTGCTGAAAGTATTGTAGTAAGTAAAGAAAAGTAAAAAACCAACGGAAATCACACCACGCGAGTGCAAACACCGCACAAAATCCACGTTTAAGTTATGTTCACTCGGTCACATTTTATGAACGTGAGTAGTCGCGCGGGGTCGAAAAGGACCCCAAGTAACTTTGGCGCGTTTGTGCTTCAAAACGAATGATTGAATTAAGTTCATATTTACAGAGTGAATAGTCCAAACCCTTGAAGGAAGGTACTGAAACGGACGAGCCAAAACCTTCAAATTTTCATGGACGAAATTGCATTTTTCTGACCCCTGGGGTCGTTTTCGACCCCGCGCGACTGACGGCGGGTTAAATGAAAGCCTCCGCAGCTGCACATTTGACGACACACATCTACTCAAATGTGGTATTGAAGGGGTTATTACTGATTGGAGGATAGCGATGGATTAACGATTATTTCAGAGCGATTCGTTCTAGTTAGCAACCATGTTCTTTGCCACTTGAATCGATGCAAAGTATCAATTTCATTACAGCTCAAGGATTCGCAAAAAAAAAAAGACGCAGGTAGATTTCTTTACCATAAATGCATGATTTTCCCTTTCTGCCAGAAAGTATGGCAAATTTCACCATAGTATAGTAAATATACCGTAACTTGTGGTAAACTAGGTTAACCTGTTGGTACATTTTACCATCTTCTACATTGAAATTTACTCTACTTTCTGGCAGACGCCAAAATCAGCTTTCGTATGGTAAATTCAAACAGTCTTTTGTATTCAGTGAAACTTCTGAAGATCAATGATTTTACTTAGGTTTAAATGGAGAGAATTGCAGCGGTCCATGAATCGACAACAAAGACGTTGCGTGCAATGTGGCAACGTTGTATCTTGTCCATTGAAAACATCGTATGAGGTCGAATGGGAAGGTGTTCACCGAACACCGAATACTTCGATATTTTTCATGGGATTCAATGGACGAACTGCATCATTGCCAAATTGCACGCCACGACACTGATCGACAGATCCTTTGATTTTCCCCTTTGTGCGGTGCGCAGCGGACGACCGGTATACTTTCTCGATGACCGACTCCTCGCTACGCCACCAACTCAGACTCATACTCGGCATTGCATCATTTAATTGTGTTAGATAATCCTCTAAGAGCTGATCGCTGCGGAGACCCCAGGCTCGATTCTCGAACCGGTATCGGTATATCTAGTATAGCGTCTCCCGCCTCCTGATTCATCAAACGTTCATCGGTCGGTAGCTTGACCTTGAACTATTTTGTAACACTCCCCTGCCTCCACCCCTCACGCTACTCTCTCGCTGAATACATAACTTTGCCAGAGAGACCAAGATCTCCTCTCCTCTTTCTCCTCCGTTGATTCATCAACTTCTTCGTTGCGTCGCGTCGCGTCGAGTAGCGGTACCCAAGATAAGAGGAAGGAGAAGAAATGGGGAAAGGGGCGTAGGAGCGGTGGTGAAGAAAGTGGCACAAGTTGGCGGCCTTGAAACAAATGAAAAAAAAAAAAAAAAAAAAAAAAATGATCACCTGCACCTGCAAACCCGGAGAAAGTGTTACGGTGGGCCACAGAGTTGTGCTTCGCTTACCGACCGGTAGATGGCATGACTGTGCCCTAGACTCTGGCCCTGGTTCGGAGAAATGGGAAAGGGGAAAGGAGGAGAGCTCTCTCCGATTTGACCGTCGCGTCGTCATCCACCGTCCGTTCATGTAACCTCCGAGGGGCTCCCCGATTTCACGACCAGTGCCGCGCGCCCCGTTCGCGTCCGTCCATTCAGAAATCGAGATTGGACGAATGTCAGCCGGGTTCGGTTATCTCATCAATGAATTAGTTGAGTCATCCGCGGTACTTTCTTTTACAACTCCATCGCGCGTAAATCTTCTCGGAAGCGCTTTCATTCATCAGCCGTATTTAAAGCGGTTAAAAAATAGATCCGCCCGCGTCCGCGCGCCCTCATGTTCCTCGAATCGGGGACGCTTGTTGATATTTGCGCATGCGCATCCATCTTACATACAAAGGCAGCCATTTTTTTTTTTTTTTTTTTGCAACATCGGATTCTCTCCAGCATTAAAAACTATACACTATGTCCCTGAAGTCTTCACCAGGTTCCAGTTAAAAAAAGGCGAAACTCATTTTGATGTACTATTACCTATAAAAAAAAAACATCTCGTCAAAATTGTTCTTAGTAAATTTTTCTATCATTTTCCAAAGAGTTACAGATTTTTTTTAGGCATATTTTTGGGGACTTATGGGTGAAACACTGAAATAATTAAAAACGGCAAAATTAATTAAAATTGATGGTCAAGAAATGAAATTATGAAAATATCTGCCAGGATAATTTCTTTTGCTCTAGTCATAGTAAGCCGGTGCACGGTCTGTAGCATTTCAAAAATAAATCAATAGACGGTTCACGGAAAAAAATAGTTGGTCAGGCTTACCATCATGATGACTGATTTTGGCATCTGCGAAAATGGTGGTGAACTGTACCAGGCATTGTGTTGAATGAACAAAATAGTATGTAAATTAAACTTAAGTTCAGGCATACCTAACCTAATATCTGGTATAATTTACCATCTTTTTGGGTCGTGACAAAAGCAGTCATCATGATGGTAAGTCTGGCCAACTATTTGTTTCCGTGTTGATCAAACTATAAGGTACCCGTTTTTGACATTATGACACTGGAAGAAGGACTGGTAGAATTTACTATCTGCATAGCTGATTTTGGAGTCTGCTATAAAGTATGGTAAATGTTACCATCATATGGTAAATGCAACGTACCTTGTGGTAAATTGAAATAACCTGTTGGTATATATATTCCACCTCAAGGTATAGAGCATTTACCGCATATGATGGTAAAATTTACCATACTTGATAGCAGACTCCAAAATCAGCTATGCAGATGGTAAATGGGGCAGTTGCAAGG
Organism: Trialeurodes vaporariorum; assembly: GCA_011764245.1. Taxonomy (NCBI): domain Eukaryota; kingdom Metazoa; phylum Arthropoda; class Insecta; order Hemiptera; family Aleyrodidae; genus Trialeurodes; species Trialeurodes vaporariorum. The sequence continues at coordinate 29,492,767 of VMOF01000035.1, forward strand.
GTCTAAAATGTTTCGTTTTTTACATAGAAAATGAAAGTCCTTAATGAGCTGAGAACAAAAATGCCTTTGGTTTCTAAAGTTAAGTCACATTGTTCCGGAGATGAGATTTTGGCCCAAAATACATTGTTTTAAATGGGAATTCCGCGTAGTGACGTCACTACGCCCACGATATTCTACAACTTTGAACGTGTGCATCTCTAAAACCAGGGCACTTACGAAAAAACCAAAGGCATCATTGTTCTCAGCTCAACAAGTACTATCATTTTCTTTATACAAAACACAACATTTCAGACCCTTACAACTGCCCCATTCTATCAGTCTTTTTTTGCCGTGGAGCCTGATATAAGGACTTCGAGGACAATATGAACATATCCAATAATAAACCAAAAATCCCTTGACGATATCACAAATTAACCAAAATATTAGACAGTCTAGTTCAGTTTTTGACTGTTGTGTACGGAAATGCTCGAAACCGTAACATTTTCTCAATAGGTAGAATCACCGAGTTAAAATATCAAAATTTTCGCGTATATTTTTGGAAGTCATCAGAGACAATTGCATCGGCTGAGAAAAGATCAAAGGTCAGATTATTCCCATGCATTATAGTCATACACTGAACTTAACTGTATAATCTTTAGGTCAATCGGTGGAACCATCAGTGAATTGAGAAATCCCATTCAATAAAACACCGAATGAAGGTATGGAGTATGAAATGTTCACTGACCCACTGAACTTGTACCTATCTCTTTTAACAATTTTAATTTCCCGCTTTTTAAGCTTGCATTTGATCAGTCGTTTTTGACACAACCCATCATTTCCTAAAATAGTCCGACTGGAGTGGATGAGCATTGAGCAAACATAGCGAAACATCGCATCACGCATATAGTTCTTTTCGAGGACCATTTTAGCTGGATTCCGTCGGAAAAAATTCAGTTCAAGTTCAATGATTCCGGCTCCGTCGAAAAAATACCGCAAGAATGTCCGTGACTAGTTGTGGAATCTTGTCAATCCGGTGCCCAAGGACTCTTTTGGTGTTTTTAGTTTTTTTTTTCTTCTACTTATCTTTTTCATAGGCCGATTGCAAAGAACTGCAGCAAGCCACAATTTGTAAACAGCGCCCACACCGATTGTTTTTAATGAATCACTAGATACTAAAAGGGGACATATCTACTAAACCAAATTTAACAGTCGAGACTAAACACTTTGTATTTTCTCATAAAATTATGTTTTAAATATTTCTGTCATATTATGCAAAGCGCCGTAAACAGTCTACTTAAAATTACGGACGTTTTATTAACAATTATATATTTTATGAAAAATTACGAATTATATCTTGCCCTCCATTGAAACTTGGTTTTGTGGGCTCGTCCAAAATTTTTCACTGCCCTCTGTTTAGTTATTCGTGATTCAAATTCAATGCGTGATAATTATGATCATGGGGGGAAAAAAGTTGTGCCTAACGCGCAAGGCAACAGAAAACTCATCTAGGTGATGCTTCTGTGTGGATGGAGTAGGTAGATTTTCGTTAAACCTCTTTCGTTTCACTAAAGAAAAAAGAAAATTAAGAAAAAAACGGAATGGTGCCTGGAAAATAAAATAAAATTGAGAATTTTTTCATCTTCTTGTTTTGAGTCAATGTATTTAAAGCTTTCTTTATTGGGGTTCATTTAATTTTATTCTCTTTTAGGGACTAAGTTGAGAGCTATGGCAAACCATGCTTTAAGTACTTAGTGAGAAAACGCGTCAATTTAAAAATGAAAATGCTGAGAAAATTAAAAAAAAAAAAAATAGCTTGGCAGCCGGAAAAGTGAATACAGGAAAAAGCTGTTTGGTTTGTCAATGGACATTATAAAATTCTCAGATACATCATAAAGGTTCAATATTTTATGGGGCATATTTTATGCATCTATACATACCTTCAGCAATAGTACCGTTCTGTGAAAAAATCAAACTCGGAAAAAAACCTGGTTTTGGAATAAACAAAAAAAAACAAAAACAAAAAACAAAAAAACCAAAAACAAAAAAAACAAAAACAAAAAACAAGACAAAAAAATTAAGTCATACACGCCATTAAGAAGATTGCTGTTCATTCAGTGCGTGACAGTAATCATTAAATAGTAAAATCTAAAATCCGAGCTTAATAACGCGCATGTCAGTAAAAACAAAACCGCCATATATAGGAGGAGGTTGTTGGGGCGAGAAATAAATACTCAGAAACATCCTTCACTCAACAACACAAGGAACTTTTTTGGGATATGTAGCGAATGAAGTAAAATTTGGAATACCACATTCTCCGTTGGGAGAAATGCATTCTATGTTGTAGTTACTCATTCTATATGATGTTTTCACCAAAAACAAGAGGTATATTTTTATACGTATGATAAAACAAACAGACCCAGGCATATTTGCGGGTCACTCGTGATTTTCCTGCGACACATTAAATACGGCTGTTATGATCTACCTTGGTTAGATCCCAAGGCTCAGAATTCTAGAGCATTTGTTTGTTTGTATGTAATAATGTAAGTTTGTGAGTATGTGTATGAGAGTAAAGTGTTTTTTTTTTTTTTTTTTTTTTTTTTTTTTTTTTTTTTTTTTTTTTTTTTTAAACTATAAAAAAAAAAAAAAGAACCGCCAAAGCTTCGGCTAATTGCGCGATTTGATCGCACACACGAGACATTGAGGCCACCGACCACTTGGCCACTGCCACTCGTACCGCGACGATATATCAGTAGTCAGGTATAAATTATCTTACGCACACGAGCGAACCAAGGAGCGAACGGGCAAGGCAAAGCAAGGTAAGGATCTCATCACGGTGCCAAATTTAAGGGGGAAAAAAAGAAAAAAAAGAATTGAAAATAATTGCCAGACGCTCCATTTAAACCAACTTGAATTCTAGAAATTCTTATAGGAAATTTGGCAACGTTAGAACGCACCAGGGAGACGAGACGGAGCAGACGCAAGGCGCAAGTTGCAGCTTCCTTGCGTGCATGGAACAGTGCGCGCGGGGTGACGCGCAAGCGGCTTGCAGAGGAAACCCCCCCCCCCATTCCCCCCTTTCGCTCAACACCGTCTTTGACCATAAAATTGCGACACTCAGGTATAAGAAATACGTATACTGCAACTTGCACTAAGACATACCCATTCATTCAAGTCGATTTTTTTTTTTTTTTTCAATTTGCCATTATATTGGGATCTATGTCTGCATAGTGCATACCTTCTAGTGCACGGTCTACGAATTAATAAACCGCGAATACGTATTGTTGATCAAACATGTGAGATTAGAATAGGTACCTATTATGTTCTATCTTCCTCCTGTTGGGCCTGCACTTTTGCGGAAGAGGGAACTTGGAACTATCGAAAAGAAAAGAGACAAAAAACACAAGCGTAATCTAGGAATCAAATGGAAAGTCCCGAACAATGTATAGTTGCTCTCCTGGATCATGATTTTGAATAGCCGTAGTCGAAAATATATATTTCAGAATGAAAATGCGGATTAACTATTGCTACAGCGCACTATGGAGGCTCGATTGTTGTGTGATATCACATATGAAATGAAAGTTGGGAGCATCGAAAAGTTCCTAGGGCTTACATGAGAACTCAATAAATATTTAAACAAATATCCAAGATGGTTGTCGTATTTAGCAAGTCAAAATAGGGAAGTCCCATCTTATATCAACATTTTCTAAGGTGATTAATCATATAGTTACGGAAAAATTAGACGAGACCACTCATCGAGACTCACTGTACAACATCCATCTTGGAATCTTATTCAAACGCATTAATTTCGAATTTCTGAGTTTAATTTGGAGCATCGAAAAAGCTTCTAAACTCACTCAAAAACTCAATAAATTGTAAATCGGTTGTCGTCTAGTTTCAATAGAACCCACCTCAATGTAAGACTGTCACTCTAGGATGAATCTTTTCCCCGACAGCCGAGAGAAATATATATGCAACTAGAAATTCCCATTGTGACTCGTTGTACGTCAGCCATCTTGAACTTTGTTTTAAAAACATTTATTGAGTTTCGGAGTTTTGATTTTTCTTAAGCTCTTAAGTTAGCCGTACTAACGTTATTTTCAAGTTATTTTACCCTGAAACTGACCCTCTTTATCGCAGTAGCAAAAATTCGTAAAGCGATTATTCATCACAATGATTCTGTAAAAATGTTCACCCATGAAAATGCACTGTAGGAAGACGACATTAATTTTTTTTTGTTCATGTCAGAAAACAAATGGAGGGTGTTTAGTGTCTACTTTTTTGCCGCTTCCAATCCCCTGTCCTCACCACTGCGATCAATACTCATTTAACCTATGACATTGTGTATGGAGCGCGTCTCTAACACTCTGACCTTTCACCTTGACGTTGTTTCGAGCGGGATAGCTGTCTCAGAACCTCTTTAAAGGCCGCCGCGCCATACTGCGCTGCTTTTATACCATCTAAGATGCGATACGATGGGTGTCAAGTCGTGCTCGAGGAATTGCATCAGCAGCTCAGCAGTTCAGCATTCAGCAATTGACAATCAGCGGAGAAAGAAGCGCGGCAAGGCTGGCATTAAGTTGGAGTTGCGTTGCGCAGAGTGCCGCGTCTTCACCGTTGTTAGAGTTAAAGAAATAATTGCTTATTCTATTGGGTTGCCGTGAATTTGAGGTAGAGTTACTTCAAATGCCTAATTTCGAATCAATGAACTATGGTTTTGAAGGGATGACGCATCATGTCATTCATATTTTCCCAAATTGATGCAGTATGGACGGAGCGTTACTTTCCCCTCTCATTTATTAAATTTAAATTAAAAACAAAATTTAATCAATTCAATTGAAACTGGTTTTGAATGAAAGTGTTCTAGAGCAGCTACCTACCTGGACATGAAATCTCAGGACACCTATCCAGGTGAGAAAATTTTGTTTCTCTCCTGTTGTGAGTCAGTTTCTGCATCACGCAAATCCTTCCAAAAGAAATGGTATCAAGTTCGGTGTCCACACAGCCACTCCGAAACACTTTCACCTTAATCCCAAACCAACTTCAAAGAGATTTAAAACAATTTTCAATTCAATATTAAAAAAAAATGATGACCCGAATAAATCTAACCGAAAAAAACAATCCAAACTCGTGTAAAATTTCCATAAGAAATCTTCGTAAAAGTTTGCTTCCTCTCTGCCATGTGTGGTGTCTTCAAAACTACTTTTCAGGAGGCCTCTCTATGGGTAAAGTTCGTTCCTTCGGAGTGAACATTTTCGTGTTTACAGTACCTTCGCAGAGTATTTTATATAGTATTTTGCTCCTACTGTTGCTGCATTAGCTGTTAACCGGCTTCTGTTCTGAGTTATTAATCCATTGGGATAAAACTTGAGACGGTAGCTGAAAAAAGGACCCAGAAAACATGAGGGTGTTGCTCTTCCGGGGAGATACAAGTCAGCATATAATGCTCGTTTGCCGGAAACATTCAAACATCGCTAAATCTATAGATAAGACTGTCTTTGGGTGACGCTATTGATGGTCGATCATTACAAGACTTAACTTTTGCTATGGTAATCATAGTTAAGTTTTTCGTTAGTCATAGGTTTACAAAAGCTATTCGTGGGTTGCTGTTTAAAATGGACAGTTTAACGATGGTTTCCACATCAACAGTAAAGACTTACAATTTTAAACCAGTAACATCACTCATAGGCTGCGTCGGAGCCATCACTTTGAAGTAACAGTAAACGATCAGCGTGCTGAGGTTTTAGGGACCTTATTCTATCAACCACCTCAATGATTACTGAACCAATGCATCAGTTCCTTATAATCACAAAAAATTATACTCCGGAGACAGAGAAGACAGGATGTCTCTTATCGGATCTAAGCTCAAGGAACACCATAGGGCATGGCGTCACTTCAGAAGTGAGCCATTTACAAATTTGAATTGCTTTCAAGGCTAATTCACTGTAATTGCAGGGTCAGGAGAGAGAACCGTAAAGGTCATCGAGATAGATAGGTTTATACGTTGAAGAAACAGTTGGTAGTTTATGAACCAGAGACTGTTGAATCAAATATCTATGCGTTTTCCTTTTTTTCCTCATCGCTCCGCACTATTAAAACTTTTTAGCCTTCAAACGGATTCAAAGGTCAAAAGTGGATTGTGTAATCTGGCAACGTTAAATTTTGCCCATTCAAACCCATAAAAGCTTTGAATGTGTTGTGGAAACCCTCGAGTTAGGCTTTTAGCAGGCAGTGGCTTGGTTTAAATGAAGTATACTTTGGATAAACTTGCATTGTATGTGTCATAATTTGAATACCGTCATGCTTGTTTTTCAAGAACTCCACGCCTCTTTTTCATTCAAATCAGATATATTTACGTCAATGTTTTAGTCAGTAGTAGAACAGTTTATCAAAAAGAAGAAACAAATAACATATCAAGCAATATAAACATTATAAAAATGTATGCATTAGGTGTAATTTAGATGGAATAGAGTGTGATAGAAACGATGCTCATTAAGGTTTTGTGATAAAGCTTTGTGATCAGTCAAAGAGAGTAGGCAGTATAGATAGTATCTACCCAAAAACAAAAGGAAACGGAATTGAAGAGATCTAGGAAGTAGAAAATAAACCCGCGGTCTAGGTCCTAGGATCGTAAATGAGGGGTCTAGGTCCTAGGATCGTAAATGAGGAGATGGCTGGTAGTAGACCGTTTCAGGGTAACGTCCCCATTTCACACCGACTAAATCTGATTGACCACAAGTTATAAAGCCACGCTGGTTGAAAATCTGATTTGCTGAGAGACCTGCGGACATCATCACAATAATAAAACCGTCTACGGAAAGAAATTCAGCTGCTACGACAAGAACAGTCAACAAGTTTCTGACAGAGGAAAAAAAGGTGTGAATGAAATTCGCGCGAGGAACGACCTTCACAAGAACGGTGACCCACATTTCGTTATATTTGGGTGTTCGTTCTGAGCTGCCGGATCACAGGTCTCGGATCGCAGCCGGAGCGAAGCGAGTCGACGAACCTGATTGACATAATCACTCGAAATCATCACCACCCCGTTGCCAGTTTTACTATAAAACTCAATATCTGTTTGAAGCGCCGACAAACAAATAGACTGTTCGAGGTAATTTACCTGCTTTAATTGCCATGCAACAGAAACATTGAAAGTGTAAGTTTCACCCTTGGATTGGATCCTGCACTGAAAAACAAAAAACAAACAAAAAAAGGAATTCAGCTGTTTACCTGCTTCAAACAAAGAAAAAAATGGACGTGCTCCAGACACAAACTTTCCATGTTCTAGACACGAATGTACACACCAGTACGGGAAAGAGTTCTGAGCGCAATCTGTTTAGGTTGAGTTTGCGTCTGAGACGCATCCCGTCGTGTCCAGAACCTGAAATGTTTGTGCTCTGAGCACGTTATGTGCTGGTGTGTATATAGATCGTGTCTAGAGCACATCCTTTTTTTTCTGTGAAGTAGGGACGAAACTTAAAATGTTTTAGTTTTACCATTTAAAAGACTTGAATAAACACATCATGTAGATAAAGCGAATATTTTAAACGATGAAACTAATCATTTTTTTATCCTATCCCTACTTTTAACCATCATGTGAGAAGTTAAATTTGGCTTCTTTTTTATGTTTTTCAGTAGATAATGTGCAGCAATGTAGGTCATCATCAACTCTCATTTACGGTGGTTGAATAATCAATGGATTTTCTATACCATTTAGAGTTTTTATATATTCACGATGATTTGGTGGTTATTTTTTATTCATCCAAATCGTTGCAGAATATTTAGGAACAAACCAGCGCTTGAACTTAGCTGAGGGCTCTGTGCTAAATGCTCCTAAACAATCATCAGTGATGCCTAAGAAATAAAAGCTCAAGTCAAAGTTCACGCCTGAAGGAATAATCATTTTTCCCCTTTTTTGCCTCGTCTTTTCAAAGATATGGCAGTTTACAATTAGAACTATTGTGGTTCCTAAAAACTTTAATGGGATAAGAACAAAGATACCTTTGGTTGGTAATTAAGTCCCATTGTTCCGGAGATGAAATTTTGACCCAAAATAAATTGTTTTAAATGCGAATTCCGAGTAGCGATGTCACTATACGCACACGATTTTTTGCAACTTTACTTGTGAGTATCTCCAAAATCGGGACACTTTATAAAAAAATAAAAGGCATCACTGCTCTCAGCTCATCAGGTACTATCATCTCCTTTACAAAAATCACAGCATTTTTAGACCTAGCAACTGCCCCTGTGCCCCTTTATATAGTAGGTAGAGATATTTAACATTGGTTAAATTCTCAGAAATATTTTCCGATAAAGACCGGCAAATCTTTCTAACATGCAAACAAACCAATTCCTCTTGTAATATCTTCCAAAACTTTGATACTGTAACCAGAATTTTTCCAGTTACTTGAAAAAAAAACAAAAACAAAAATAATAAAACAAAATTAAACAATAACAGCAAACAAAGCAATTTCTCTTGTTCGGAAACTTTGGTACTGTAGCCAGAATTTTTCTAGTTACTCGAAAAAAACAAAATGAAACAAAAACAAAAATGAAGAAATGACATTTGATTCAAATCAGTCTGGCGGCAATGTATTGACTTTGCCGAAAAAGGGACTGAACGAAGCATACATGATCAATGTCTGTGATATCAATAATCCCGCGATTTCGTGTCTTTTGCCTCGGCATGCCAGTCACACTGCGCGCTCCTCCACCGAATTGTGACGCTTTTACGCTTCGGCTCAACTCACAGTGTTGCCTGATTTCGAGTTAAAAGTCCGTTTATACATTACATTGATTCTTATGGACAATTTACGACGTAAGGCCTCCGAGCATCAGGCAACACTGTCAACTGTTGCTCCATGCCGACGCGTCGTCTGGCTTAATTACATTCGGCATGCAGCCGAATACTTTTGCTCAAGCAAAACTGTTGCCATCATTCACTGAAAAAAATATGTACGTAAAAAAAGTAATTGATAAATGAAGGAATGCAAAAAAAAAAAAAAAAAAAAAAAATTCTAAAAAATGTTACTAGAATCACGCAGTAATTTTTGTCAACCAAAGAAATTCTAGTAAGTACTTTTACGAAACAATTCTGGTGTTTAAACCAGAATCTGGTCATATTGCAAGAAATTTCTCCAAATATCCATGAACAATACATTTATCAGTATTCTAATTACGGTACCAGATATTTCCTCAGTTGACAAATCGTTGTGCTCAGTCGTCGTTTTTTTCTAAATTCTATTCCAAGACAAATTCTCAAAATAACGATGAATGTATTCAATTTTGGGTTGTTGAATAAATTTTGAAACTCAATTTTTATTGAATCGTATCATTACTTAGTCACTCTTGCCAATTTCTATCCCAAGCTGCCAAAAATATGAGAATTTGAGCCAAGATTTAAATTTTCAGGTGGCTAATTTTGATTTTGGAATACATAAAAGTTTAAACTTTTAAACTAAACTTATTTACTTATTATTTAAAAGAAGAGATGTTAAGGTTGGTGCATTTTCGGGTCTTAATACGAATCCATTCGTTTTATACTGAGTGAGCCTTTATAAGCAAAGGTATCGATTATCAAACAGCGATTCGATCGAAACCCCAAGGAGTCAATCTTTCTCAATGAGTTTCAATGAGGTAGTCGTTGATAAACCGCCATCCAAGAAGCGTCGGATTGGTTCTCCCCGAAATAATAGGAAAGCTTCGTGCAGATGCTTGATTGAAAAATAAAGGAAATAGTATACAAAAATCCTGGGAAGGATTTTGGATGGCTTTCGGTGATGTAAGATTTGTTATCTGTGCTAATTATAATGAAATAGCTTCAATGTGTGGTCAAGATACGCGTAAGATATAATGACGCATAACGTGGGTATAGAAGAAACCACCATCAGGGTTATCTCTCGGGTGCCCAGCCGTTCAGGTGCAGCAACTACTTGAGCCTCGGTTTAGTTTTAAGGACAAGTGGATTCACAGTTGCCAGATCTGGAGGGAAATCCATTCGATTTTAATTGATTTAAATGTAAGATATAACAGTTTATCGCTCACCTGGCAATACTATAGACGAGCAGACGCATTTTCGCTTCGTTGACCAGTTGGACTTACATGTGCTCGCTTCAGATCGTGTCAATTTTTCCAAGAGGAAAAGACGATCCTACTAATTTCTCTCAATGACAAAACCTCTTCTTTGTCCATCTTATTCAACAAAAATCTTTCAATAATAATGATCATATGACAATTTCAAAGTACAAAGTCAAAACCCCGAAGTTCAACATGTTCTTTTAGTTTCAACCAGAATTGGGTATACAGGGTAGTATTCGAGTCCCATACTAGTCCCAATATTCAGAATTTGTACATTTTTTAATCGTTTTTCAACGATAATCGCAATGTAGATTTCAAATGTAGGATAAATAACCCCATTTATATTTAAAATAATAAAACTGTTCTGGACTGTCGTGAGTCTTAATTTGTTGAATTTCTTCTCTAATTACCCTCAAAATACAATTCAAAAAATATACAAATCCCAAATACTGCAGGGACTTAAATTGTGGGAATTGCGTACCATTCCGTTCTCCCAACTAGATTGAATTTTTACTGTCCAATATTCAACTTGAAAATTGATATCAGTTCTAGACTTGAACTGTCAGTCCAATCGTTGCATATAGTAATAAACGTCATAAAGTCAATCCATTGTTTTGATATCTCCATCAGTTCATTTTGATAGCAAAAGAGCAAGACCTTCAAAATAGGGGATGTAACATTTAGGAGTAAAAACTGAAAAATATGCTTCATAAGTTGCTGTGTTTCCAGTTACAAGAGGTTCGCAGTTGCATTAAAAAGGCTTTTTCTAATGAAAAATGGATTATTTGCTTTTAATGGGTCTGTCTGTTGAAAGGTTATTTTCATATTTTTTTGGGCCACAGTCAACAAATCGTACCCATTTATTGGTCCCAATCTTGATTGTGATTGTAAACTGTATTATTATTTTAGTACAACACAAAAAAGAACTCGATTTGAGAGAAAAGTTCCAATTTTTTACAACGATCAAATGCGTTTTCATGAAATTTATACTACTGCCACGAATTTAAAGCCTTATAAAAATGTATTTTAGTTTCGTTTTCAAAGATCACTGATTTTCAATATTGTTTGCTCTTTGTTTTTAGTTTTGTTGTCTTTTGTTTCTTTTTGACAAAGTATTTAATTTTGTGGCAATAAAAATTAATATGAAAACTATGCGAGAAAATACAGGCTAACTTTGTCCATACTATTAAGTCAACGCATATTTAGAACTCGAATAGAATGCTTGCCTTAACGTCAGTAAGAACCAATCTCTAATTAGAGGCAGAGGGACGAGGGTGGGTGACTCAGTGATTTTTTTTTTCTCGATGTTTTCGTACCAATATTTTATGACTTCCGCTTGAGGTCATTTGAATAATTTGCCGTTGACCGACTGTCATTAATCTTGACTTTGCAGTTAAAATATAAATATTCATCAATTAGATTATTTAATCAATGAAGTAATTGAATTCCGGTGACGTAATGAGATTTCACATCGTTCTAGTTGATCACCTCTGGATGCGTTTTCGCAGACTCAACATATTTTGAATATTAGACCACCTTGAATATGCATTTTTTTCCCGCTCAAAACTTGTTCTAGTTCAGTCTCGCAATCTAATATTCCATCCGGTACTTTATAAGTTTTTATTTCAAAATATTTACGGCGAAAGCTGGAAAACAGTTCGAGGCAAAATAGCCGCATCAGGGTTATTTAGTAACCAAGTGTAATTAGCTGGTTCAATTTGAATTTTTGATTCCGACGAATCTCGTTTAGAACACACACGATACGGGATTTACTATGTCGTGTTGTGATCATAAAACTGGGATTACAGTCCAATAGGCCAGTATTTGTTGTCTTTTCTATTTATTCTTTCGACGATCTGCCCTTGACCCTATATGTCCTTCCAGATTTTTAGTCCCATAATTTTAAATCATTTCACATTCTCAATCCTGGCTAATTTGTCTTCCCTTGAACCCCATTGTAAAATTCGCTTTAATGAGCTTGGAATATTTTCAGGGTGGTGGAAAAATATTGCTGAATCATTGCGAGGTACAAGTTCTATCCGCCTTCCATTTTGTCGCTGAAATGAATAATGACCAACTCACTTATTGGCCCTCTGGCCTCTGGGCCACTAGCAAATATGAACTTGAATTTTAGGACGTGGTTGGAATTCACTTTTGAAAAACTTCTTTGTTTCTTATTCGACCACAGGAGGATTCTCTCTTCACTAATGTCACAAAAAAATTATGCCTTTTCATGATCCTTTGTTTGAACCTCTATGTACACGAACATTAAAATTTGCTCGAAAAAACTTGCAATTATTTTTAATAACAACAAACTTCTATTTGTTTCAGCATCTTATGAGTGGATGGTTTTTAGACTATAGTTACAAGTGCCAACCTGTAGATTATACTTACAATCCCACAGCAATGAGGGTAAGTTCCAAAACATTTTCTTGTTTAATTTTTTTTTCATACGTTTTACTTTTTATTGCTTTGACGCGCAAACATCAAAAATGTTGACTTTTGAAATTGCTCGCGGTTAGAGTGTCAATTACTCTTTTTGAGCATAACAAAAACGGCTGTCGGGAAAAACAGAACCCTTTTTCAGATTCATTGGATTAGAAATTTGAACGTAAGTATTTCATCGGATTGTCACACGAGGAGCTTCTGTATGTAGGGGACGATTGGTTCAGTCATTCACATACTTTCACACTTTGCTCCATAGATGGCAACACTGTAACTCTTCAAGTCTTCGTTATCGGAGTCGATGGATTGCTAGGATCAAATTCGCAACTGACGAACCCGAAGAGAAATTAAAAGAATCCTACAACCACAATCAACGCGCAATACCTCGCCTCCTCTTAATATTGTTTTTTTTTCCTTTTTCTTTTTTTCTCTTTTTTAACGGGTTAGTTAAAAGCTTTGTTAGGTGATTATATATTTTTCGGGAAGAGAGAGAGAGAGAGAGAGTGAGAGAGTGAGGGGGGGAGAGAGAGAGGGAGATAGAGGAGAAAAAAGTCTTTCTCATTTACCTATTGTGAAACGTATACAAAAGTTTGTACGATTCGACAATTCTACATTCATAGCCGCAGCCAGAAATGTTTCTCTTGGCCCATTATCAGATGGCCGTGGGGAAGGGGGGCTGAAGCTCCCCATTTTTTCAAAGTCTCAAAAGCCCCCCCCCCCCATTTTTCTCCAATCCCCATATGCCCCATCACTTTCTTTTTGCGTGGACAACAGTGATGGCAACAATGGCTTGAATTAAAAGAGCCCGAATACGAACAAGCAAAAAAAAAAAAAAAGGTCATCACTTTTCAAAAGCCCCCCCCCCCCCCCACTTTCGACACCCACGCTCCCACGCTACGCCTAAGCATTCAAACACGCATGAATCAGGGAAGGATGGAGAGAGGCTGATCAAGTGACTCCAGTCCTTACCTGTGTCATTTTCCAACACATGATATCAAATTAGCAAAGAAAAGAACGACAAATTCCTGGTAACAGCTATGGCTGTATATTCATCAAATCACTATAAGTATATATTGCTCGCAATCACCAGATATTTATACCACGATAGTTGTACTAAGACTCGCGTAGTGAAATGTAAGGGCTTTGAGAGAGCAATATGATATTTTACAAGCGAAAACTTCAAACTATATCTGAAAACTTTCAATCGGTTGTTGTTTTCACCAGCTGGCGCGCCTTCATTTTCACGTGATACAATTCGACCTACAAGGAAGCACGAATAGTTATCTACCAGAATACTCTCAGAAAATTGATCTTCGCGATGAAGGAGTTTGAGTGCGGGTGCATCATTTTCGTCGAATTTTGACATTTTCTCCGCCTTATGGTCTTCTTCCCTCCCTCCCCTGCCCTCCCACTCCTCGGTCGCATTTAGATTTAAATTATCAACCTACACACGAAGTTGAATTCATGCATATAGAATGAGTGTGCTCGCGAAATTATTTAACTGTTAGTGTTGCAATACAAGTTTGACTCATACTTTAGGCCGCAAGGCATTATGTGTGTAATAATTTTTAATGAAATTAGCAAATGAAATAAGTTACCTTGAATGTCTCTCTAATTACCTGCTTTCAATTGTTCGAAACTGTGTTTTAGGTGCTACTATCGTGGAGTGTAAGTACCGATTGCAATCGTTGCTGTGCGTACATTTAAGTTCATGTTTGTTGGTGCACGATGCAAACAGAGTGCCTAAGAAGTCCTTACAAGGCAAAAGTCGAACAACACGTATATTTCCTATCGATGAGCAACAGGAATGCTAGTTAATCGTGGATCAGTTGCATTCATTGATTAAAATGAAAAATATTGCCTACCACAAGCTAACGAGCAGACTCGTTGCGTTTATCGACTTAGACATGCTAAGGACTTCTTGGACATACAGTATAGTAACATACTCCGAAAGAGGCTCGGAAAGTTGGCCGGTATATTAAATTATATAACTTGATTTTCACTTAATTTTGAAGAGATCTTTCACCCTCCCATAACTGAATAGGCATCCAGAAAAAGCGTACAAGTGCATTTTTTCGAGCTAATTGATTCAACACTCTTTTGGCCCCCCTTTTTTAGGCACGGAAATTAAGATATCTCAAAAAAAAAAATTGGGATTTTTTTCTGAACCTATTTTGAGCATCAAAATTTTCATTTTCAAATTAAAGCAATGCTTCCTGTGGAGTTGGCATAGTTTATTGTCTCTGCTGAAAAATTGGGGTTTTTTTACATGTGCTCTTTTTCAGGATACCGATTTAACTGCGTTAAAATTAAAACCATTTCATCACCTAGAACTTTTAAAGTTCTTGTTGCTGCTGTTTGCTTTTTCGGTATAATATTAACGCATTCTTTTCCTTTTTTTACAGATGGCGAATCTGTGCTGGTGGTATTACATCTCAAAGTTGACCGAGTTTGTCGATACGGTGAGTATTGGAGAAATTTAATATTGTTAAGTTATGCGAAATCAATTCAAGTTTCTTTCGCCAAAGATATTTGACTTCTGTTTCGGTTTTCCTTTTGGGTTTCCTTTTGTTTCCTTTCTGAGAAACGAAAAGGAGTTTAGTGGAATAAAAAACTATATTACCTTCAGCATCAGTGGCAAAACGTGCAACAAAGATTGTCTTCATTTCAGTCTTTGTAAAAGTATCGATACACTAAAAACATAATTACCAAACTCTAGTAATTTTACGAGAAGCACAACAATTTGTGAACAGCAGAGAGTTTATTCTTTTAGCCGAAATCCTGGTGTTACTGTTAGAGTATGGTCATAGAACCAAAATCTCTTCTAATTTTTCAAGAATTATAGTACAAACACTAGACACTACTTACACTTACACTAACAGTACTTAGCACTAGTGGGTATCATGGGTATCATGCTTCATCTATGCGATGAAGAAACGAGCGCTCACCTTCTGTATTATTGTGACCCTATCTTAACTAAGATTCATATGCGATTGGTTAGTCAGTAATGGTTTTCCTTTACTAACGAAAAAACTACACTTTTCATTTTTCAGCTGTTCTTCGTCTTGAGGAAAAAAGACAACCAGATCAGCTTATTACATCTCTACCATCATTCTCTGACGCCCATTGAGACCTGGATTTGTGTCAAGTTTCTCGCTGGTAAGTCCTTAATTACATGTCATTCGTTTATCCATTTTTATTTCTATTCGAAAAAAACTGTTTCAGTGAATAGCAGATGATTTAACCCTTTCACCCTATAGTCCCTCAGATATCGTTTTGCTCCCATAAATTTTTATGATATTCCAAAAAAATTGACATGCTCATGAAATTATTCGATGTAAAATTAAACATCTAAGATTTGTAAAACTATACTTTTTCATAATTCAGTACCGACAGCCGTAGCGTCATTTGCTGGGGGCAGGAGGGGCAACTGCCCCCCCAAGGGTCAACCAAAAGTGAAAAAGTGATGACCCTTTTTTTCGCTTTTTGCTTTTTGTTTTTTTTTCGAGTCGAAAAAAGTTTCGAATTAAAATTTAAAATTTGGTGGTCATTAACGAGTTTTGTTTGAATTTAGGGCCGTAAATATAGGATATGCAGGGCTGTATTGCGTCTCAAATAATATTGATGAGCAAAAAAACAAAAAAGGTCATCACATTTTTGCCCCCCCCCCCCCCAAGCCGGACCCGAAATGACACCCCTGACTGACTGGGTTAAATCGATCAATCAGATGCCGGGTTTATTGAGCGATGTCTGAAATGCCAAAATTAGTTGTTTTCTTAGGGAGATTCAATAACACGTCTTTATTTATACAACTTTGGACAGATCAACTAAACATGTTTTAGTACGATAGAATGGTCGTGAACGTTTGCCACGGCAGTGAAAAGGGTTTATTCTATAATAAAATCACTTGAAAATAACGTGGGGAGCATCACTCACAAATTCAACGAATTCGTTTGAACTAAATTCCAATATGCCTGTCACTTAGTGAGTAGATAACAATTAAGAAATCCCGTCTAATCGGTATGTTAGTTCTTTCGCAGTATAGAGAAATCTTCAGTTATTTGGGGCTCTCCCAAGGTATATGGAAGAACAGGTATGGACAGGAGGCGGGGTTTAAGGGGCTTTCGAGTCTTCCCGCCAAATGATGACGACACACTTGCTTTGGCGATGACGTAGCCGTCACCTACTGCAGTGGCGAGAGATGGGGATCACGGGAGAGTGAGTGAGATAGTTTGAAACGGTAGGCGAATTTATCGCGACCGTCTAGAACATCTGTGACGTAGCCGTCACCTACTGAGATAGGCTCCGCCTCCTGTCCATACCTGTTCTTCCATATACCTTGGGGCTCTCCCATTGTGACTCGCTATACAACAGCCGAATTGGAATTAGTGTTAAAGAATTTGTTGATTTTTTGTGAGTTAGTTTTAGAACTTTTTGATGCTTCAATTTTTATTTTTAAGTGCTTTCACCCTCCATTTTCAGACTGAGCATTTTTAGTAACCTGATATGATATAGAGGCGCTACTTTGATTAATTATGCAAAATAAATCAATTAAATGTTTAAATGAACTTTAACTCCTTAAAATATATTCACTGAGAGTGCCGTACGAGTAACCTATGTCTAAAGGTGTAGGTAAGCAGCGTGTACTACGCGTCAGTCTCTCCAAGACAAGTCAGATCATACCTGATTGCATACCTAACATTTAAGTCAGGCTAAAGTTTCTTTTCACCAATATTTTAATACCTGTTTTTTGTTTAATGTTCCAGGCGGTCACGGCACATTCTCAAACCTGATAAATAACATTGTACACGTCATCATGTACTTCTATTACATGATGTCCGCAATGGGCCCGCAATACCAGAAATATTTGTGGTGGAAGAAATATTTGACGACGCTTCAGTTGGTGAGTAAAAAACGTACCTACCTGGAGGACAAAACTCATTCAATATGGCAACGCTAAATTTAATTCATCATTTGATAACGTGTAAAATATCAATTTGATGGGCTATGGACTGCACTGTAGATTTCCTTTAATTCAACTTTTTTCGCTTTCTTTAAAGAACAAAGTACAGCGTTTCCAGATTGAACGTGGCGCCTCTGAAAGTAGAATAAGAACCAAACAGCTTTATATCACCCTCCATTTAATATTCAGGCTTTCATCGATATTCAGTGCATGGAAAAAAATTATCAGTCATCTCTCCTGAAACAATGTGAACAAAGTGCGAAAAAGAGAATAGTTGGGAAATTGATACAAACGATAGAATTAGCGTATTAAATACAGAAAATAATACTTTATTCTAGAGAAAAGCAAATTAGAATATGATGCAAAAATAATGGTTAGTCTTAGTTGTTATCATACTTACCAATTTCAGAAAAAGTTGGTCGTAAAAAACTAATTTTTATAACAAACGTGAATAATCTCAAATTCATTAAAAAGCTCGTGAAGTAATCACTTACCTAAAACGTTAGAAACGAGAATGTTCCTTTGTCAAGCTCATTATTTGAGAGAGAACACAAAACATTTTGTGAAAACCTGAGCCCACCTCACGTCATCTATCCATATTCACCAGTTCTTCGGCATTCTTTTTAAATCATTTATTAACCTAGAATAATCAAGAAGGTCAAATGATAACTATTAAAAATGAATGAAACTGGTGGGAGAACTGACCTGAAACATACAACCGGTTAAGTGACACGCAAGCAGAATGACTTTTTTGTATTATTTTGTATTTTTCTGCATATGTTTTATTTCGTTTTTTTCTATTTTAATTTTTTTTTGCTTTTTATTTTTTTGTTCTTTATAAAGTGAAAATAGTACTTTTCAGCCCTATAAAAAAGTCTTTCCTCCGTACATTCTTTTATCATTTTTTTTTACTTATTCAAAAGTCTTCACAATAGTTAAAAATGCATGACCGCAATGAAACGGGTTTACGTAAAACAATTATTGACAACCAATGTTGATAACTTTATAAACGTAGTTGGCTCTTTTTGTCACGAAGCAAAGTTCAGCGTCATTTCTAGGATTCAATTCTCCTCAAACTCTTGGTTTTCATCAGTATCATCTCACTTACCTAAGTGGAAGTCTTGAATACTGAAAGCTTCAATTTGAAAAACGTTTAGTTCATTAACAGCATCCTGTTTCTCTCACAATCAGCTCAAAACAAAATAACTAAATATTAACAATACATCTGAGATTTGAAATGTTTTACTTTCTGTGCGTGTTGAGTGAAATGAGTCAAATAACGCAGTAGCTTCACAGAGAATTGTTTTAAATTTAAAAAAGAAAAGTAGGAAATGAAAAGAACTGCATCACTTTTCTCGTTCGTCTAACCAAAGCACCGATCCAACAAGTCTCTTACTGGACCAGCCTTCATGCTGATCCGTTTACAAGCCGATCATTTACTCTGCTGTTATTAAGACTGTCTTTGAGTGACGCTATTGGCTGACCGATCATTGTACTATGACTTTCAAAAGAAAGTACCCTGTTCGAAATTCTTATTGTCAAATTTGCCCGTTGTTTCCATAGAAGTTTCGGTCGTTCATGAGATACTCTGATAGGGGCTTTCTAATTAGTCTTCAAACACTTGAAAGCCCAAAAATTGTTTAAAGGTTTCTGAGATTTAAAAGAGTAAATATTTCGACCAGGGAACTTTCTTTTGATGGTCATTGCACAACTTGGATGTTGCTATGGTAACCACTGTTAACGTTTCCGTCAGCTGAAGCACACGTGAGTCATGGGTTGCTAATAATAATGAAGATGATTCCACATTATTTAGTTCCAAATTATTTCATCGGTTAGGTATTTGATTAAAATTGAAAGAATGGTTGAGAGTTTACCAAACATCAAGTCCTTGGGGGACGACAGCACGAAAAAGGTTTCAATGAAGCTTTCAGGGTCAAATTTCGTCTAGAATAATTCAGAAATAAGATAGTTGTAGAGTGTGGATTAAATTTAATTGCCGATTTATTGCTTCTATCGATCCATAATATATCTTATGCAAGCACAACTTTCTTATTTTTGAATTATTCTGGATGAAAACTGAATGAAATCGGACAGAAAACTTCCTTGAATCCCTTCATGTGTTCTAAGGGCTCAATTTTTTGAAAATTATCTTCCTTTTTATCCATCAAACGCATATTAAACATAGAACCGGATACGAAATCTGGAACTGAACGCTGAGGGACCATTGTGTCTATGATTACCATAACAACAGCCACGCCATACCATTCGCAATCAATATAATGCTACTCGTTAGGCACTTCGTCAGACTGCGTTATCGGTTAAGCGAAAAGCAACCTGCTAAAATTTGGATAGTTTAAGCAATCAATGCGCTTTAATTTCTTTTTAAAGATGTTAACTAGTAATTTTCTTATTTTTCAATATTTTTCAGTCCCAGTTCATACTCGTCTTCGTCCATTCTGCCCAAGTTCTCGTTTTCAATTGCGATTATCCAAAGTTGGTCGCCTCTTTACTACTGGTCCATTCAACAATCTTCTTCGCTCTCTTCTTTGACTTCTATCAACAGGCTTACAAAAGGTCCCAAAAGTCTCAATCGCAGATCAACGGGAAGACCATGGAGGCTAACGGAAAAGTCGAAATGAACGGAAAAGCTGTGACTAACGGAAAGCACGAAATGAACGGAAATGGTGTCGCCAACGGCAAAGTTCTGACGAACGGAAAGCTAGAAATGAACGGAAACGGTCTCGCTAACGGTAAACTTTTGATCAACGGTAACGGTCTCACCAACGGTAAGCTGCTCATGAATGGCAACGGAACCACCATGCGGGAACGCATACATTCCGAACACACAAACGGGAATGTGGAGATGAACCACAACTGTGACAAGGAACTCAACCACAATAAAATAGAGTAGAGATTTGAATCACATGAAAGCCGAAAGGTCTTGATGAAAAGAATAATACTCACGATGAAAAGGACAGAAAATCGGAAACCCACTTTTATACGACCGTGGTTGTTTTTGGTTTTGCTTTTCTTTTTCTCTCTAGCGCTTTCTCTTGGAGGCTTGAACCCCCGACCTCCGGTTCTCCCGTCATGGCGTCACACCGTCACACGACCGGGACCCTTCCCCCTCATGAAATGTACCTGCTTAGACACAAGCGAAACTGTTATCTGACTTTAGTTTTTAGTTAATTATACTATCTGTTATTTTTTAAGTTTAGTAACTTTATGAACGAGTAGACTTAATTACTTTAAAAACAAATTAACTGACGCTCTCCGTGACTAAACAAAAAATATATAGGAAACCATGTTGTACAGTCGACGAATGAAATTTTGTCAGTCAAATACTTGGATTTTGGCTTAGACTGTAATTGCAATACTTTGCATATTGGTGTTAAAGGTTGCAAATAGCTTGACTGAGCCCAAAGTCTATGGAGTCGACTGAAATTATTTAATTCGCAAACTGTACGTCCATGTATATATTAATTTATCATAAAGGGTTATACTCTGGTTGAACATCAGTCGGCGGCATTTTGCAGAGAATATTACGAGGAGCTATGGGGTATTTAAACATATCAAGCTCTTGTAATTTTCCTGCAACCGCTTATCAATGTGTGTTCAAAGAAAGGGTGGCTAGTATTTTCATAATTCGTTACTGTTCACGACTGAACATTGAGTGGTTTGCTCCATTAAATATATCCTTAATCAACAAAGTAGGTATCAATCAAAGCTGATTCAAAGTATACGTAAATACACAATGAAGGATTTTAACTAGCATTTCGACAGGAGAACTATCGCAAGATTTTCGTAATGACTGATTCTACGTCTTCTGTGAGAATTGACCGATTATGAATTTTTATAGTCTCGTGAAAAAATTGGGGTGTGTCAAGCAATCAACCAAGCCAATCAAATGAAATCAATTCACTGGTTCATTTTTAGGTTAGATAATCCTCGATCTCCTAATCATCTCCCACTAAACGCCAAGCAAGATAACGTTCGCCTTGGTACGAAAATAATAAAAAAGTGTTATTCATTATCTAGTTGCTATCGTTTGTGGCTGAAGCTAGACTTTTGAGGGGAAATTGGGTTTTTTTGCTGAAATTGTTGACGTGCTGCTATCTGGTCAACGGTTTTCAAAAATGTCGAATCATTAATTGCGAAAATATTTCCTTGGTATTCTTTAAAAACGACAAAGTTTTTGTTGATGCAACCTTCACAAAAAAGTTATTCTGAACCTGCTTCTGTTCGGGATCAGATCCTTTTGTTGTTGATGATAGAATCGTATCACTTTGTCAGTCTTTAGCGGCTCATTCCTAGAATTACATTCTACTTCTTTTTCTTCTCAAATCGCAGTCATGCGATTTGTTTTAGAGAAGATTGCCCCGATATTCTTGAACTACATTCAAACAGCTGGCATGTGCATGAGCTGTAGTAGCGACTTGAAAGAAGCGGCGTCTGCCGCGTATACCTATATCGAATGAAATAGGCCCAAGGTCGTTCACTATCTCATAGTGACTCCCCCTTGAAAGAAGCCAGCATCTCATGCAACGTTCGTCGGTAAATACTAAATTGTGATTTTTTTTCCTTATTCTTTTTTTCTGTTCTTCTTCTCCTCCTCTTCCTTTTTCTTCTTCTTTTCCTTCCTCTTCTTGAACAAGACTGATAACAAGCAGCAAGATCTAATAAGATTATTTCGCTCGGTAGTTCCTCGAATGATTTTGCGATAGTGATTGGAGGCAAACTATCGTTAGATAGCAGTTGACGATCATATAGGATTAATATGTCCAGAAAGTTACTTTGGGATTATCAAGAATTGACTGTTGTGATTATATTTTTCAATCAGTTTGAATAAAAAAATCTGATTGGTTTAAACGATACAATCATAGTCATATAGAAAATGATAGTCAATCACAGTCCAGTAACTGCGACGCAAAACCTTTTCAGTACCACTCTCGTTCATGAAGTAAACACTGTATCATTTTAATTCTGAACAGGCCCTTCAAAGTATCTCCTCCGTTTTCTGGACCCATTGAGGTTACCCCTATGAGATGAAGTCAGCACTCACTGATTGTAGCTTCCCCGTTGTTTGCGTTCTGAATCCATGACGGCGACGATCTTTCTTTAATATTTGCTTCCCATTTCAATCTTTCCCTCAACCATCTAAAGTCCTGAATTTAAAAGAATTCTAATAAGCCACTCTTTAGATTAAACATGACGGGAATAATATGAGAATAAGTAAAAGATGCAAGTCTGCAGGATGAATCTTTATGGATTACAACATTTTAAACATAATATTACAACATTATGTAAGAATCATGTCAGTACGGCCCGTCCAATCCCAACGTGTTACAGTGTCTGATACCCCTGCGTTTAAAGTGCTTGTTTTTGAACTCTCTATCAATTGCAAGCTATCAAAATTGCGCTCTTTTGCAAGTTAAAACAAGAATCCGGGTGTTTCAAAGCCCTTTCCAATTGGGACAAGTAAAAACAAAGTACTGAAAGGTTTGTGGAAAAAGATTTTTTTTTTTTTAATTTTTTTTTTCTTTTTTCAAGAAACCTAGATCTGTATTAACATTTTACCAGTCACTCGGTTTCTTTTTGATTTAATACAAAATACACGACCCTTTTACGTTGTATATTCTGCTGCTCTGATTTCAACTGGATAGTTTTCTGGTTCCAAGTTGGCCTACTTTATTTTATTTTATTTCTTTTCTCATTATTTGCTTTCCATCAACTTATTGAAAAAATAAAATACAGCAAATGTAAGAGTCTTTTTCTTTTTAAAAAAAAGTATCGTACAAAATATAATTCTACACATTCAAACTTCATGATCTCATTTTTACGCAACTAATGTCAAAACGTCATTTTGACTGTTTTTTTATTAAAAAACAAAAAACAAAACAAAAACAAAAAAAAAAAACAAAAAAAATATTCTTATTTTTTATTTATATTCTTAATGTTTTGTTTTGTAAAAACTAAACAAACAAAAAAGACAGAGAAATAAAATCTGACGAGTAAAAAAGGTTTGAATACTATTTTTTTCTGTTGAGGCACTAAAATGAGCTAACAAACTGCATTTAAGACTTGCAATTACGGAAAAACTTTTTCAAAGTTCATAATTGCTTCCTTGAGTGCTCAAAATGATCGTCAAATTGGTTGATATTTATATTGCTTGCAATGAATACTCCAATCAATTCTTGTCTCACATTCGAGGAACTAACGACGTTTTTTTATCGAATTTCAATGAAATACTATCATTAAGTTCTTGTAAATATTAATTGTAATGAAATGTTAGGTTTAATTTAATCGAGGCCGGTTCAAATGCACCCGTTTTTGAAATGTGCCATCCATGATTTATTTGGTTATTGGCTTGTTTTAGTTTCTTAACCGCATTGTCTACCTATTGTCAGAGATAATGATTCCCGTACCTGACAGTAATTTTTTAGAAAAAAAGAAATTGAAGTTTCTTCATTTAAATTTTCTAAATCAAATCCTAGTCTTATTGAAACCAATGTTTATTTCTGGAAGAGTTGACAGCACCCAGCGAGGTTCTGGCTGTCAAATATTATTTTACAAAACGTTTAGTAAACATACCCGAGTTGATATTATTATAATTTTTTTTTAATCTTCTGTTTGGAGCTTTGAATTGAGGTCATATCATTTCTTTGCGATTTGAGTTGAAATCTGATGTAGCGCTCTCATTCATTTCTTTCCCTCTCGAACTCGTATATACAAGCAATAATCGATAAACCATCGATGGTATTCAATAATGCGGCCTTCGACTACGAGATGGAGTAGCATTTAGATTCTACGTTGGGTGACATACGGCTCAGTAATAGAGCAATAATCGGAAATAAACCGATCATTTCAACCAAATTGTTTTTCATAAGGAATGAATTTATGGCAATGCTCAATCATTCTTCATAAACTGAGAGAGTGTAAAGATGCGGTCACCCCAATCAAACTTCCCGTTACATTATTTGGGCGCGACTTCCGCAAATTCTTTGAATGAAAAACAAGGAAATAATTCCTACATTATAAATATTGTAATTGAAAACTAACATCTTGAAATTAAGCGAGTGGTTTTATTTGGTAGGATTGTCTTGAAGAAGTGAACTTGAGTCGTATCAATCGAAGTCTTGCACCAAAATTACGTTTCAATGGAATAATGTCTCATTATTATGTGAAGTGAATTTGTTGTGCCATAATATGATTTTAGTTTTGACAGGGTGAGTACCTACTATCAGAATAGAGTGACACAGATGAATTAAGATTTTGTCACGTTGGCTGTTGCAAGGAGGCAAGAAAAATGCAAAAATAATAATCAAATAACCGAAAAAAAACAAAACTCATGTAGCATTAGTTAACTTTCAGTGCATAAAATCATTTTGAGAAGAAAAAAAACCTCGTTGGGCTAAAAAATCGAAGAGAGGCAAGTGCCAAGTAGAATAACGAGGTTCCTAGTAAAGCCGCGATTTAAAAAAATGCGGAGCTCCTCCAATAAAAAATACGCAGTCTACATTTTAGAACAATTGATCTGATAGCTGCGGTTTGAATCGTAGAGTAGCATTTCAATTAATTGATATGAAAGTGGTTTTAACTTAAAAATCAGGATTAAGTGATATTAGTGTGACAAAGTGGAAGAGCAAGAGATGCAGACAAGATGAATAACTAAAATAACAATAATTTTGGATCCATTTCCTCCCTGGTGATCTACAGCGGAGAGTGATTTGCCGTGATCAAAAATTAGCAATGTACAGGAGAGACTCGAAATGAAAACAAAAACATCGTGACAAAACAGACACTACCAAATGTTCCAATAGCGCTGTAGAATTCTATTCCAAAAGTCACGAGTAGCGAGTACCGTGGACTGCGTATTGCGTATTGCGTCAACTCTGATTGAAGGCGTTTTGAAGCGCGGTAGCTTATCCAATTCTACATCGGACCCTTGGCTGTTTTTTGAGCTTTACGTGTGCCACGCAAAATTGTTCCGGTGAACTTATTTATTTCATTTGAAGCTATTCTATTTATGTTAAGTCATTAATTTATTTATTCAACCATAAGGTCTTGTATTATTATTGTATAGCCATACTGTTTCATTGTTTTTTTTTTTTTATTATTATTTTTTTCTTTTGATTATTATTATTCTTATTTTTAATATTAACTACTTATTCGGCTTAATTAATCGTTTAATTTCTTGCGCCCTAAAGTATTATCACCCCTTTAATATAACTACACTTTCTTCGACTAAATGAGAAATAGGCCATCATGTGCAATACTAGAGTTGTATGACATGCTATCTATTAAGATAGCGGTTTTTCATAGTTACTTATTTCATTATTATGAGCGTGTATTTCAATCGCGCAATATTATATAAGTTTATTGTTCTAGTTTCCTTTTTTTAATCTTTCAGTTTTAATAACATTTAAAATTCACTTGATTTCGAACTTTAATTGATTAATCTTGCCCCAAATGTAAACCCGGTGATAAAACTCCTTTTTATTGTTGTTCATAACCGAACTCAATAGTATTGTCTAAAAAAAAAGGAGAGAAAAAACATTTTCATTTTTCAGTTTTTGTGGGCGTAACATTTCCAGTCAGTTTTTGTCCAATAATTTGTTTTCGGTGTATGTTAAAAAGGTCCTTCTATAAATTGAGAAAAGTCATTTTTTTCTTTAAAAAAAAAAAAAAAAACAAAAAAACAAAACAAAAAAAAAACAAAAAAACAAAAAATGTGTGCTGTTAATATTGTGTTAATGATTTAAAATCAATCAAAAGTACCCCTGGAGTTGTTTTTCAACCTATTAACGTATTTCACGAATTAACACTGAATTAAAAATACAGGGTGGGGCTTTTGTTAATTTACTTTAATCCCCTATGATATTTCTATTCCCTGTTCCTTTCTTATTATTATTTTCTTCCATCTCTTTAGGTTATACACGTAGAATCTGTAAATAATTGACAAGCTTTCCTGATAAATCTCCCATAAAACATTTTAACAACGTTTTGTTGGTACGAAATGAATTTTCTCTGTCAAGATTACCGTAGAGTACGCACTCTTATTTGTTAACTGTATAATATTCAGTTATTTATTATTATTATCTTTACTACCAATAATGTTTTTTATACTCTGAATTTCTTTTTACTATGCAATAAATTCATAAATTCAAACGCATTGAGGCACCATCAAGTTTGAAAGTTTAAATCTATTCAGTTCAATTAATTTTATGCACATATTATGTCTCTGTGTCAGACCAAGCACAGTACCAGTGTTGAGCATTGATATAAATTGTTAATTTTTCATCCATTGCTTTTAATGTATTCATCCTAATGGCATTTATTCCTAGAGCTTGTATATTCAGATTGCCCATTTCCAAATGAAAGAGAATTCAATCATCGTGGAAGCATCCTCAAAATCCTCAAAATCCTACAAATCCTCCAAATCCTTCCATCCTCAAAATATTCAATGCCTTCCAAAGCAGTTCTCTAATAATTTAAAATAGGACACCTTTTATTGGAATTTTTAATTTCGAATCCACCCTAAGAAGCCATATTATGTGAAAGTTAATTTAACTTTCAGGAACTATTCCCCAAGTACGACTGAGTGCTGAGAGGTAGAATATTAACTACCAGAACCAAACTACCAACCAACCAGCTATATTTCAATCTGATTGGCAGAAGAGAGACCGAAGTTTTTGTTGTTCGGCTGATTGCAGCCTCTTTGATGCGTAATCAATGATCCGTCAATCTGACCCACCTAGGCCGCTTTGTATTTTTTTGGGAATAACGTATGACTATACCCGCGTAGAATCAGAAGCAACTTCAACTGAAGCGAAGCTCAATTATTTTGTATTTATATTTATGTTTTACACGTTATGTATTTTAAGAGCTCTCTATTTGTATTTATTAAGTGCGTGTAAGTATACATTCATTGTATCTCTGTATTCGTTGACTATATTATAAAAGAAAAAAATGTATATTTGTATGAATCAGGTGTTGATCTGTTTCCTTTTTTTCACGACTCTGTATTTCTTTGAACCACGAGTCAGAATATTTTATGTGAGATGAAACCAATAATCAACATGAAAGTAACAACGCTGAGCAAGTGTTCAAAGAGATATTTTGGTTCAGTCGCGCCTGGCGGTCCATGGGCGTGGGTTGAAAAGTGGAGGAGCTTGAATAAATGTGATAACCTTTTTTTACTTCTCACTTTTTTGAGCCCTGAAAAGAGTGGGGGAAAGGCTTTATGTGTTATATACGATCGTTGTTTTTCCCTTTCTTGAGCCCTTTCCCCAAAAAACGGGGACTTGAGCCCTCGAAGTCACCCCCACGGACCGCCATGGTTATTTACCATTTAATCCTATGCAAAAGGACTGATATAGTGGGGGTGAAATTGCACCAACTGTACATCGATAGTTTCGCATAGGTTTAAATGGAGAGACTCCTTTGTTTTCAAATTGCACGAGCCGCCACTGCAACAGACACACCAAGATGTATTAAAATCAGGTCAGCCCGGTAGCAAGTAGCCGGGGCAAACGGCGAACGCGTTCAGGGCCAAGTGTTCCCTCTATTGGTCATCTCGACCCCCGTTTTTTTATAGTCATCGTATGATTCTGCAGGGAGTTTCAGGTTTAACGTTGGTAACTTCTGGAGCGGATCATTAAAGTTAAAATTAGACTATTTTTTCCTATTTACATGGGCCTTAAAATGCTCCCCTTTGGAGCTACGATTTTTCAAAGTTTGGAAAAAAAATTGGTTTTTTTGAAATCGTGGCCGAATTTATCCATAAAATGTTACTGAAATTTTGTTCTAAGCGTATTTTTAGGTGCGAAATTCGTTAAAGTTCACAAAATAATCAATAGACAAGTCCTAGTCTACCTATCTGACACTATTGAGCATGTAATGGAAAAAATTTTATGCTGTCGTTGAGAATTTTAAAAATGTTATGAAATGATTGGATTGCAGAGACTCTGATAAAGATTTTTAATGCCTATCGTTTTTTCAGTGCGACGCGTTTTAAGTGAGATTATTGACTTTGAAGTTGAGAAAGTCTGAGCGCTTTTACCATGGCGGGTGACACGCAATAAAGCTGCAAGTACTGTAGGCGCTTACACCCGCCATGGTCAAAGCGCTGACTTTCCCAATTCCAACGACAGTTGTGTCACTTAAAACGCGTCGCACTGAAAAAACGAAAGGCATTGAAAATCTTTATCAGAGTCTCTGCAATCTAATCATTTCATAAAATTTTTAAAATTCTCAACGACAGCATACAATTTTTGCCATTACATGCTCAATAGTGTCAGAAAAGTAGACTTGGACTTATCTATTGATTATTTGTGAGTTTTAATGAATTTCACGCCTAATAATACGCCCAGAACGAAATTTCAGTGAAATTTTTTGGATAAATTTAGCCATAATTTAAAAAAAAAAAAAACAAACAAAAAAACAATTTTTTTTTTCAAAGTTTGAAAAATCGTATAGCTCCGAAGGGAAGCATTTTAAGGCCCATGTTTATGAAAAAATAGTCTTATTTTGACTTGAATAATTAGCTCAAAAAGTTTTCGACGTTAATCCTTAAACTTCCTGTATAATAATGAGCGATTAAATTCATGAAACGAAATATAATACAAATAGATAGAGATGAGACATGGAATACCCAATGAATTTCATGAAAAGTATAGAAAAAAAAATAATCGATGGATTGATAAAAAATAAAATATAGTTAGTATCGAAAAATTTGGAGACAAAAGTTGGTTAAATAGCAAAAGAATAATGAAATTGAATCAATAAGAATGAACCATACCGTTTATTAACTGGAATCAAGAGAAAATAGTGACTGGGGAGGGGAGTACAATCGTTCTTCACATCATTTTCCTCGAGATTTGGAGGGTTGACAAAATCGGATCGATATACACACATTAACTACCGGTTGGAAATTATCTCAATCCCATTCCGATGTTCCATTGATAAGGGGGTATTATAACATCTATTTATAAAAACCAGCTTCTCAGCCGATAAGGCGCTCTAATCTGACAACTTATGCCCGATCACAGAGAAAAAGGAGGGTTGTGAAAGACAACAGAGAATGCGGTGAGGGTGGGAAGCTTTTGACTCCGCGCCTTGGCACAATGGGCCAAGTCACATTAATTTTGAACCTATCGTTATAAACCAAAGGCGTTTCTCGGGGGAGTTGGCTCTAAAATACATTTCAGAATGGTAAAATTTTTAAATTTTTCTGAAAGGAGACCCCTGGACCTCCTTGGTTGGGGCGTGTCCTCCTCAAGTTGGAGTTTTCCAAGCAATTCCCCCCCCCCAGCTTTTAAGTCAGAACGCACGCCTGACACTTTCATAAATTCGGAAAAAGTAGCAATATCTTGGAACGGAATCATAAAAATTATGGGGGGGGGGACTAAGGAGAAGGTTAGAGTGGAAAGAGGCGAAGCGGGGGGCTATTTTCTAAATCGCGGGGGGCGCGCTAAATTCTTATTTATACCACTGATCCAAGCCTCAACTCCTCTTAACCTATAATATTCTAGCTTGACCGTATGATCACAGTAGGGAGTAGTTATCATTTTTCGGGGTTATTTAAATTCGATTAACAAATTCTTCCTATGCTATTTGGCATCAGCCTTTTCTGGTCATTTTAGAGCTGGAGCAGGATTTTTTTCTTTTTAAATTGGGGCGTTACTCCATCAAGGACTATTGATGAAAATAGTTTAAAAAAATGAAACACTTCAGGTTTTTAAGGGTTAAGTTTAAGAGTATTAAAACCAATCGCTTTCCAAATGAACCTTTAACCTTTAAATTGGGGCGTTACTCCATCAAGGATTATTGATGAAAATAGTTTAAAAAAATGAAATAATTCAGGTTTTTAAGGGTTAAGTTATAAAACCAATCGCTTTCCAAATGAACAACCTTTAACCTTTAAATTAGGGCGTTACTTCATCAAGGATTATTAATGAAAATAGTTTAAAAAAATGAAATAATTCAGGTTTTTAAGGGTTAAGATATAAAACCAATCGCTTTCCAAATGAACCATTTCCATCACGAATGCATAAGATTTTCATCATGGTCGCCTTAACGGTGTCTTCAAAATAACGACCCAGATTATAGCCCATCTACGGTTATTGCTCGTTAGTCAACCGCCAAAATGAACCGCCTGATAACCCCCACCACCCAACCCATGAAGTTCGGATGTGCTGTTTCATTATATTATTTAGATGGCTAGATTTCGATTTTCCGAAAATCACTTGTTCCTGAGTTAGTGTGCGAGGGTGGCTGTGATTGCGATTAAAAGTTATCTTGACGAAGCACAGGCTATGTGTCACGTGGCTGTTGGGCCTAGTGAGAGTAAAAGCGCGAGTATAGCGACGCGCGCCGGCGTCGTTGGTCGCCTCCCTTTCGCCCGAATGGCGGTGGCTAATATGTTAATCCGGCCTCACTTGACTTTCGAGGGGGAGTAAATACCCTTATTAATAGCGCCCGCCACTCCGTCGCACAAGGAGGAAAGGCAGGAGTGGCCAAAGGGTCAGCGCTCAATCGGAGAAAGATTATACATACCCGTATCACCGTATTCAGTATACCTGCTTCCACCCCCCCCCCCCCTAAAAAGAAAGAAAAAAAACTAAGTGAGATTTCTGACACTGTCATGCGCGAATACTTGTTCAACCTAGAGTCCCTATATGTAGAGAGTTAAGACAAGTGAAATCATGGGCGCCGCCATTGGATGCGATTTTGCACATTTGTTTACATTCTGAGGCCGTTGTTGTGTTTTGCTCCACTGCAAAGATTACAGTTCCACTAAGTTTGTAACGATGTAATCTTTCCCTGCTTTTGTTGATCGACATGTATTAACGCTTTTAATGATTCTTTTGAGATTTATAGACATTCTTGTGGTGCATCATGATTAAAATTAACAGATTCATCGCAAATTAACTCTTTTATCTGTAAAAGACCGTTGGTAAACAAAACGAAAGTGCAAAATCGCATCCAATGGCGGCGTCCTTAGAGCCTAAAATTCATCGACCAATCAGAAGTTGACTACCCTCTTGTCTTAACTCTCTACATATAGGGACTCTAGTTCAACCTAGTGTCTGTGCATGTATGTAGAGAGTTAAAGCAAGAGAATAGTCAGCCTCTGGTTAGTCATGAGTTTTAGGCTTCACAATCCACAGGCGCGGCCATTGGATGCGTTTTTGCGCATTTGTTTACAAACGAAGAGGTTTCGCGGTGTTTTACGATAAATGAGTCAATTTTCGATTAAACTGGTAATTTTAATCATGATGCATCTCAAGAATGTCTTTAATTCCAAAGAAAATCTCAAAAAACATAAATATATATGTAGATGTCGATCAGCAAAAGTAGTAAAAGAATACTCCGTCAGAAACTCTATACCGAAGTGTAATCTTTACGTTGAACCAAAACACAACATTTGCATTGGCCCTTAGAAAATAATGTGGAGAAACGCATGGAATTGGCGACGCGACGTCCTTATGATTTCACATATCTCAACTCTCTTCAGGAACTATAGTTAAACCTTTACAGTCTGTCTTTTTGAACCAGCACAACCGGGCCTGATTTCACTGTAAATAGGGAAAATCAAGAACAAAATCAAACCTTGCAAGAAACTATAGAGATGGTTCCAATTAAAATTTACCGAATGAAATTTCGATGAAGAAAAAAAATTAGAAACATTTATTGCGGATCCGACAAATGACGCTGGATACTATAGAGTTGGCGTAAAAACGCTGCCATGCACAAAGCTTAATATGTATAGTGAGCCAGAAGCAGTTAAAAATGAGAATTTAAATTTTCAATGAGTATAGTGCATTTTTTGCAAACAATAAGATCTCGTAAAGCAAAAAGGAAACCTTATTCTGAGCGAAGTTTATATCGACTGTTTTGAAAACATTTCTTGTTGCTTCTCTGATAGATTTATTTTCGTATCTTCCCTTATAAATCTCTAAATCTCCGCTCATTCCTCTTGTTTTCAAAAACAGTAGTTTTGAATATGGATTTTGTTTGTTTGATGTGCAAATAATGTTTCTGAAAGTCGTATTCTTAGGGTCTTAGGCATTGGTGTCCTCTCTTGTTTTGTATGATTACGAAATCGGAAAACATTCCTCATACATATATTGACAATATGATTTTTTTTCAGTGATGCAGCTTCCAATCTGGTATGACTGTGCTGGATTTTTTCATTGAAACTCTGGTAAAATATTTATTGATTTGAGGGAGTGTGCTGCGAACCCCCGAAAGTTTGATTTTTTTTTTTACTTTTTTTGGGCGGAGGGGGGGGAGAGGGTGGTTACAAGGACGAATTACGATTTTGATAACTGTACGACGTACGTTCTACGTGACACCTCTGAATGGCTTCTCCTGTATCCACATATTTTATCACAATGATCATCGTGTGCGCGCTGCGCTTTTGGAGACTGCGACGCGGGCTTGGCTCTCGCTTAATTTCATATTTACACTCACACCTTCTCACACCTTCAGTTTCCGAAAAAAACATGATTTCGATTCACGCTCTTTTTGTGCTCACTGACTTCGTTTAACACCCTACAGTGGCCATTCTCGATGCCTGACAGTAAGTCGTCACTATGGCCATGCGTTGTGCGTCACCACGTTTAACAGGCGCTACGTGCTCTATCAAACTCTGGACCACGCACGAATACCAATTGTGTGAGAGGGGGGGGGGTTGTCTCTTGGTGTCCATATTGAAGATCTGAGAGATCGGAGTCAAAATGACCCCATACCCCCCTAAACGTCCTTGAGAATATTGTCGTCTTCTCAAACAACGGGCTCTCCGAAAAAGCCTGGAAGAATATCTCTCAGGTTCTAGAACAAAAGGTAAAATATGAATGAAACCAAAGTTGAGATTGAAAAACAAAAATAAAGGAAAAGAATATACATATAAGAAAATGACAGTAAAATAAACACACAAAAGAACGTACGTTAAAGTAAGATTAGGTTGTTTTAAGAGAAAATCTGTATAACCCTCCATCAAGAATTCAAGACACACATTTCCTCGAGACATGAAAAACCGAACAATAATGACAAATATTTTCCCTTCATTCTTAGCGATATATTTTTCGTTTTCACTGTTCAAATAATTTAAACTGCGTCTTCAAATGAGTGACAATCGCTATAGAGTGTACTCTGGGAGGTTTTCAAAATAGACCATTAAAATGATGGGGGGTGTGGGGGTAGTGGAAAAGTTTCTAAACTCGTGGGTGGGTGTTGTGTATGGCACAGCATATTGCTTATTTATACATTGATGTTCGGTGGTGTTACACTACACACACATATTCTTACCACCTAAAGACTGCGAGGCTGAGAAGTTTTAAAATCAGATACTATGAGCAACGAGCGTCTTGAACACTATCGCAATCACACCTCCTCGAAAGGGGAGAGAGTCCACTTGAATTGAAGATCTCACCGGAAAAAAACAATTAACGAGGCGTGAAAATGAAATGATAAGACGGTACCAGATTGAGATCAGGACTTCTCGCGGATCGGAGAATGAAATTCATTATGACACGTTCATTTTAAGAATTTCATTATTCCTGCCGGCGGAGTAGGAGAAGGGGGAGTGGAAGAGGGAGGAGCAAACATCAGTTTTCTTTTCTCCTCCAAGGGAGTAAACACTCCTCCGTTTTTACTCCGTGGAGTAAACATCGTGATTAGAGATCGGAGGGACTCAACATATACTGGGGCGGTAGCTTGTGAAAGGGTCGGTGATACATAGAGATCGGGCGTGACATTCCGAGAAATACATATGTTGGTAGCATTGAAAATTTACGTGAAGAGCAGACCCGAATGTTTTTGGTCCGTCTTACTGGTGGCTACCGCGCGCCCGCTCCTCGAATCTGCAAGACGCTTGGGAAGTCATTAGATAGAAAGAGAGGGATAGAGAGGGAAAGGGAGATAGAGAGAGACAGACAGACAGAGAGAGAGAGAGAGAGAGAGAGAGAGAGAGAGAGAAAAAGAGAGAGAGAGAGAGAGAGAGAGAGAGAGAGAGAGAGAGAGAGAGAGAGAGAGAGAGAGAGAGAGAGAGAGAGAGAGAGAGAGCGTATATAGTGGGCAAGGGTAGACAGTAAACACTTGTAAGGACAATCCCTTCGACCAAGAGGCAGGCTGGAGGAAGATGAGAATAAGAAGAAGAAGCAGGAAAATAAACAAACTGCGAGGGATTTGAAGAGCTCGCGGATTTAAATTGCGGCTAATCGCGGTTAGGAGTAGGCGGACTGGAAAACAAAGAAATCCATTAATTTTTCACAAAAGGTTGGCTGGCTGGCTCGTCGCGCGGTGTGGACTTGGCTCAAGGTAGTTGAGCGGAGCCCCATCTCATGTAAGGTTCCGAGCGATAAGATTGGCAGATACGGTTTATCTCCCTTCTCCTTCACTATTTAATCTATCTCCCCCCCCTTGTTTACTCCCTTTCTCACTCTTACTCTCTCTCTTTCTCACTTTCACTCTCTTCCTTCCTCGCTCTTCCTCTTCCAGGGAGGACCAAAAAAGAATTACCAGGAAATAGAAAGCATGTGAGGATCAACTCCTTTCAAGCCTCTTTGCTTTAGGGATGAATGAATGACGTTATAGCAGAGCTGCAATGGGAAAGAGAGTATGTCTCACAAGAAAGGCTTTAAGTCTGTCTTTTTTTATGTTGGTTTTTTTGTTGAAAAGTCTAGCCTTCAACCATAATTTCTCGCCAAATATGAAGGAAAACTCATTTTTGAATATATCATCAACACAACCTTGCTGGTACCTGAGAGCGGTAAATTTGTATTTGAAGAATTTTTACTATCTGAAAAATGATGCCTTGAAAGTAACGTCGGAAGCATCAGAAAGGTCTAAAATTGACGTGACGCGCAAACTCAGTAAAAGCTTTAAAAGAAAACTATATAAGATGTTCGTCGTTTGGCGAGCGAGTCACAATTGGAGCGTCCAATCTAAATGATAGTTGCTCAATGATTAAGAACTTTTCCATGCATAGAGAAAGCTTCAGTAAAATTATATATGAGACTCGCCCCTTAATTTGTGACTCACGGCAGCCGTCTTGGACTGGAGTAGTTGTAAGGGTCCGAAATTTTTGTGTTTTTTTTATAATGAAAAGGACAGCACTTGATGGACTGAGAAACATGGTGCCTTTGGTTTTTTTCCGGAGTGTCCCGGTTTTGAAGATATAGACGCGTGTACAGTTGTAGAAAATCGTGTGTGTAGTGACGTCACTAAGCGGAATGCACATCTGAAACAATGTATTTTGGGCCAAAATCTCATCTCCGGATGAATGGGACTTAATCAGAAACCAAAGGCATCTTTGTTCTCAGCCGATCAAGTAGTTTTCATTTTCTTTATAAAAAACATAATAGTTCAACCCCTTGCAACTTCCCCATTCAAGCTGACTTATTATAATCTTGGGGGTTTTCCCTAGATTAGGCGTAATATATGAATGAAGGCTGGCCGGTTTAGTGAGTTAAAGAGCTCTATTTAAAAGTACTTGACGGATAGATAAATACCCCCAAGTAACTTACAAAGTATATCTGAATAAAGAGAAAGAGGATATACTTAACTTTATCTATTCAGGGCAAAATTTTAACACATTCGTGAAATTTTCCTCAAAGCTTTTGCGACTTGAAAAGTGCCATTAGAAATACGGTGAGAGTGGAAAAAAGACAAGGATCAACTCAAGTAAAATTTCGGGAGAATGATGAGGTGGTATAAATGGGGATTTGTAAAATATTGTATCAAAGAACGTATGATGAGGTACTTTGAGAGAGGGTTAAATTGGTAGAATTGGAATGAATATTTCTTGAGTAAATTTAAGAGAATTTGCTTGATTCAGATGGTGTAATACGTCAGAATGAAGCAGTGCCAATTTTTAATACTCAAATAGTACTCGTTTAATAAAGAAACCCAGAAGGCACTGTCCGTTTTATTACCTCATCTCACCTTACCTTCTCCATCTGTCCTCGTAAAGTACCGATATAAATATTGATCGACTATTACGAAATGTTTGCAGAACATCTGCCATTACCTTAGGATGAACTTTCAAAAAATATATTGAAAGCTGTGTTCCTCGTATGAAATGAATTTTTCCATTAGAACGGTATCATTGTCATATCTGCATTCAAATATTCACAAATATGTAAGGTAAGCATTTCATACCAGAACAGAACACATTTACTGAATTTGTGAGTCAATTTTGCAACTTTTCAATGGTCCCAAGCAAATCTTCGAGACTGGAACCTCAGTGAGAGGATTGAATTTAGAGTCTTTCTTGGCAGGAAATCATAGTAAAGCCTTGAAAACCTGTACTCAATCGTTCAAAAATGGAAGCCAAGTTGGTATTATCCTCGCACAGACAGACATTGATTTCAATTATTACTGACTTCATGTTATGATGTCAATGTCATATTTTTCAGTAAAATTTATGAACTCTTCAGAACTGAACAGAACATTATCGGCATGAATTTTCAACGGAATACCATGACATGCATGTACGGTAAGCAATTCGTTAGTGACTGCTTTTGCCGTTTTACTCTTATTCGGGCAAATTTCTAGGCATTTGGAGAATTTATCAATGAGTACTAAGTAAGTAACAGTTACCAAGCCTTTGCCAAATGTCTACAGTGACTGTTTCAAAAGGAAAATTTAAAATTTTAGGAGCCACCATGGTTGCTTTTGACTACATTTGTGTTGTTTTTGACCGATAGAACACTTTGCTACTGTTTTAGAAAAAATATATTGATACCAATTCTTCCAGTGATAAACCTGTTGCGTTTTGGCCACCGTTTTATACTGACCATAATGTCCTTTGCGAAATAGGAGTAAAATATTTTTTTCAAATCTACGGGGACACAGAGACGATCATTGTAAAATACTAAATTGGAATTAACATAAAAATTATGTCCTGTTGTCCAAGCCTATTTGACAACTTCTAGGAGGAGTTTTCGGTGTTCAGGCCCACTCTTTATGCAGCAATCATTAAGAGCTTTCAATTCAGGATCTTTGTTAATTTCTTGTACAAGAATTTCCCTTTCCAGCTTCCAATGTTGGCAAGTACTTTACAATTGAATGGACAATTTCACAGAATGTGGCATTATCTATTGAAAAACATTTAAGACATTTATATTTAAATAGTTTTAGGCAAAGCCTGCATAGAACACTACATCCAATTTTGTTCCCTGGGTTATTCATGAAAGGGGCTAACAGTTTATGATCGGACTTAGGAAGGACATCATAACCATAAATATAACTGTGACATTTGTGACAGGCAAGATTAAAAGCACGCAACGCTTTCTCAGATTGAGAATAATTTGTCTCAGCAGATGTTAAACTAGCTGATTCGAAAGCAACTAGTCCTTGGTTCTGATGCATCAGCACACATCCCAAACCATCTTGACTCGCGTCACTTTGAATCTCTATAGGTAATTTAGAATCAAAATTTTCAAGAACTGGAGAGTTAACCACAAATTTTTAGTTTCTTAAAAGCTAGATCATGAGAAAGCAACCATTGTAACTGTACATTATCTTCTAGTAAGTCCCGTAAAGGAGCTGTGATTGTTCATATGCTTGGTATGGAAGAAGAACCTTTCTTTGGTTTCATCATGGACGCGGAAACCAGCACATCAAGTAAGGAAACAACTTTTAATAAGGATTGAGGAAACTAAAGAAAAATCTGAAGTGAACGGCAGAGATCAAGCAGGTACGAATCAGCTGCAATCCAATAAAAATGACCGGCAACCATTCCCTGGAATTATTCCAGATCCTTCATCGCATGAAACTAATTCACCTGATTCAGATTCTGTTTTAGATTCAAAAGTCTCTTTGTCTAGTTCGCCCGCTGCTTAGTGCTCCTCGAACTTAGCGCTTACCCCCACACAGTATCACTATGCGAATGATTCAGATAACAGCAACGACGATGAGGTACACATCTTATCTTCAACGTACGGTCCTACTAAAATTTTAGCTTCAAGCAAAAGGCCCATATTAAGAATTAGAGGTGTCAGTCAATTATCCAAGTCAGGAAAATCTATCATACCTCCGGACCGATATACTCTTGAGTTCAACTGATCCTTGTCCTATTCTCCGGTCTTTGTAAAAGGTGGAGAAGTTGGAGAGGCATGCCTGTGAACGGAGTTGGCAGCATTGTTATCGCTTATTATAATTATATTGGATTGGATTATCAGAAGCTTGTGATGCGGAATGCCGTATGAGTTTATGTTGATTAGTTTTAGCACAGAATACTCTAAAGAACGAAAACTCTAATTCATTTAAAAACATTCTTTAATTCGAGTATATTCGGATCCGCTTTGTTATAAAAGAAAATATTTCCGGAAATCTTCGGCAACTGGCAAAGTTGTGATTGGTTGTGGGTCAAATAGATTGTAAATATAACCTGAAAAAGCACGTCCGCCAGCTTGAGAAGTGAGTAAACACGGTTGTCAGTTTGTCTTGTTCAATTCCAAACATTTCTTCCATTGGCTCTAGTGGGAGTTTCCGTTCTTATTGTAGTATATTCTGTGATTTCAGTAGTTATTGATTTATAATTTTGATCTCAACTATATGGGCTTCTTCACTATAACCCTAAAACAATCCTCGAAGAACAGAAATTGATTTCAAGCATTAGAATTTGAAATATTACAATAAATGCTTTTTAGGGCAGCTGTTTAGAGCTCCGGTTTGCATGATTCAAAACATAATGTTTGAAATACATATCTGACTAATGTGAGGGAACAAACACCCGAAAGAATTTTTTGAATGATGTTTCCGATCATAGATCATTTATCATGATCTTCTGTCCTGACAGAGGTCAAATAAAATGTTAACCGTTGGTTCAGGTCTGTAGTCCTGCTCCCAACGTTATAATCAAGTTATGTTACACCAGAATTGACCATATTCACTGTTGTAGCTGCAGTTTGCAACGAGCCCATTTATTAAGACCAAGCTCACTTGCAGGCTGGATGAATAATGAATGGGAGTGAGAGATTTGTATTGACCAATCAAACGGGGTTTCGGAGGTGTCGGTCTTGTCATTTCTAAAACATTTAATTTGTATCTCAGTCGAGGAGCAAAACTTGAGTTATATTGACCTCTCCTTGGTCTCTAGTCTAGCACCTCATGCAGGACAAGTTTACATGTACAAGGATTAGGTATAGTGGCGAAGGTGGTAATTTTCCTTCGAGACGCTCAAGTAGGCAAGCACTCGACACTTAAAGGCGAGCCAAGAAAAAAAAAAGCCGAGGAAAGAAAAAGTCCCGCTCGGTCCGGAGATTTATCAGATAGTCGAAGAGAGTCCGCGGCTGGGTGTGAAAAGTAGTCTGGTTATGCGCGAGAAATATACGCGAAGATGAGTTTTCAATAAACAAGATAAGTTTAATAGTATTGTTCAGCGAAGATGACTTGCGAGGAGGTTGCATGGAGCTAACTTGCGTTAAGGCTGCTGCCTGCCCTGACTGCCTGCCTAGCAAGCAATGGCTATGTATAATGCTCAACAAGTCTTGATGAATATGTCTTGGAAGAGATTCGTGAAAGATAGAAAGCGAGGCACCATAGTTTGCTCTCGGTCGATGCCAGATTTTACTCTGTGGAGCTTGCCTACTTCCCAATGGCAGGCGAAGTTTTCCGCTGCGTCCGGCAACCTCGCAATTTGCTCAAGATTGTGGACCCCCTCCAACGCTCCCCCCAGTAGTCCCCCCTTCCCCCTCCACCCGTCCACCCTCTCTCGCGCTCCTTTCCTCGCCTATCGCACCATCCTCTTTTCTCCTTATAATGTTATCTGCCCCTGAAGGGGTAGGCAAGAAGCGATCAATATCGCGCGTTCCCCCAGAGAGAGATGAATGACGTCATATCCGCCATCTTGATTTTGTGAACCTAACTCACCCCCTTCGTCACCCCTCATCCCTACGTTACCAACGCCGCACACAGTGATTCCATATTCTGTGCTGCTTCCGACATGGAGTAGTAGCGTCACGTGTAATCTGTCAACACTGCATTTTGCCCATTTAAACCCGTGTAATCTATCAATTTGAAGGAGTGCCGGTGCAATAACACTCACATTTAGCATAGTTTGACCTTTTTCGTGGGTTTAAAGGGACGGAGCCACACGATGTTGTTTAATTTCACGCACTCCTATGGCCTATAGTAATCTTAATTTAAGAACTTGCGGTTGGCATACTAAAGCGAATTCATTCAATACAACAAATTTTTATCACGGCTGTCTGCGAGAGGAGTGGGTTATTTTCACAAATGGAACCATCAGATACGATTTTGACGTGAGGGAATTATAAATTTTCCAAGCAAGAACTGTTGACGACCGGATGATTTTAAATCGACCAATCAAATACAGAGCTCAATAGTTCAATGAATTCACCGATAGATTGACTATTTGTGTGAATCTCAAATGAACCACTAAATGCAAAAAACCAATCAGCACAATTTTTTGTTTTTGTTTTTTTTTTTTTACTTTCTGGTTTTTTGTTTCAATACCAGAAACCGTTCCCACTAGCAGATAAGGCGCTTTGGCTGTCATCATATTCTCATCTGTTTATCATATAAATTAAGCTCGTGGCATCGCCTCAAAAACATTTTTTTTTTTTTTTTTTTTTTTTTTTTTAACTTTTCAGGCAGAGGAACTCTCATTTATGAAAAGACAAAGCTCTTTTTTCCCCGTAAAAGTTGACCAATATTCAGTCAGCTTGTGCCGCGAGTACGTCATTCTAAAATGAAGTTTTATTTTCCAGCAAACTTAGCTATACGCAACCCCCACTTTTTGAAGTTATTTTTTACGAGTTTTCAACGTCTTCCGGCAAAAAAATCATATTAAAATTTATCTCATTGAATGCTGCATATACAAAAATTTTCCTCATACCGG
This sequence comes from Trialeurodes vaporariorum, assembly GCA_011764245.1. NCBI lineage: Eukaryota > Metazoa > Arthropoda > Insecta > Hemiptera > Aleyrodidae > Trialeurodes > Trialeurodes vaporariorum. The sequence goes on from VMOF01000035.1 coordinate 29,534,103, forward strand.
TGCGTTAATCACGCCCACATGAGATACGGTTTGGCTTTTAAAGGTGGGGACTAAAAAGAGGGTGAGAAAGAGGAGATACAAAAGTTCACCCCTGCCACTCTCTCGAAGATCCTCCCATTGTGTGACAGCAATGCACGGTCGCGCAAGACAGTGAAAATATTGGCGGATCCAAGAATCTATCCTTCTTTTTCTTCTCCCATTAGAACGTGTGTGTTAGAAAAGGATGGATTAGGGACAGTCACGTGATTTTTGCCCACTTCTTCTATCCTTTTCTAATACATGCGTTCAAATGGGCAGGGAGCGAGAGGGAAAATTTCCTGGATCCGCCAACGATTGAACATGATGGAAGAGTAATATAAGTTACACTTCAACAAACACATTATTGAGAATAGTTGGGGATGGGGGGGGGAGCAGAAAGCAGGGATGCCAGAGAAACTGGAATTAGGAGTGTGGAGATAAGAAATAAGAGCATATTAAAAAAAAAAAAAAAAAAAAAAAAAAAAAAAAAAAAAAAAAGGTAAGAGTGGAGAAGAGCAAAAGAAGAGGGAAAAATAATTTAAAAGCAGTATAATTTGCTTCTTTAAAGGTGCCTTAGCATCTGAGGTCATTCACAAATTAGAAATGTGTACAAGTATCGAATCGTTTTACAATAGTTGATAGACGAATATTGATTTATAGGATTATATGTATATAAATAACCAAAAAGACAAAAGAAGGGAAAAATGAAAAGTAAAAAACTAAAGTCATAAAAAATAGATCTAATCACAATGCGACAAAAACATTTGGTTGACAGTGATGATAACAAAAAAACTCAAATGAAATACAAAAAAATGTTAAATCCATAAAAAGAATAAGAAGAAAATCAACAGAATTTTGAGGACCGAAAATAGAGCTATATTGAGAAACAGTAAAATGCTCACATTCGCATCCACCACCATTGACTGAAACCAGTGGCGCACCGAGAACTTTAGTTTGGTGGGGGTTTCACCGCAAATTTTCTATTTTCTGAGGCCTTATAGGGGGGGGGGGGGGTTGAAAGCAATTTTGGCCGAAGATGACCTTTTTTAGGGCAAAATCTTGATGCTTTTAGGGGGTTTTGACCCCAAAACCACCCCCTTCGGTGCGCCACTGACTGAAACACCAGTTCCGTGTTTCAGTTGTTGGTCGATTCTAATTTTTTTTTGCTCCCCGATTGATTGTTGGACGAAAGGTCCTCACAGCAGCGCAGCGTTTCGGTTCATCATTTGTTCTCTTTACTTTTACACATTTCCCGCATGCTAATTTCTTTCTCACTAATATAATTGAACGAATATCTTATAAAAGTCATTATTAACCTTCCTTTCAGTTCATAAGATTGGTTTCTTTTGCAAGGATATTTTATTTGAAAAGACTAGAAATAGCGGTTTTTCAACCGCATGTTACGGCCATAATCAGAGATATTTTTTATCAGCGAATTTTTCTCGGGGTTTACACTATAAATACTCTTTTTAAGCGTGCCCATGGAACATGGCACGCTTATTCCGATCGTTTTGCTGCTAACAATATAATACAATGTATACAATGTAATAAGGCAGCCTATGCTTTCCACGTGCATTCCTATGCTGAGTGGCCTAAAGTTTAAAATCGGCTGTTTTTGAATTTTGTGATTTTTTCCTGTCGTGTCTGTTGCGTTTTGAGGATTGCAATGGTACAATTATGAAATCGTACCTTCTAAAGTTTGAAGCAAAAATAGTTGGATTCATTTTAATGCTTTAGTTTTTTTATAATTCCAATTAAACGACGGACTCACCACTTTTGAGGGGTAAGTGGAGTGCGGTGAGGTAATATTTTGCGTTTTATGTTGCCAACTTTGTTGTAATTTTACTCTGTTGAGTTGGTTTCACGATGAATAAATTTTTGTTTGTTCTTATGATTAATTTGTTATGTTGGACATTGTTTTTGGGTTATTTTATTACGTTTATTGAATATATAATTGATTTCAAAGTACATTCGGGGTTTTTTCGTACGGGCGGCCGATAACGAGTCGTTGTGTGATGTTTTTAGAGCATGAGTGTCATGCTCTATTGAAATCGTTTCTACAAGGTCAATAATGCTTTTCTTATAGGAACGGCATGGTTCGGGGGTCCGCTCGGGGGATCGCTTGGTTTCAGTATCGAGAACGGGTCCTCGAGGACCGATTGACCCATGTGATTCCGCCAATCCGGTGTCCTCCCAATTTGTCGCTTTTTCTTTGTGGCGGGAGTTTTTGGCCAAGATTGAGGTTAAGCATTTTTGGGAATGTAATTACGTTACTAATTTGGATCAGACTTCAACGAAATTTTCTGTATGAGATATTGGGGTTTTATATCAGAGGATTGTGTCCATGTTTCGTGTATTCTGCGATTTAAAATGCATTTAGATGATTTCAAATTTCCAATCCTGTTATTGTTGATGTTTCGGTCCGCTAAAAGAGTTCGTTTGGGGAACGCGATCGGCGTTGCGTTTTAAGGTGAATCCTCAGCGACCTGTAGTAAGATTCTCATCCGCTAGATAACGCCACTGTTCCGCGGTCCTGAAACCATGCTTTTTCCGCCTTTAATCGTTAATTGCGAGAGCTAGAGTTAACTTTTCGAAAATGTAAGAACGTTGCGTTCTAGATCAAATCCTAAGGAAAATTTTAAGACCATTCCGAGCCATGGACGAAGATATAACTAAGAACTGCCGACTTCCTATCTCCGCCCGTGTTAAAACCTGTTAGCGGGTTTTCGAGCGCGACCGCAGCGCTCCAAGCAGCAGTAAGGGTCAACTAAAAGCGAACCGCTGCAGCAGTGGCCGCTCCGGCTCCCTTTCTCCCATGCCTTCCCGCAAATGTATACCGTGTAGGTAATTTGAATCACGATTGAACGAAGGGAACAAATGATCAGCGAATTAAAAGGAAGCAAAATCCGCTAAAAAGCAAACGTCTGGAGTATTTCTTGAAAGATTCCTGCATTGTCGAAAATGATTAATCAAGGACTGAAATACTATACACCACAGTTAACCTCAAAACGGAATCAAACAAGAAAGAGTACATAGACATTTGTTTTATTAGTAGAGATCAGGCGACTCTTTTAATTTGCTGATGATTTCTGTTACCTTGTCCAAAGTTGATTCTGGATTTCCCTTGCTTTCGATCTTCCATTGAGATACTGAGTTATCTGATCCTCTTGGGTCGCCGACAACAGTTGACAGCCATGCCATAACAGACCAACTCCAACAACGGTTTTAGCAGTAGCACAGCATGTGAGCATGGACACATCGCCAGGATCGCTCACTAGAAAGAGTAGTTCAGCTGACCGCTGCTTGGAGCGCTGGGGTCGAGAGCAAAACAGGACTAACAACAGTCTAGTTATATCTTCGTCCATGGTTTTGCGACGACCTCCCGTCCCCTTTGCCCTCCCCACGAACTACTGCACCTACGCCTACAACAGTTGCTTGCCGCGTTGTGCAGATTGCATGAATGATGTGTGTCCATCTACTTCATCCCAATTTCACAGCCATCACGGATGCCACGCCCGCCACGGGTCTTCTACCTGGTTTTATGCGACATCGGTCATCGTGGCTCAGTGTTACATGGTAATCAGCGGCGGATTCGGGAAAGGCACGCCCCCCCCCCCAACTCACGGTAGCCTTTGCCTTTTTTCAACAGAAAAAATCCCATAAATTCCTCCCTGCAAATTTGAAAATTCATAGGCGTGAAGCCCCCCCCCCCTAAAAGAATTTTCTGGATCCGCCATTGGTAGTAATTTTTGCGGCACACTACGCCGGATTCCCGTGCAAATTCCTACACTTACCTTTCTCCCTTATCTGTCAATGGGCGCCCCCCCCCTAATTCAGAAAAATCAAAACTTTACAATAAAAAAGAATCGGAACATTCGAAGATCAAATAATAACGAAAGGAGTAAGAGTTAACAAACTTTATTCTTAGTTTACTTTACAATTTTAATTAGGGGCGTAATTTAGGGGGGGGGCAGGGCGGGAAGTAGCCCCCCCCCCCTAAGCAGTGGTGCCCAACCACCCCTTGCCACTATACAGCTCGCCCCCCAGTTTCAGGATTCCTCTCCCCCAGATCTAGACCTCCCCCTGATTTTTACCCCACCCCCTCCTGATTCAGACGACATCATCCTTCCCACCCGTCATCTCCCTCGCCGAAAGAAGTTTTAAAATCTACTAGTATGAACGTGTCTACATTGGCAACTACCGTTGGCAACGAGAATTTTGCGAACTTCCTTGAAAATTCAGAAACCTCTGGTCGATAATTACATGATTAGAGAATGTATAGGCAAGAGTTTTGGTTTTGTTAATTTAAATAGGTTAACTCTTAGAATTCATCAGGACAATGAAAATAAAGAAGGAATAGTTGTACTCAGCTTTTTACTATTTCTATCATCTGATGCTGTCACTTTATTCATAATATCAAACACGTCAAAAATAGAATTACTTTTGATACAACTACATGCTACAATCACTTACAATTTCTACCATTTGGAAGGATAATTGATTTATTTTCTATTTTGGGCGGAAGTGGGGGGGGGGGGGGTTCTCTAGACTTGCCCGTCTCTAGGTGGTGTCCCCTAGACCTTCCATTGACATTCAAAAAGTTGCCCCTCCGGGCAATTGTTTTGCGGGTGCCCATGTCTTTGTCCATGGTCTCTGAACCAGAAATTGAACGTTCTTTCGGTCTGTGGTTGCCTTCTTTTCTCATAAGTTTAGACACGGCCACCCTGTAAACCCCACAACAAGTTAAAAGTCCGCAATCCGCACCCTCGACCCGCAGCCACTATCAAAAGTAAATTGCCGGTTGACTTGCAGGTACTCTCCTCCTCCTCCCCAACTTAGATTAGACACAAATATAAAATTAAAAAAAAAAAAAAAAAAAAAGTGAAAAATAGAATGTATGCCCCAGCAAAGGGCCCCCTCCACAGTTTTCCAAGAGAGGGAGCGACCCCCTTGCCAGCGTAACTCCGAAAAAATAATTCCAACTGGGGTCCAAGTAACTCAAGTAAGGTCTCAAAATGAAATCAGATGGATCCAAAATTTTAACGGCGAGTACCGGTAAGCTTACTCTTTTGATCGGTCCAAACCGAATTGCGATACATCGATTTACTCTCGAGATATCGATTTTTCAAAGGCGCGCGGTATAGGGTCAGAAATCTAAGATTCTCTAAAATCCGCGAATTTCGACTCTCATGGACCTAGCATGCGCCGTGAGAAGTCATATGTGATTTTTTGAGTTCACATGAAGTTCATTAAGGGCCCTGACAAATGTCGGACCGATAAAGTCTATATCGGGGGGGGGGGGGGGGGTGGCCCCAACTCCAGCGTAAGTCTCACGTATAATGTCTAACTGCGGCCGCGGGAGGTCCCATAAGATCCGTTTAAAAACTTGGATGGATCTGAATTTTTTTCAAGAATTATCTAAAAGCTGAAGCTACCGCCCAATCCAAACCGCAGTGCGCAATCCATCGATTCGTTCTCGAGATATCGATTTTTCAAAGGCGTGCGGTCTTGTCAGATCGACCTTAGAGGGGCGCTGGAGGCTGGAAAAAGGCGAATTTCGTCTCTCACGAACCAGTCGTGTGCCGTATTATATCGGTTCCGCTTTTTTTCGGGTCCCAATGATGTCCCGAGAGGGCTCAATGCAGTTTCGAGCCAAAAAATATCATCTTAGGGGGACTTATTAAAAATATCAAACTACTCCCCGTTTCAGCGTAACTCTGACAAGAAATGTCTAACTGCGGCCGCGAGAGGTCCTGTAAGGTCATTAAATAAACTCGGATGGATCTGAAATTTTCGAGGTTGTCAGTCACAAGCAAGCGCTTTCGACCGGTGCAAACCGAATTGCAATACATCGATTCACTATCGAGATATCGATTTTTCAAAGGCGCACGGTCTTGTCAGATCGAACATTGAAATAAGCTGTGGATACTCTGTATCCGCGAATTTCGTCTCTCATGGACCGTTTAAGCTCCCTTAAAAATCGAATGAGCTTTTTTCAAGTTCATATTACGTTCCTTAAGGGCCTTGATGAGTGTCGGATGACATTTGATCAATATTAACATTCATTTTTTAATCTGAGACAAAAAGAGCTGAAACCATAAAGACGAAGAATTTCCATCGTGATGACTTTGGTTCAAGCGAGGAAAATTCTATAGAAGTCCCAAATAACTAGACTAGACTTTCCGGCTTGCTAGGATTGGTATTAAGAATTTCCTTCCTGATGACTTTGGTTCAGGCGAGAGAAATCTAAAAAAGTCCCAAATAACTAAACTAGACTTTGCGGCTTGCTAGGATTGGTATTGCGTCATCCGATTTTAAAGGAACTATCACTATCGAAATCGATTTTCAAAACCACAGTATTCACCTCGCCTCGTGAACAACTGTTTCAACACGCTATAAGTAAATTTTCATTCCCACTTTGACCTATCAAGTTATTTTTACAGCGATCACTGTTATACAAACACAAATGCAGCGTTGCGATTGACTTTGTCGCAGTTTTGTACTATCAATATGGAACTCCACACTTACAATGATTTACGGCCGACACTCATGCTCTCTTTGCTAACACTGTTCCAGTGTTGCAAGTTCCAACTTGTTTTTTTTTTATTTATTATTGTTTTGCAGCCGGTGATTGTTTGGCTGCATTGGCTGCACTGCGGCTCACCTGTTCACTAATTTGATAATCTTTCTCTGTGAATGTCTAGAGTCAGCTGATATTTTCGAATAGAAGGCGCGAAATAAAACCGATACAGATCATGGTTTTACTTATAGGATACCTTCTCACAAAAGTAAAGCTTCAAGAAGAACCCGCTAGAGAGCGCGGAATGAAGTAGTCACGTTTCTTTGCCTTTATTTGATCAGCTGATAAATGATTTTTTTTTTTTTTTTTTTTTTTTTTTTTTTTTTAGCGCAATTTTTAACATTCAATCTTTTATGGGTTGAAAATGGATCTCATTAAAATAAACAAATTAGATCAGTATTCTTTTAATTTTTTAGTTTCGGGAATTGTTACAACATTAACGCCTGTTCGAAAGTGTAAGCGAAGTTATGGTTTTTGTATTATTTTTTTAGAGGACGAGACAGGCTCAATTAATGGTATTTGTTTTGATGAAAAGGGGTCCATCCAGCTACCATTAGGAGTGCATTCCCCTTAAAAATGGATGAAACTTTCAGGGATGATAGAGCTAAGCATCATCTTTCAGAATATCTGCAGTTTTTTGAATTTGGTCAACTGGGAGCGGGAGTGCAGGGGGTCAAAGTCAAAACCTCCAATGCTCCATAACTTTTGAACGAAAATAGATATTGACGTGAACTTTGCACCAAAAGATGCGTATTTTAAAGATCTTTCGATTGATGTGCTACAGTGTTTAGTTCAAAAATATTTGACCCTTTTTTTGCATTTTGTTTTACTTTTGAAATTTCCAAAAATCCGTTTTTTGAGTTTGAAAAATAGGCGCAATGAAGGAATCTGAACGAAAAACTATGGCGGCCATATATGATTTGAGAATTTTGAAAAACTTATGTCAAAAATAAATTCAGCGACCCAAAAAACCCGCTTCCACCAAGTTTCAATGAATTTCATCGATTATTGGTGAAGCAACAAATTTTTTGTAGAATCGAAAGTCGGAACCCTATTTTTGGCCTAGATTTGAAACTTTGCGCGGTCATAACTCTTGAACGAAATGTTTTTCGGCATCGCGGTTTGCGCCATCTGAAAGCTTATAAAATCAGCTTTCTTCACAGAAGGTTTTTGTTCAGATTCCTACGTTGCGCCTATTTTTCAAACTTATAAAACGAATTTTTTTCTCTACTTTTAGATTATAAATGAATTTTTACATCTGCATTGAGGGTTTTTTCGAGAAAAGTTGAAAAATGTGTTTGAACCCCCCAGAATACACCCTAAGAGGTTGTCAGGAGCTTATGAAAATATCAGAAATGAAAAATTTGGAGTCAATTTTCAGTCTGATTGTTTTGTTTCAAATCATTTGTTTCAGTAATTTTCGAGAAAAATGCCAGCAACGGATGCTCTGGCTCACTTTGTATATAAAATGTAGTAGACATCTTTTATTCTATTCAGGTCCTCTGGTATTTAATCACTGTCCGATGAATAAAATAATTGAAATCTCATGCGCTGAGTCCAGACTATACTTGCTCTCTTTGAGAGAATCCAAAAATTAAATATAATCATCAAAGGTACCACTATACGGCCAATTTTGTAAAATAAGCACATGTATGGAGAGGGGGGAGGGGTGGAAGCTTTTATATGCGTAACTTTTTTTGCTTCTCATTGATAAAATGTCATAGAATGAAAGGCTAGAATCTCTGCAACTCTGGTAAGCAACTCTGTTTGCTTGAAGGGACGCATCGCAATGAAGTAGGGGACTACACTAATTATAGTTGTCAAAGTTGATGCATAAATTATTAATACTTCAATTAGTATGTACGTCTGTAATGTTTTTACTGGATGCTAATCATAGCATTTTTTCCAAGTAGATGATTCAGCCTAATTTTATCTTGAGTATTCACCATAAGGTTTCTCTGTACAGTAAAGCCTTTAATGAAAACATAGCAGGAATTGCTTTTATTGACATTAATTGTAATTGTTTAATTTTCAGATCCAAATCGGCCAATACTGTGTCTAAAAATTCAGATATTGAAAGGAATGACTCTATTTCGTCTCTATCAATATGTAGACATTTATTAATTACCTTCTTTTACCTTTCATCACCATATTCCACCAACAAAACCATGGCCTACCTATCTTTTCTTTCTCATTTTATTAAATTATAAATAGAATCTTTTACATCCATTCAACGCAGAATCGAATCATTTAAACTTCAAATACTCTATAATCAGTGATTTCATCCAAATTTTCATTATTGAATCATTCATGTATATTATAAATCTATTTATTCAATTCATATGTTAGTTACATACTACAATGTCTCCTTAACAATTGCTGATGCATTTCAAACAGCTGTAATCCACAAATGAACAAAACACTGAACCAATTGTAATGTGTCACTGCAAAAACAACGACTCAAAAATATTTTTTTCAAATATACGTCTCAAATGCATATACATTGTCATATTTTCTTAATCAAAGCTCCAACAGCACTTCCTGTACCTTAAATAATCTAATATATAAAAGCGTAAGGGGGACACACTCACTGACTCGTTTTCATTCATCAGCGTATCTCCGATCTGACCGGACCGGTCGGGACGAGATTTTCGGTGGACCTCCGCCCCCGCGGATTCAGGTCAGCTAAGAAAGCTTTCCGCGATCCGCCGGTCCCCGGCCGAGTTATCGCGGTCCGAAAGTCGCGTTTTTCCCGTAAGGACAACGGGTGCGAGAGAGAGTGCGAGCGAGAAGCAGATAGGTATTGCGTCATTTCGGTGTCAGATTTGATATCCTCTTCTTCCTCTTTTCGTCAGCTGATCCGGCGATTATTTCCGATTGGCGTGTTAATTTTTGCTTTTTTTTTTTTATTTTTTTTAGTTGCGCGAAGGATGGTATGTAACGAGTTGCGACTTCTTTGACTATACAGGGTGTAACGAAAGTCGCGTGTCTTGATTGTACAGGGTGTAACGAAACTCCTGTTATCTCCGATTGGCATATTTTTTTTTTTTTTTTTTTTTTTTTTTTTTTTTTTTTTTTTTTTTATTTTTATTTTTTTTTTATTTGATGTCGAGTTAACTTTGTTATGTCTTTTGTGTTGAGTTGAGACAAAAAGTTGCGTTTTGGATTAAGTTTCATAAATATGGATGACAACTATTTTGGGCAATCCCCCTACCCCCAATTCCCCCGTTCCCCTTCCATCAGTTTTGACGAATATTCATTAATTCATGTTTTTTTTTTTTTTAGTCCTATCCCCCCTCCCCTCTCCCAAAAACGGGCGTGCCCCCCTCCCCTTCCCGCGCCGAACTTTTGAACGAGTTGAGATAAAAAGTTGCTGTTTGGATTAATCTTCATAAATATGGATGGCAATTATTTTGGGGGAGTCCCCCCCCATTCCACCGTGCCCCCTACCCACTCCCCCGTGTCCCCCTCCCCCCCCCCCCCCCCCCCCGTCTAACTTTTGAACGAGTTGAGATAAAAAGTTGCAGTTTTGACCAATATTCATTATTCCGGAGGTTTTTGTTTTAGTCCTATCCCCCCTCCCCCCTCCCAAAAACGGGCGTACCCCCCCCCCCCCCCCGCCGAACTTTTGAACGAGTTGAGATAAAAGGTTGCTGTTTGGATTAATCTTCATAAATATGGATGATAATTATTTTGGGGGAGTCCAGCCCCCCCCCCATTCACCCGTGCCCCTTCCGTCTAACTTTTGAACGAGTTGAGATAAAAAGTTTCAGTTTTGACCAATCTTCATTATTCCGGAGGTTTTTTTTGTAGTCCTATCCCCCCTCCCCCCTCCCGAAAACGGGCGTGCCCCCCCCTCCCCCCCGTGCCGAACTTTCGAACGAGTAGAGATAAAAAGTTGCTGTTTGGATTAATCTTCATAAATATGGATGACAATTATTTTGGGGGAGTCCACCCCCCCCCCCCAATTCCTTTTTTTTTTTTTACATTGTTGAAGACAATGTAAAAAAAAAAATTAATTAATTAAAATGAATTTGAGTGTTGGCTATTCACTGAGAAACGCTTTTAAATCAAAAGTTTAAAGTTGGAGGCAAGTTTTGTTTTGATTTGAAGGAATGAAAATTGAAAATTTGCCAAAGATTATCGGTCTAGGTGCGCCTACACTAGGGTGGGTCGAAAAAGGGCTATTTTCGAAATCGGATGGGGGCTACCTTGGAAAATGATCTACCCCACGAGGGAAGACGGCACCAAAAATCCCAGCTCAAAATTTTGACTCCCTATGTCTCCGCACAGAGGTTAAAAATCCGATTTTTTGGAAAAAATCGGGTTTTTTGACGATTTTCGGCATCTCAAACCTGCACAATTCCGTTTTTCTTCCACGGCTAGTGATTTTATGTTACTAGAACGTACTAACTATAACTCACTTCAATTTCGACCCGATTGGTCGATGTTTTGAGTCTCCGCAACAATATTTTGTACAGCAACTCCCTGAACTTGCAAAATAACCCAATTTTTTGAAAATTGCAATTTATGAACCAAAAAACGAGCTGATTTTCGTGTCGGCTACTGCTCAATCGAATACAACAGGTGTAGTTTAAACACTGTTTCAATCACTCCCCGGAATTTTGACATTTGAAGTCTCCGCAGTTGCTATGAAGCAATTAAAACGCGCGAAAATTCAAAAAAATTTCCGCGATCAATACATCAAAAGCTTAGGTTTCCGTAAAACGACTGCTCTTGTTCCAATTTGTCATTTTTCCCATTACTCTGACTAACTCTATCCTTCTTTCTATCCCCTACCCCCCCCCCCTCCCCACCCCCTCCACCACCTTCACTCTCATCTCATCCGCGTCCCGTAGCTTTACTCTCATTTTCATAACTGATGGTGGCAGTGTTGGCACACTTCAAGGAACCCTATTATTTCAAGACATGTAGGAAACTTGCGGCAAATTTGCAGAGCTAGTGCTTTCATAGCAGACAGATGCCACCGATGCAAGTCTGATCGACTTTGACTAATGTTAGAGGGAAATGGGGAGGGGGGAGGCGTAAAACGCAAAATATATAAATGACCCAAAAAAATTCAAATTGTTGTTTCGCAACAAAACATTCGAACATGTTGTTGCATCACAGTAAGCAGCATTTCCATTTCGATGAGAAGAAATGAAATAAAGTTGGGGCCAATATGCTGATCATTTGAAGAAAAGCATTCTATTTATTCAAATAATGAAACTATAGACCTAAGGCCTTTCGGCTATTGGTGTCATCGTCAAAGGAAAATAAATAGATGAATCGAGAAAACTGTAACCATGCGATTCAAGCAAAAAAATAATAATCATAAAAAAAAAAAATGAGCAGTTCTAAATCTCTTAGAAATGAGGATTGCCTACATTGATATTTAAGTGCAAACCATCTTTTGGCCTACCTTGTTTTTCGTATTCCCTCATGGACCAGGTTGCCAATCGTAGGTATAGATTAGCCCAAAACGAACTTGTACAAAAACTAGCTACGCTCCTCACGTTCTATTAATGGTGTGGACATTTTCTGGAGGCTCGGACCTGGGAACTTTGCCTTGAAAGAAAAATATCGTATCCCAGTGCTTAAAGTATTCAGACACTGCAGTAAAAATAATTTACTTCTTTTTTGGGGTATTTGATTTTGGGAACTTAAAAGAAGACTAACAATGTTAAGCAATGAAGAATGAAAATTAAAAAGGGAAAATAAAGACTCGTGTTCAACTCAATTATTTTAAATTAGCCAGTGAAGTTGTGGTGGGGGCTTCCGGAAAATAGGGTTACTTCGGGTTACCTTAGCAATTTTAACTTTTTTTACAACGAATTAACTCTAGAAATCAAAGATAAGGCAACCTAACAATAAAATTTGGAGTCTAAAAAATTAGTTGTAACGAGGGCCCTGTCAAATATGTTGGGAATACTGAAACAATCAAAATACACGCCTCGAAGAAAAAAAAAAGCGAAACTTCTAACGTGAACAACTTCTCAAGGCATGAATGTTTCTCGCAAAAATAGCAAAGAAAATTGACCGTATGTAAATTTTCGAACAGCAACATAGCTTTGAGATCATCGATGAATTTGCATTCAAACAGCAATCTATGAGAAATCAGTAATAATTAACATCCGGACAAAAATTGAAAATGCGGAACACGTAATGTTAAAAATCTGCTGTAAGTTACTTTTTAAAAGTATAAATGTTCCCGTCTTTTTACATACTTATCAATGACGGCTACTTACAACTAAAACTTTTTCCTAATGGTCATTTCTTGATTTTATTTTTTTTTTACTTTCCCAATTTTGGATTAATTACTTATTTTTTATTAATTTACTCTTATGTATTGGGTATCTTCTATTTTGTCTTGACCTTATTGAATATTTCTCTACTACTAACTTTGAGAATTGCTCTTCAGAATGACGTTTTCTTCGTTTTTCATGATTATTATTTATTTGCTTGAATCGCATGGTTACAGTTTTCTCGATTCATCTATTTATTTCCCTTTTGACGATGACACCCATAGCCGAAAGGCCTTAGGTCTATAGTTTCATTATTTGAAAAAATAGAATGCTTTTCTTCAAATGATCAGCATATTGGCCCCAACTTTATTTCATTTCTTCTCATCGAAATGGAAATGCTGCTTACTGTGATGCAACAACATGTTCGAATGTTTTGTTGCGAAACAACAATTTAAATTTTTTTTGGGTCATTTATATATTTTGCGTTTTACGCCCCCCCCCTCCCCTTTTCCCCTCTAACATTAGTCAAAGTCGATCAGACTTGCATCGGTGGCATCTGTCTGCTATGAAAGCACCAGCTCTGCAAATTTGCCGCAAGTTTCCTACATGTCTTGAAATAATAGGGTTCCTTGAAGTGTGCCAACACTGCCACCATCAGTTATGAAAATGAGAGTAAAGCTAGGGGACGCGGATGAGATGAGAGTGAAGGTGGTGGAGGGGTGGGGGGGGGGGGGGGGAGGGTAGGGATAGAAAAAGGGATAGAGTTAGTCAAGAGTAATGGGAAAAATGACAAATTGGAAAAAGAGCAGTCGTTTTACGGAAACCTAAGCTTTTGATGTATTGATCGCGGAAATTTTTTTGAATTTTCGCGCGTTTTAAATTTCTTCATAGCAACTGCGGAGACTTCAAATGTCAAAATTCCGGGGGGTGATTGAAACAGTGTTTAAAACACCTGTTGTATTCGATTGAGCAGTAGCCGACACGAAAATCAGCTCATTTTTTGGGTTTATAAATTGCAATTTTCAAAAAATTGGGTTTTTTTGCAAGTTCAGGGGGTTGCTGTACAAAAAATTGTTGCGGAGACTCAAAACATCGACCAATCGGGTCGAAATTGAAGTGAGTTTAGTTAGTACGTTCTAGTAACATAAAATCACTAGCCCGGGGAAAAAAAACGGAATTGTGCAGGTTTAGATGCCGAAAATCGTCAAAAAACCCGATTTTTTCCAAAAAAACGGATTTTTAACCCCTGTGCGGAGACATAGGGAGTCAAAAATTTTTAGCTGGGGTTTTTGGTGCCGTCTTCCCTCGTGGGGGAGATCATTTTCCAAGGTAGCCCCCATCCGATTTCGAAAATAGCCCTTTTTCGACCCACCCTAGCCTACACTTCTGAAACTACCTCTACCCCTTTACAGACCAGATTAGTTTAAAAGAACGCCACTCTTTCGCTTACATTGGGAAAGTAGTTAACTGTTCGTACTCGGGGGGGTTAAAAATTTCCTATACGATGAATTGAAGGGCCCAAGGAAAACTTTCATTAAAGTGATTTATGACTACATCCAAAATGACGTATAATCAGAATCATAGATGGAATTAAGAATGTGAAATAGAGAGGGAAAAAACGAGTACACTCGGACTTGGCCCATTGCGGATTAAAACGATTCATTACATTCCAAGCGCGATCCGACGGATTTCGGTTCTGCGCCGTGCGAAGCATGGGTAGACTGCTGCTAGTATACAATAAATTGACAAATCTTCTCCCATGAACTACATTATAATAAATATATTTAAACCATGTATGCGTAAGCCTTTATGCAAAACTTATTTCTGCAAAACCCAGCAGAGCAGAAGACCAAATGAAACAACTTATGCGCAGATTTTTATGTTTACAATTCACAGGCACGCTTTTCCAATACATGCAATGTATCGGAGCTTCCCTGCTTGTTTTTCAATGGTATCTTTTATTCTTCAGAAACCAAGTGAGAAACCAATGCAAAATATAGTTTCAGGTTTATGATGCACTCAATTTATGATATTTCATCCGCATTTAAGAGGAGACTAAAAAAATAGGCTCAGAAATAATATTAGCTCATGGGAGCTTAGTAGAGGTACTCATGGTGCCAAATCTTAACGATTGAAATGACCATTTAAGTACCCATACCTTATAGTCAATATTTGCGTTTCCTCAGAAACATTCATTGAATGCATTCTTTTGGAAAAATAGTCGAGGTGACTGCCACTTTAAAGAAAATCCTTATTTTTAGGAGAAGATACAGTAATTATAAAAACTCGGTGCATTTGAACTTTTTACGTCATATTATCATGAACCTTCCTCAATTTAGATGGGAAAAAACCGGGGATAAAACTGTCCAAAAATGCGGGTATAGTTCGGAACGATACAAATTGAACAAGTTTTTGCAGAAATGGACCAACTTTTTTGTTTATGTAGAACAAAACGAATAAACATAGGGAACCCTTACTATAGTTGGTTTCATCCAAACATAAACGTCGGTTCTCTACTGCTTAAAACTTTCCGCAATTGATATAGTTCGTTTTTTAATTAAATTAACTGAGTCAATATAATAGATAACTACGGCCCTGTCACAGTGAAAAAAAATGTTTCATTGGAAACGAGATTGACTTTTATTTTGTATAGAAGAAGGTATGCATACTGGAGTCTTCAAACAGAATTCTGATAATTCACAAATACTTTTTATCATAGTGAAATTAAGAATTATGTCTCGAAAATGCATGTATACCTCCATGAAATATAGTTAGTTGAACATATTTGGTAATTGGTTCCATTTTCTCCGTTTAAATTAAGAAAAAACTGAAGAATTAACTCTACTGGAATCAAACTTTAACCCGTTCATGCACGCATTTTGGGATTTGAGTTTTTTTGAGATTTATTTAGACCGTTCGAAAGAGGACACTTTTTTAAGAACTTTGATGGGTCACACAACTTTTTGAAAAATGTCCATTTAAATTCCATTGAATCACATGTTACATAAAATGGTACACATGTGTACCACTATCCAAGAAAGGGTAAAAGGAACTTAATCTCCCATATTTTATTGCAGTCGAAAAATCAACTTCAGATTCCTCCGTGGTGGGAGAGAGAGACATTCCGAAGGCCGGCAACGTTGCACTTTCGAGATTCAAGGGGCGAATGTATCGCAAATGTGTGGGTGTTTGTGTGTGTATGTTTAAATGTAAGTGTGTGTATGAGCGGGGGGGGGGGGGTTAGCAGGGATGAAGATTAGTATCGGGATATTTATGGCCGCGACTCGCAACACTCTCGCGTCGTCTTAAATTGCAAATATTTAAATACATATTTTTTAACGCGGAGGGATATTTTTGTAAATACAGGAAAAAGGGGGAAGTTTAATCGCAGCGCGGAAGGAGACCGAGAGTCAGAGGGGAACGGGGCGGGGAAAGGGGGGCGGGAGGGAGCGGAAGGGGGATGCTTGATGGTATCCATAGCGACGCACTCCCCTGATAACGCCCTTATCTTCCTCCCGCAGATAGCGGAGCGCCCCCACATTTTCCCCCATCTCTTCCCTTTACCCCCTCCGCCTCTCCCAACCCCGTGTCGCAGCTTTCCTCCGTAGCCATCTCCAACAATATCTTATAAACCGCCCCTGACACTCAACGAAGATAAATGTTTTTCTATCCTCATCCCTATATTTTTTTTTCTTTTTTCTTTTTTTTGCGCTAAGCACTCCTGCACTTGCAGAGACGCAGCACCAGATACAGCGCTCGAGCGGAGAAGCGCAGATTCCACTATAAAGCACGGGATCAATTCGATAAGCCAGCGCAGCAACGCGATATGGATGGAAAATTAAAGATATAGGTATTTCATTTTGAGTCGCCTTTTAATTGGAAATAAATATGACGTCCGTTCCAGCTATCCTATTTAGGGGCAATTCTCTGTTTTTGCAGGAAATAATCGTGTCCCAACAGCACTATTTGATTTATAATATACTTTATACTAATATACTTACTTAACCGGAATTCTTGTTATTTCAACAAAAAATACCTATTATTTTAACATGAATTCCTGTTACTTCAACAGTAATTCCGGTGAAGTAACAAATAACTCCTGTTGAAACAACAGTAATTCCAGTTGAAATTGACAGAAATTCCGATTGAGCAATAAGTATTAAACATACATCAGGTTGAACTAAAACAGGCAAATTTTTCTCGCAGTGAAGGCGGAGTAGATTTTTTTTTTTTTTTTTCTTTTTTTTTTTTTTTTTTAATTTTCAATTTTTTTGTAAAATTCTGTCTC
Organism: Trialeurodes vaporariorum; assembly: GCA_011764245.1. Classification (NCBI taxonomy): domain Eukaryota; kingdom Metazoa; phylum Arthropoda; class Insecta; order Hemiptera; family Aleyrodidae; genus Trialeurodes; species Trialeurodes vaporariorum. Next base: position 29,551,234 of record VMOF01000035.1, read on the forward strand.
GTCTCCTGTTAGACGACCAAAGTTTTCTGTATTTCAATCAGCATTAGATTTGAAATGATGAATTTAAAAGCAACAAATTGAGTATTCTAAAGAAGTAAGATTTCATTAATAATCAAGTGCAGCAGAGACAACAAAGTTTTTTTTGCCCTGAAATTTTACGACATGCACCAAAGAATTACTTTTACAGATTAGATCCTTTGAAATTTTTAGCCGTTGTTCCCGTATTCAACCTTTCGAGACCCTGATATAATCGTGATTCTCACTTGTTCAAATCACAAATGCCGATAAATCTTTCTAAGAGTGGCTCACCTGTATCCATCGACCAATGTTTAAAATAAGAAGAAGTGCTTCCGGAAAAAAACGATGCATGCAAACTACGCTTGTGGTTGATTTTTGCCCAAGGTATAACACAGGTAGTAAATTCTTCTACACACCTCAGCTCAGACGGGAAAAAATTCCAAATTGCACTCACAATTTCGATGCATACGTTAAAAAAAAAAAAAAAAAAAAAAAAAAAAAAAAAAAAAAAATCAAGATGGCTGCCATTTAGTGAGTCACTGTGGGGTAGTCCAAGCCTCATCTATCTGCAGCTACCTCTATATTCTATGGGAAACATTTCATCATAGAGGAACAGATATATCATAGATGAAACTACCTTATTTGTGACTCGCTGCATGCACGACATCCATCTTCTAATTTGGTTTGAACGCATATGTCGCATTTATTGAGTATATGTTCACACTGCTCAGTCAATATTGGAACTTTCTGATGCTCACATTCTCCCAATGGTGTTTGCAAGTGATTTTACCCTAGTCCTGATCCTCAAAACTGCGCCATTGTGCCAACAATTTGCGTCGTACTTATTATTTATCCCTAATTTCAATCATTCTGTATAGAAGTTGAAACGTGATACAAAGAAAAGTGTGATTTTTTGGTGTCCTTCCGAATAGGGGGCGGTGGCAAGAATAAAACGTAGCATGAGAACGCGGTCTAAGAGGATAGATTTGATATCAATTTCAACTCTTTATTGATATCTGTCCAGTAAATTCGATAAACTGGTATGAATACACTCTCACGCGTCACTCACGGTAATAAAATCAAAAATAAACTCGTGTAGAGAAAAAAAAAGCCGCGGGAAGAAATTCGATCTGGTCACGGATCGTTAAGGGCTAATAAAGCAAAGTGAAATATAGACTCTGGGCCGGCCCGCCGAAAAATAACATACCCAGCCGCAATTGATAATTACAAGGGCGCTAAGCCTACATTACAAAGTACGTACACGATGTGTATATACGCTGGTTATTGTGAGCTATACTCGCGTCACCGTCGCGTAGCTCCGCGCGCGCCGCTTCCCTGGAACAAAGGGGATCCCTCCTCACTTCAAGGGATCGCCCTTTGTAACTTGCGCTCATGCGGATAGACAACTACATGAAAGCGGGTAGCAATGACATCCACGGACACCCTCTCTCGCTCTCCCCCCCTCTCTCTCTCTCTCTCTCTCTCTCTCTCTCTCTCTCTCTCTCTCTCTCGCACCGTTGTCTCCTTCGCAAAAGGGCTCTACAAGACAGGGCTGGTTAAGTCAATCTCGCCGAAGTGTAACTTATGCTGTTTCCTATGCTTGGCCGGATTTTGCGTGTCATTAGTGGGGGTGTCCCTCGGAAGCTTTCGCGCCCCTCTGGAATATAATGGATTGGCTCCGCCCCCCACCCTCCACTTTGGCTTTTCACACGGGTCTTAAAAAACTTATTTCGGGTCGAGAGTCCTAACCTCACCCTCCCTCCCTCCCTTCCTTGCGTCTACCCCTTCCTGCATTTAAAATCCTTCCTGCTTCCTCTCTCTCTCTTTCGCTCTCTGAGGACCATGATTGATCGGGCTATTTGTTTTGCCGATTATGATTATCATAAGTACCCGCGTCGATATACTTTTTTAACACTTTTTCCTTCGCGCGACCAAAGGAGGGCAGGGCAGGGTCGCGATTTTAATCCGTTTAGAGAGCTCGTGCATGTGGACGCGCACTTGTGGAGTCAGTTCGATCTCTCTATGAGAAAGGAATATTTCTATCGGTGGTCATTTAATTCTGTTCTCTGATCCTCCGGGCGCGCGACCTTTCCGACATTTGTAAAGTAATCCGTTGACTAATGACTCACAATCCATCGAGAAATGACTTGAAGTTAATACAGTTTACTGATCATGCTGGCGTAGGAAAATTATATTTCATCACCGAAACTCGTGGGAAAAAATGGGAATCAGGGATGGGGTCGCTTATTCGATATTCATACGTTATTGGATGGAAGTGGTCAAGATATCGTTGCAAGTGCACTGAAAAGTCAATCATACATTGGGGACATTTTTGTGAGAAGGGTCCATAAAACAATGGGTGCTCTTCCTGAAAATTGTGCAATGTGTCCAGCTGGAGGATTTTAGCTGGAGAGCACGCCTGCTAATTCATAGGCAACTAATTTATGAGAAAAATAGAAAAGGGGAGCCAGGAGACTTTTTCGTTGTGTCATCTTAGTCATACGGATTATACTTCTCAGAGACACAAACAGAGTACCTACCGTCTTCTCTGTATAGTTCTTCAGTCCTCAGTATAAAATGCGGGATATAGCCGTAGGAAAATGCAGTTTTCTGACGTAACTTTTAAGTCAAAATTTTGGACCCATTTGCATGCTTGATTCTTTGCAGAAAAGAAAGTGACGATTGAAACAAAAGTTACAATACAGCATTTCCAAAAGGTAATACCATGATTGACTTAATAAATTAATCGCGATGGAGTTCCGCTCATTTGTATTAATTGTCTTAAATAATTGGCCTTTTGCGTGAGAATCGACCATAAAAAGCAGAATATGTTGGCAGTATTACTGGCCTACTTGTGGGGAAAAAATAAAAATAATAATAATCATAGTAATAATAAATAAATAAAAAAAAAAAAAAAAAAAAAAAAAAAAAAAAAAAAAACATAAAAAGAAGAGTTAAAAGTGATGCTGTTTCCACACTTGATCGCAGTGTTATCATAATGTATTGACAAAATCGACAAAGTTGATTTTGAATTTTCATAATTTCAAACATTATTTATAAATCATCTTAAGTTATAAATTGATAAATTTAGCGGCGAGTATAGTATATTTTTTTCCAATACAACTTCGTAATGAAGTCACTACAGCTTAGTGAATTTATTCATTGAGTTCCTTAAATGCCTAAAAGGATGAGCGGGTGAAAAATCAACACACATACCTTTGCTTGGTTTTGAACCAATTTGTTTTATCGCAAAAGCATAGTGTAGACGTCCTTTAAATTCAGTTTGCAGTAAAAAAGAAAGAGTTCATACCGGTGATGGAATGAGCGAGAGGAACGCCTTCAAGCCATCTATTTGAAATACGCCCAGGTTGCGCGAGTTGCAGGTATACAACTCTGAAGGCGTATTTTACCAGCTAACTAATAGAAACTCTTACTGTAATATGATCATCAAGGTGTGCTAGACTACCGAGTTGTTTAGAGATGAGATCATTTTCATGACATGTTGAACAAGGTTACGGACATACTTTTTTAAACAAAGAAACGCTCTGGACAGAAATAATCAGTGGTTTGGTAGCTTAAATTATTTAAATGATACAGTTTCTTTATACGAAAGTTATAATAGGTGTCAGCAAAAAGTCCTGTCACCGAATGGAACTGCCTTTATGAAATCATTGAGACCAAGCTAAAATTAAAATATTTGACCTTGTTCATGAAGGATGTGGAAACGGGTGAAAAAAGGGTGAAATTAATCAAAAGCTGATACACCCTTTTCTTTTTTTCTCAAACCTATTAAAAAAAGGGGAAAAAATGAAAAATAACATTAAAAAACGCAATCATATACCGATTTGGGGGAACGAATCACAGTGAGAAACGAGTTCAGGGAAGGGAATACGCATTAAGAGTATTATATAGAGTTTCAAAAAAGCAGAGGCTACAGCCATCTATTCCAACAAAACACCTAACACCCCATTCCAGTGTTGCCAGAGATGGTGGTTTACAAATAACTTTGACCTCCCACTTCTAAAGCGATGTATAGAATGTGAATGATTCCAGAATACATCAAATTTAAATACTATTTAAACATGTATGATTTGATAGGAGTCTGGGCTTTAAGTCGAATTTATTTCATATACGGGGCCTTGTTTCACGCCATTTTAGACTCAAAATCACATTTATATGACTCGAGGAATTCATTTTCGCTAAATAATTTTATAAAGACATGCCTATAAGTGACTTGCTAGTTTTTCCATTAAAAAACGCAACCAACGAATGTTCAGAATATGCTCCTTTGCAAAACGTTCACATCCACATAGTGTGTAGTAACCACACATTAACGCACGATGACCGGTTTCAATTTGTCTCTTGCTATTAACTTTTGCTACACATGCGATTGAATAGTTAATTCTCATGAGTGAAATCCAACGATAATGACAGTAAGCACATTGAAAAATTACGAGATTCACTCACAGACACACAAAAAGACTTTGACATTTAAGGGGTAATGAGGGAGCTCTACAGACCATGGGAACTCTCTAATTTTAGCCTTTCTTCTTCGTGTTTCTGTAGAGAGAGAGAGAGAGAGAGAGAGAGAGAGAGAGAGAGAGAGAGAGAGATTCAAATTAGACAGTGCATAACTCAGCCACCTTCTTAAATGGCGGAGTTATGCAAGTATTACAGGTGTCATTAAATAGTCTCTGCATACGATTTAAGGAAAAGAGAGAAAAATATGGCAGTACATGTGCGGGTCACGCGAGAGAGATAGAGATAGTTTGAAATGCTCTACGAACTTATTCACCGGAAGACTCATAACCATACCCGGGAATCAGCATTTCCCTCTCTATGTCCATTTTAACACATTTAGTAATGGATGCAGTGCGGAGCTGTCAAGTTCCTTTCAGCCCCTATTTCTGTCCTTTTCTAACACATGTGTTTGAATATGCAAAGAGAAAGAAAGACAAATCACAGCTCTGGAAATGAAGTCATCATTAAAGCAGTCTGCTCAAAACTTCTCTTTTGACTTTGGAAAATCCATGCTTTGGCTGCGCTTAACTTTACAAATATTATTATAGGCTGATCAAATTTGGCAACGGTTGCATCCCTGGGCCTGGGTCCACCATAAATCACGGAATTTAAAGAGGCGCGCGCGGATTCCGGCTCACCCTCAAAATATGCGAACGCGACCTGCCCTTCCGCGATCCCCGCACTCCGCCCCCCCCCCCCCCTGCATCTCTTCCATAGTCGATCCGCGCGATGCGGCGACCGTTCGACTGCCCGTTTGCTCGCCACTTTATTATACGTATACAATAACTCGCGGCGCGTGCGACTCCGAAATCCGATTGCCGTGCGATTTGCATCGGCGGTGAGGCAGGCGCAGCTAGGCTATGGCGGGCGGGGTGCGGTGTCGATTATGATAACGAATGAGCCGCCCAAAATTTATGCGCATGCTACGCGTACGGGTGGAGGTATACGCGGCCGGGGCTCTCACGTCCATGTCCAATTCCACGTCCAGCGGACTCAAGGTAATTTGACCTCTTTTTAATTTTATTTTTAATTTTTTTTCTTCTTTGTTTTGTTTTATTTGCGACAGAAATGGCCTCACGCGCGCGAATATCGAGGGAGTGTGTAACCGGAAAGGGTTGAGCGAAAGAGTTTATATTTACTGCTCGCATGGTGAAGGTGATGGAGAAGGAGTTAGCGTGGGGTGGGGAATGAAATATAGAGGCGAGGGAAGAAAATTTGAAGCCCAGCGTCACCTCATTGCAGCAGGAGTCGTATATTTGTGTCATAATTGGACCCCCATTCAAATCGGTTTTTATTGACTCCTCTAAAATTGACTGTCTTTGTCTTTATTTAAATTTTCTTCGCGGATATTTACAGTCGCTCAATCGCCCATGCTTGTTCTCAGACATTTTTAACCCAGCGCACGTAGGAGTTGATCGTTCGGACAGGTTTGGTGATTTTTGCGTGTAGTTATATGAATTGTATAGATTATGTTTGGGTGACGTCGCGTCATTGCCGGGGGCTCGTGAATAATCAATTATCGTATTATTTGTTTTTCTTTCAATTGAATTCATGCATAGTACCGATGATTGGGATGTTCCTTTGAATCGCCTGAATATCGATTATTTTCTATACGTTATGGAAGAAGAAAATGGAGAAGAAATCGCTGTAAAACGAGCCATTTTTTTCGTAACTTATTTTTATAGTCCCACATATAAAGCAAACTTTTGAGACATTTCAAAAATATGTATGTAATTTTGCCAAAATCAATCAAATAAATATAAACCTCTTTCAAAAGTAATATGGTACGAAAAAAGAATTGATAAAAGCGTGAGCTAACTTATATACGGGTAAATGCAGATACTGCAAATCAAATATCATGCATGCCGATTGTCGATTATACTCCTTTGCACCTTCATTTTGAGAGTGATACAACTTATCCTGCACGCATGGATCTTCCAAGCCGGCCTTCCAGGCGCAACAAAACAGGTAATACATACGTGAGAAGAGGACAGACTTCAGACTCAAATAAGTATGTACTTACGGTACGTTTCAAGTAGGTATAACAGAACATATTTTGAGCAGAAATTTTACGAACCCCACAAAAAATTTAGTTGGTGGACGTGGCGTGGCTCCTGAATCCTGCATAGATTTCTTCTACATTTGAATCTCTCAAAAAATGACTTCAAATCTGATTCATTTTTATTGAGATTTATCATGTGTTTGCCGATAAAAGATCTTTCCGAGAGGCTCCTTGCCGCACTTGCCAGGTAAGTGTAGGGCTGATCTGAGCTTCAATTTCGTTCTCCAGTGAACTCTGTCGCGAGAACTAGGTAAACCTGGAAGAAAAGAAAAAGAAATAAAATTTTAATCTGAAACCCTAAACCTCTTTGAAGCAAAAGGAAGCATTGTCCGTACGCTCCAGCGGCGCAAAACTAAAGAAGAGAGTTGCTCAAAACGCAGCAATAAGGTAAGAATCATCACTTATTTTCTTTTTTTTTTCATGAAAGTAAAATACCCAAAGTTAAAGTGTGTGTCAAAGGTTGTACACTAAACAATTTCATGGAACTCGACAAGCATATCGCTGTCAAGTTTTTCAAGGACTGATTATGCTTGCAATTTATTTGTGAAGGAGCTGCATCGGACCTCAGATCTGGAAATGCATTTTAATTTTCCTCATCAGACAGTACCACTGCAACCCTGCAGGCAAATTTTATTGTTTTCAGAAAGAAAAACGAAAAACAAAAAAAAACAAAAAAAACACACACTTTATTTAAGGAAAACTCAATGAAGGTTTTGTGCCATCAAGTATTTACTAAGAACTAATTACTTTATCTGATGAACAATGGGACTAATTAAACGTAATCTACTCCCAAACATTTTAGTTGCAGTAAAAGAAAAGATGTGGGAAGAAAGTAATATAAAAGAGAAATGAAAAAAAAAAAAAAAAAAAAAAAAAAAAAAAAAAACAATAAATGAAATAAGTAAACAAAATTAGATATCAATAGACGAAAGAAAATTATTTCAGTGTTTACATATATCATTAAGTGCACAGTAGTTGAAAACAAAACAGTTTCACTCTCTCTCTAGCCTTCTACACGACGCGTTAATTGATCAAAAAGAACAGTAATTCGGAAATCGGGGAAAATCAGGTAATAATTGACACAATAATAGATACTGTTTCTATCCTTTTCCAACACATTTATTCAAACAGGCTCGTAGAAAGTGAGAGAAATCAAAATTCCAAAACTTGCTTCTGTCTCGTTAGAGGTTAGGAATCGATGGGACAGTAAAACAATGACCTTATTTAACCTAAATGTCAATTTCTGGGATAGAATGCACCTAATAATATGTTTTGGGCTCTCCGAAGAGATAACTTCAATTCAGGCATTCTGCGGAAGAGAAGATCCATGTTAAATTAGGTGCGCTCTTTTGAAGGACCCTTAAATTGATCATAGCTTGAATTTTTAGGAATAATCACACACCTCATGTTTTATAAGTCGTTCTTCCGAAGAACACCTCTATTCACTTCTTACATCCTACATGCATCAAGAATCGCACATCATAGATCATACATCAGGTATAAATTATAAGTCTTTTTGAGCGCAGCCACGAACTTTTGAAAATATTGATAGCTCTTTTATCGAAGGAGCCTTAATCCATAATCCTAACGTGAATTTCTTGAAAATAGTGCAGCTCATGTTCTATGTGTCTTATTTTTTCAGACAGCGATATATATTTCATTTCATATTTGCACCAGTAGCGTGCAATTTAGCAACGTTGCACTTTGTCCATTTAAACCCATGAAAAAGGTCGAACTATTGGGTGTTCAGTGAACACCTTCGCATTCGACCTATTGCGTGGGTTTCAATGGACGCATTCGCATTATAACGTTGCAAAATTTCACGCCACGCCACTGATTCGCACGGTTGCAAATTAAAGGACTAATATGAGTGGGATAACAGAAAGTTAAATCAAAGAGGGCAATTAAAACCCAGTTAAGGGATATGATTTATATAGAACCAAACAAAAACGGGACGAGGGATATTGTCAATGTCCTTTCGTTGAACAACGAAAGGACACGTTCGTACGTCACGCAGATTTTGGCTTGAGCGCGAGCGATCGGAAAGTAGGTACAAGTGTAAAAGAGATAAAAGGACAATGCTGGACTGTTGTAGAGTTGAGGGATTCGGGGAGAGACGGGAGGTGACAGGGAGGGGGGGGGGGTAAAATGGGATGGAGCGATGCTTGGAAAGCGGAGTGTGGCAGTTTTATTGGGTACTTTGTATGTTAATATCTCGCGAGAGTATAGAGCAGGCGAGTTGAACACCGACAATCTAACTAGCCGGCGCACACTAGACACCGGACTTTTGGAATGTAGACCATATAGCACGTGTCTTAACTGCAAGTCTATGAAAATGGCGGGTTTATTACTAAGACCTCACATTTGAACTGCTTTTATTTAAAAATGTGAAGCATTAAACAAACCTAGCACAAAGGCATTTCAGATTCTCATTAAAAATGAAAACATCGAAGAAAAAAAAAACCCGTAGGTAACTCTGGTTGCATAAATGTTCCATATATCCCCGTAAATTTACTCATAGAATATTTCACGGAATTCCAAGGCGGTTAGGAGTAAGATTTCATGACACACTTTAATCAGAGATACAGGTAAAGATGATGACTACTATTGGAACAGTGACGTCACAGTTTTTTCCCCTTTTGCCAAATCATGTATTTTGATCCAATGAGAATAGCAGTTTTCTCATCTAAAGACATCCAATCAATGGCTTAGTGCGCAACGTGCAATCTTAATTAACAACCGACAACAATATTATTATGTATCCATTTAAACTCATACAAAAGGTTGAACTAAAGAGTGTTTAGGTAATCTTCGATCCTGAATCGCCACTTGAAGCACGAACATCAATAATTTGTTAATAATACAGTTACCATGCTCGTCCAATTTTAATCGACGGCTTCGCAGAGCCCAGTTTGGTACTATAATATATTTTATATTTTGAAATGTTTGTGTTATACTTTTGAATCCCCGTGACCCTTGGTTGGGACTTGGAACAATGTGTAAACCCCCCTCCCTTCGATTACAATGTTTGCCAGAAATCCTAATGACATTTTTCAAAAATTGACGAGCATAATAAATCATAAAATGAAAACATTTTGTTAAATTCATATTGTATAGATTTGATATGGACTTTTGAGAAGTTTTGAAATGAGTACTAAAAGAAGTGAGGGTAAAAAAAGAAGAAAAAAATTACGGAAAAGTCCCGCCATAATCAATATATATGTGCAAAGCTTGATAGTTGATGTTGAAATCCGGTTCATCATATTTTTATTTTGCCCGATGAAACTCAAAGGGTCTTCCCTCTGTGCGACGCCCACCGTTTAACGATGACACCTTGTCGAATCGATGTGCAGTGCATCGCAACGCTCTATAAATATTACACACTCTGTATCATATTTCCGTCCCATTCTCATCCTCCGCTCCAATTCTATAACACTCATTATTTTCTAATTGCTTTTTAATACGACCTTTTACCCGGTTATTACGGCTACCAAAAGCTATAGCTATCATGCTTCGCCCCGCGTACTCGGTCCTGAATTTGAGGGTGTGTAGATGTAGTTTCGGGCCGTTCCCATTTTGTGGTCAAAATCTCCGCTCAGCCGCTCGATTTTCTCACCCGGAGTCCCGCGTTCGACTCCAATTCGACACAATGAGGTCGTAAAATTCCGTCGCGCGCCGCACCGCGCCGGCAGCACCATACCCTCATGCCATCCGCAAATTGAAAATACATATATACTTGGCATATCGAAATTTTATTTTCAAAGCTGACTCCCACCAGGAGGGAATCTTCAGAGCTTGGTGTCCAATCCGTGGCCAATTAAAAATATACTTCAAGCCAATTATATGGATGTGACATACAGTTTACAACGAGGAAAACAGTAAATTTGCCATCGCATGGGCGTGAGAAACAGTTCTATCATTTCTGCACGGTCTATCTATATTGACTGATGAGTAATTATATTAATGGCACAAGTCCCGAATGTAGCCGCACTGAGCAAAAACAATGTCATTCACATGATGACCCGGTGGCGCGAAGCATCCATTTTGGCAAAAGTGATTCTCCTCCATTTAAGTCTGTGTAAAATAATCGATACAGTTGAAATGAATTGCTTCCTGAACATTTATTTTTTTTTCCATGGGTTTAAATGGAGTAAATTATCCACCGCTGAATAAGATTGCAAGGGCTAAAGACATTTTTACGTATAGCACCAAGCGATACAATGGGGCTCTTGCATACTTTTGCTGTGGGCAAATGAACAGTCCAATCATATGAGAAAATGTAAAAACCAGCAAAAATTACGAAGATTGCACTAAGAAAGTCTAAAATTCAGTAATAAACTCACGTAACTGCCAAAACTTCAAGTTCATAATGGCGGTTCAAAACAGGTATCATGGGAGATCCCTGTCTAATTTGTCACTTTCTCTAAGGAAACACAGAGTCACAGAGTTATGTCTCAATTTAGATATAGGGATCTCCTATGATACCTGCGTCTTTCCGCCAGTAATCACGAATCTGAGAGTGAATTTCGTGATTTTTTAGAGTACCCATCGTCATTTTTACAGGTTTTTATGCAAGAATCAACTCTTCAATCCCCTGTAGCAAAAGTTTGCAAGAGCCCCATTGCAACAAAGCAAAGAAGCAAAAAAGGCATCATAAGCAAAAACTCGTCATTTCGCATGCACTTATATGGGAACATCGTACATCGTACATCGTCTATTCAAAACCCGTTAGAAACGGGCTAAACTATCGATGGTGCACAGTATGCACTCCCTTAAATCGATGTTTTTCAAGGGTTTAAATGGACAAAATGCAGTGTTGCCAGATTGCACGCAACGCGACGGCACTCTACAAAGTTCCAAAAAAAAATATTGTACAATAACTGAGCCAATCTCTTTTTTTTTTATTTTTTATTTTTTATTTTCGCTAGAAGTAAAAGACATCGATATATTCCCGCATCGCTCCACATCAGTTTTTTTTCAATAAAGAGAGAGGAGGGGATGAGGGGAGGCTAATCAAGATCATAGCCATCACCGAAAGAGGAAGTGTGTGTAAGACATGCGTGTCCGAAGCCAGCCCACACACAAGAGCACTCTTCAATCGTTCAGTAGCTTGACTGGGGGGCGGGAGGGACGGGGGGGGGGGGGGCTCGCGTGCGTGTGGCTGCAGGGCCACCACGAAAAGATCTCTTTAGAAAGACTCCCGCAAGTCCTGTGTGTCGCGGAGACAATAATATTGATTGTCGCCATTCTTCATGACGAGATAAACGGCGAATAATAACCACTCGTATGGTAAACTACGTACATGAACGGTAAAGTTTACCGTCGCGCGCGCCGCGCCGTTGGTTAAGTGGGCCACCACCGCCTTTGCAAAAGGCGCGTGCTGCCTCACAAGCTAGCCCCCCCCTCCCTCTCTTTCCAGTTCATCCGGAAATTCGAGAGCTACACACTACACAGTCTGAGGGTGGAGAAACTCTTGAGCATAAAAAAAGAAAAAAACAAAAAAACAAAACAAAAACAAACAACGGAAGAGGGATAAAAGGCAGCGCGGTGGAACGACGAGTAGAAACAAAAACAAAATCAAGCTGAAAAACAAAAGCATTTTAATCGCGTGTTTGTGTTTTTTTAGTTGTTTCGCTCTTTGTGCTTGTTTTGTTTTTTTTTTTTGTTTTTTTGTTTTTTTTTTTTTATTCTATCCTCGGACTAGCTCCTTTGGTCCATCAATCGAATTTAACCGCCATTGTTCCGCTGTCGAATCGATGTGGGGGAATTCGCGGTTGCGGAACGTGCGCGATAGTTAACTGCGTAGGACGCGACGCCTCAAAAATGAAGGCTCAAGGAACGGCAAGTATATGCTCTCTTTAGAAAACTTGCGAAAGGAGTTATCAGCATTAAATAGTGTCTGATGCACCTGACAATCGGCTGATTCAAAGCCGACAACGTATTCAACAATAGCAATTGGTTGGTCAGTTTAAAGCACTCGCTCCGTCCTGAAACTGTTCGAACATGGTACATATAGTTGCAGAAGTCCTGCGTCGACGAATCGACGCAACCCGCATTACACGTGAAAACTACGCACTCTTATCTATACTTCCTTTTGTTTTCTCAAAACGAAGGTTCGGGTAATTTGCAATGCGGGTTGCGTTGAATCGTTGACGCAGAACTTTTGCAAATGATGCTTGTACAGTTGTACCTAATATGAGAACCATTCTTTTATAGCGATTGCATCGATCAAATCACAACTTACACCATTATAATTACATTGATGAATCTTCAGCGTTTCGTCCCGATTTCTGCCACTGACGCTCTAAAATTCCAAGTCAAATTACAGGCCAAAAGTAATTTATATTTAAGAAAACGGAGTGTTGGGTATACTACAGTCTACAGATAATCACCAGAAAAATAGCTGTTCTAAATATCTCGTCAATGCGTCTTGAGAGAGAGCCCCTGAACTCCCCCCTCCCCCTCTTGGCTAGAAAGCGATCCTCCATACTCTTTTGGTGCGCCTTGACCTATTAATAAAAAGCCTTTCTCCGGACAAAATTTTGTCGCGTATCTGATCACCCATAATATTATACCTCCCACGTAATTAATTATTTGATACCGCAATACCCACTGAATGCCATGCACACGGAAAAAAAATGTGGTGAAAATAACCATACGGATACCTGAGTTTGGCACCTGCTAGATGTTATGGTAATGTTAACCATAAGTATACTATGTTTTGACTAGGTACTAGGTGATGTTACCTGATTGCATGTCGAATTTACTCAAAGTATCGGTAAATGTACCATACTTCTGGTCAAGTTTACCATAACATCTAGCAGGTGCCAAAATCAGGCATCCGTATGGTTATTTTCACTAATATTTTTCTTCCGCGCAGTTATCAAATTAAATATAAATAAATGAAATGTAGATAGAATAATCCAAAACTAGGTCATTTTTTCATACAGTACATGCTGCGATTATATTCACCAGTCCGACTTTGGAACAACATCGTCGCTTGTCAAAGGGATCGAGAAAAGCTCTCTCTGCGGGATTCGATTGGTATTTAACGTTCCAACGCTCTTCTTCAATGAGCGGATCAAGACGTCAGGGAGCAAAGCACACGGAGAATAAATAACTTGACGATAAGGGGCATTTACAGATGGACCGATGAAAGAGGGTGCGTCGAGATTCAGTGGAGCCAGGGTGAGGGGAGGAGGGATTGAGGGAGGGGGTGGTAAAGTTTGGGCAAGGTTTTAACGGGAGCTTATTTACACGAGACGAGAGTCACATACAAAAGCGAGGAGATATTTAAGTCGAGCGAGAGGAGTTCGACAAAGGGCGGGGGCGGGCGGGGAGGAGGAAAATCAGCGCGGATATCTCAACTGTTACTAAATGATAAGGATATTTTGAAGGGTTGGGAGGGGGGTAATGGGGGTAGGAAGGGTGCCACGAACCATATCCCAAACTTCATTAGGATGAAACCAACCCCTCTTTTGATTCGATTACCCTCCATTTATTCGCGCGCCGCTCCCGAATATACCCGAGTCCCGCCGCGGCACCCAATTTATAAATATAGCTTCGCGATGCGACGCGCGACGCGACGCGACGCGGCGGGCGCCCTCTCCCTCGGGATAGGATACCGAGCCTCGGCTGCTGCGTCCCTGCATCCCTGCGAGGAGGTTGCATAAGAGTCAAGGCGCAGAAGTCAGCATCGCCGCCGTGGCGAGCAGACGCGGCGCACACTGGATCGAAAGGGATCTCTTCGGACGAGAAAATAGTTATAGTTCCTCGCTTCAAAACTGTTTCTGTATGTGTTGATATTTACAAGCTATGCGTCTGACTAATTATAGTTATGAACTGCGAAGTTGATAAACTTTCTTTTTAATTTTTGTGTTTAATTATAAGGTCAGTTATTGAAGAAGAAACAACTATTTTTCATTTAAATTTGCAATAACTATCGCTTGTTAATGAGATAAACAAAAATAAAAATCACTTGAAAATAACGTTGAGACTCAGGAACATCAAACAGTTTGAAACTTGACTCACATATTCAACGAAATTCCAATAAGGCTGTAATCTGTATTAAAGCTAGGCACAATCAGCAGTCTCATCTCTAATTGCAGCTTGCTCTATGCAGTGAAAATCGATTTATAATAGAGTAACATACTTAATAATTAGATCGTTTTTTCTTATTGTGACTCGCAATATATGACATCCATCTTGAAATATTGTTCAAACGCATCATTGAGTTTGTGAATCGATTATGGAATTTTTTGAAGCGCCAGAGCCGCAAAGTTGTATAGTACTGCCTAACGGGTTTCACACCGTTATTTTTGACCATATTTACTGCTAAAGTAAAAGTTTGCAAAAGACACATATTTTTTTTTTTTTTTTTTTTTTTTTTTTTTTACATTAATTTATTTGTCTACCCTCTTTTAGAA
Organism: Trialeurodes vaporariorum; assembly: GCA_011764245.1. NCBI lineage: Eukaryota > Metazoa > Arthropoda > Insecta > Hemiptera > Aleyrodidae > Trialeurodes > Trialeurodes vaporariorum. Next base: position 29,566,261 of record VMOF01000035.1, read on the forward strand.
AAAATAAATATTATGAGAATTTTTGAAACACGTCGCAATGAAGCAGAGCAATCGTTTTGTATATTTTTAATAGCATTTTTCAAACTACCGATGGCTCGACGGTTGACCAAAAGATTACACAGTTCAGTTAAATGTATGATTGTAATGCACGAAAACAATTTTATCTGTAATATTTTCTCAATCGGTTGACTTAAACTATCAAAATATTCGCAAAGTCTTAAAGTCAGTGACTGCGATTCTACCGTTTCAGAAAATATTACATCAGAGTATTACAGTGTATTAGAGTCATGCCCTGAACAAAATTGTGTAATATTTTGTGATGCCACTATATATATATAATTTAAAACAGCAGCTCTACAAAATGGTTCGGTTCGACTGGAGGGCTTATTTTGTGTTCCGGTGTAAATGGTGTCCGTTAAAATGTATTTTTTCGATGAACGGTGCGACGCGACGTGGCACCGAAATAGCGCGGTCGAATCAAAGTCGATACACGAATACGAATAGAAGTTGAACATATTTTTTTTTTTCATTGCCTTGTTTTCACTCGCCACCCTTCAGCCCTCTCTCCGCGCTAGTATCGATAACTAAACGCGGGCGATAATGACTTTTTAAAACACCCAGATGCACATTCATAAAAGGACCAGCTCCTCCAACCCCTCCATCTCCCCCGCCCCCGAAATCGTATTAAATGTGTCCATGAGCCTGCTCATTGCGCTTGCCTTGGTCTTGGTGTTCCACCCCCTCCCCCTCGGACTCGGCTCGAGCTACTCGCGAAATTATATCATCATGGGAACGCAAACTTATTCAAAACTAAATTCTCCCATTCTCTTTCTCTTTACCTCACTCTCACACTCTCACACTCTCTCGCACTCTCTAACTTACTCTCTATGTTCTTTGATTGTAATGTCATCAAGTTTTGACATGTCAATGCTTACGTTCGTGTGCAGTCGCGGTCCTCTGCTTCAATGGGCTTTGCGAATTGAGAATAAAATCCCCCTCCCCCCAAATAACAATGCAGAGGCAAACCTTTTTATCAATTCTCGTGCATATTTAAAAAACAAATTTCATTAAATCAAATGTAACTATTAAAACCTCGAAGAATAATGTTTGATGATATTTCTCAAATTTTAAAACCAATGAGCCTGAATTCCACAACATAAAAACAAAAACAAAACAAAACAAAAAAAAACAAAAAAGAAAAATCCAAATAATTTTAGTTGCAGCTCTTGCAATCAGGCAACCGTGCTATTTTAAGCACCATATAAATCTGTGCAAAAATGTCGACTCAAGATGAGTCGCAGCGCCTCGCAAAAGAATCGATTAGTTTTTATTTAGGGTATAAAATTGAGGGAATCCATTTTTATCACATTGCACGAGCCGCCACGCAATACTTTATAAATGCATTCTTTTTGCTTTAAAAAAATAAAAACTTTCTTAGCAGTTGTATTTTATTCAGTGATACAAAAATAGAGATAAGTGGGATACATTATGCGCCTGCAAGAACGGGAGGATACCACCCGTCAGCTTCAGGATAGAGAGTCCCATGTAGAGGACATTCCGTTTTCATGGATTCTTACATGGATTTTTACAAAATTTCCCAAAAATTCAACAAGCACATTAACTTATATGAGAAAAATTCATTAAATTCAATAGTAAAGCCTTGAAATTCACACAACTCCTAGCTCTTTAATAACTCAATACTAAAAGGGTTAAATAAATCAACGCACGCTCTTTGGCAACGTTTCGTGCAGGCGTTAGGCGTCTAAAATATACCAAGAGCCAAAGCTCGATCGATTCCAAACAGATTTAGCATAGAGGATCATAAATTACATTATACAAACCTATATCCAAATGCTCTTCGCCTATGATGCGAGTTGTGGTCATGCCCACATTGCCCACGTACGTCATTTTGGAACGAGTGTCTCGATGTCTCAAACCCAACATCTCAATATTGAAGTCCCAATCAAGGATTCATCCAAAACGACCCCTCCAGCAACTCCCTCACCTGAGTCATCTACCACCCGCTCGCTCCTCTTTACTCCTTTCCTTTCCCTCTAGTACTTTAATTTGTTTTCTCTCTCTCTCTTTCTCACTCGCACTCTCGTGAGTCGTCATATACTTCTTGTTTGCTGGTAGCATTTCTAATGGCAGCATTATAAATGTGCACCGGCCACACCGGCTCCCTATGGGTCGCCCCCCGGGGCTAACAATGTGTGGGGCGTACCCGTGATATGTTACGTCCCGATTTCCCACGCGACATAATGTAAATCAGTCTCTCACCTTTTTCTATACAGTGTCTTTCTATCACTCTTTCTCCCTTTCTCCCTTTCTCCCTCTCTCTCTCTCTCTCTCTCCCTCTCACTCTCTCTCTCTCTCTCTCTCCCTCTCTCTCTCTCGCTCTCTCTCTCTCTCCCTCTCTCTCTTTCACTCTCTACTCTCTTTCTCCTTGAGTCCAAAATCGTCTTTATAAATATTAGTCCACGAGTGCTCCAAATACTGTTTTCATTCTCATAAAAAAGTAACGAGTCATTTGTTTTTCTTATATGCGCTACTTTCATGGCTTATAGTTTCCTAATTTGCAATCATGCAGCAAACGACGGATTTACGTACTTATTTACTCATTGATCAAAGACAGTTGCGAGTTTTGGACATTCATGCCAATCCGAAGTGACAAGACCTGAATCAGTCAAATCTTGGCACCTCGGCCGGGATTCGAACCCTGGATCTTTAGGTTAGTGGTCACTTGCGCTAACTACCAAACCACAAAGAGAATATAGTCTAGAACAACAATGCGCGACATTTTTAGTTGTGTCGGTTGTATGTAGCATGAATGTTCAAGCGGGGACAAAGATATGCAATGAGCAATACACAGTAAACAAGCTAGTACAAGTAATAGGTGTGTTGCGGGTTGCATACTCTAGCCATAGTGATCTTTGTCATCGCTAGGTACTATATACATCACTCTATCACATCTTAAAACAATATCTAATTGTTAAACAGATTTAAGATCTCGAAATATTCTGGTTTTTGAAGAACAAGTAAATTACATTTTTGTAGAGCTTGCCTGAATTTCTTGATTGAGCATCACAGAAACATCTCAAGTATACATAATATATAGTATCTCATTTAAAATTTGATTCCAAAAAGTAAATCATTCAATGCATGATAGTTTGACTATTTCCCAATTCCCAACGACAGGTTCACATTAAATTATTCAAATTTCGAGTGAAAACTCACTTTCATTAAAATCGTAACGCCCAGAGGAAACAGATTGTTCGTTAGTAATTTTCAGCTTGTTTAATTTGAAATAATTTGTCCCTTTACATCATTCGTCACTACAAAATCGACGCTGATAGACATGGTTTCTGAGTGGGGTTTTGAAAACTTTCTCGAAACTTAATATACGTGGGTAACTCGCTACACAGGGAAGGACAACCAAATAAAACGCTTGTGACCATAAAAATCCCCCTTCCAAAAAAAAACAACAACATGATCGTCAACGAATAAGGAATAACTCTTGACTGGAAAGAATACCCGCAATTTGTATTCTATTTATTTGAATATTTATTTACATTAGACCTTGATTAATTGTTATCTTCCTCAAGAGTCAAACAAGGATCTTAAATCTCGGGCATTATCTATGCTCAAGATCACCGATTTCCTAGACCAAACTATGTCTCAGACCTCAGGCTCCATTGTCAAAGGCAAGATAAACACATCATAGCCTAGAGACTGCGAGGAGAGGACCAGTTTTAAAATTTAGGACCGTATGAACGTCAAAAACACATAAAGAGAGAGAGAGAGAGAGAGAGAGAGAGAGAGAGAGAGAGAGAGAGAGAGAGAGAAAAAGAGAGAGAAGGGGTAGAGGGAGAGAGAGAGAGAGAGAGAGAGAGAGAGAGAGAGCAATAATAAATGTATCAAAGCTAAAGAGAGAAAGGTACTAAGGAGAGGAGAGAAAAAGGCGAAGCAAGCTATAGCAAGGGTGACACAGACGGTTCCACTGTCCTCTCTAGTTTCGGGGTCGTACATATACATTCAAGCGGGATTCATAACTCAAAGCCCAACAGGTGTCGAAAGCCTCGAGACCCATTATAAAACGGTGGTGGGTGCCCGGAGCTAGCTCGCTCGGTGCAATCACGGAAGAAAGCAAGCATCCATGCCATCCGTGCTCTTCCACTGCTCTCCTCTCTCCAAAGGGACACTCAATCGCGGGGATGATGTTTGCTCCCGCTGCGCGACACAATTCGACTTTGACTCGTACCCCCCGCGCGGCGGCGCGACACTAAATCACAACCCCTTATGCCTTTCTGGGGTCTTCCTTGTATAGGATATATAATACACCGCAATATAAAAACAATAAGGATCAAATCCTCCCGGGGCCACCGGGGACCATTGCGTAACCGCGAACAACCTGTTTCAGGCAGTCTTTAATTGGCTGCAGTGCGAAATTATTGGATGCACAAGTGCGCCTGCGTGAGTGTGATGGTGGTCGGAACTTATGACGGACCGTCCCGTCCCTCTTTCTCCCTCCCTGTCTCCTTTATTTACATGCGTCCTTGTCTATCCATCCCAAGACCCGTGGGGATTTCTGATGGAGGAGAGAGGGCTGAAAGGTGGCCGATTAGGGAGCGCGCAAGGGTCAATCGTGAGTTGAAGCCAATTTTTCAAATTCGTCGGCCACTCTTGGGTGGTCGGCCTGAGGTCGCGTCGTTCGATATGAATTGATTTCTGGCGAGGGGAAGAAAATATTAATATAAAAAAGAAGGTGCGAGGGTTTATTGAAATCTCACTGAGTTGCGTCGACCTGAATGACAGGTCCTGAATAATAATAATTGAGGTTATTTTTCAACTAATCATTTTATCCTTTATTGATTCCTATTTGAGTATTTCGAGCTTCTTCGACTTTGATCACCCACACCTCCCGTATGAGAGCTCACGCCCACCCTTGTCGAGGTGTCTTGTTAATATAAATTATGATGCGTCGCGAGGTCAAGTGCCCTACTCACGTGACTTCATCTAGAGGTGAGGAGCGATACCTATGTAAGGTGGATACATCAATAGTGAAGTACTATGTGCACTTTAGCTACAGCGGTTTTCTTCCATTTTAGTATTTTATCTATACTATACTAGAAGCCACAACTTCTAGAAAAATCGATTATTTTACGCATCTAAATGTTTAGGTGGAATGAAAGCACCTTCACCAAAATTGGACAAGTTCAGTGGCGAATCCGGGGGTAGGAGGTACGTGCGCCCCCCCCGCCCACCCCTTGAGGCCACAATTTCAGACTTTTTTTCAACAGGAAATGGCCCGAGATTGCTGCTTGCGACGCATCAAATTTTAAATTGTACAGCGTGCCTCCCCCAGAAAAAAATTCCAGATCCGCCATTGGACATGTTTCTGGGTCTCGAGTTTGGTGCTTAAAGCTATAGGAGGTCGCATTAAGATAAGTATTGCCGGTGACCCAACTGGACCTAAGTCTTAGGAGTTGACTGGCATACAATTTGATACAATTTGAGTTGATACAGTTATATAGTCGATTGTACGAGCACATGCAGTGGCAAAGCGTGCAATCTCTCATCGTTGCATTTTTTCCATTTAAACCTGTTCGAAATGTCGAGCTCGTTCACTGCACATCCCAGAGTTCGATCTTTTTCATAAGCTTAGATAGACAAAATACAGAGATGCTAGATTGCACGCTGTGTCACTACTGTTACGTCACATAAAACTAAATTTACCATATAAAATAAAGAAGAAAAAAAAATACGGACACCGCTGACAAAAGCCGTGTGGACAAGAGAGGCAGTTCAAGTCAGGGTTTATCCGGCCCCCGAAGAAAAAGTTGGACACATCGAATGCTCACTGGTAACATCTCACCAAAACATGGGACCTTATTAAAACGAGAAAGTCGGGAAACGACCAGAAATCAAAATAAGGGGACAGCAATACAATCGGTTTGAATGGTAAGCAGAGAAAAAAGTGGGCAGGTCGAGGTAAAAAAAAAAAAAAAAAAAAAAAAAAAAAAGAATAAGAAGACGAAGAAAAACACCGTGTTTATTATCGTGTCTTATTGTCCGGGGCTCGTTGTCATCCTCGGTGTTATATCCAAAACAGTGAGAACGGAATTATAGGTGGCTCCTCGGTGCGCCGGCGACGCGTCAACGCACAGTGGTCATCCCTACTTTCCTAATGGAAATGCTGCAAACTTTTCTACAGGCTTACAAATAGTCGACTCAGATGAAAGACTCTAGGTCAATTCAGATGAAAGACCCTTGGTCGATTCAGATGAAAGACCCTTGGTCAATTCAGATGCAGGACCCTTGGTCAATTCAGATGGAAGACCCACCAAAAATGACAATTTGCTCACCAAAAAATCATGAAATCCATTCCCAAACTTATAAAATGCTTTCAAACGCGAGATCGTAATGGCGGTGATAGCTACCTAAAACTTATGACAATTGTATGCTTCTCCTTCTTCTTGTGTGGTGTCTCGAGAACGCCTCGTGAAGATGAGATAGGGAGACCCAATGCAAGACGCGGATTTCTCCGCCATTACGATATCGCTTTATTTGAAAGCATTTTATGAATTTGGGAGTGGATTTCGAAATTTTTCAGTGCGCTTATCGTAATTTTTGTAGAGCTATACATCCGATTCTACTATTAATAAGCATGTGGCGAAAGTTTGCAACAGCAACAGCTCCATTAAAAAAAATGCATTTTAATAATGAAAAGTTGCGAAAGTTCCGATTGACATCAGCGGGCCGATCCTTGAAATTCACGACTTTTGGGTAGACTGGATAAGAATGGAAAACGGTGATTGGTGGAGACGAGTCACGTGGTTGCCCAGTCTAATCAAAATACGGAATGGATTAGATAATTTATCGGGCAGTCTTGGAGTACCCGATAACTTATCTAATCTATTCCGTATTTTGATCAGACTTGGCAACCACGTGACTCGTCTCCACCAATCACCGTTTTCAATTCTTATCCAGTCTACCCAAAAGTCGTGAATTTCAAGGATCGGCCCGCTGAGGTATCGTGCAGAACACGTTTAGTTGTCAGACATAGTTTTAGCCGGAGGGTTGTCAGACATAGTTTTAGCCGAAGGAAAAGAGTTTTCTATTGAATTTGAACCTAAGTTCAACCGGAAAACCGTTTGGCAGTATAGGGAGCCATGATGGCCGCGATGGGTCAAAAGGGGGAATGTTAGAGGCTACAGCCCCCCCCCCGAAATGTCAGAAAAAGGGATGGTAAAAAAAGAAAGGAAAACGAGGGGGGAATACCTGCAATGCAGCCACCCCCGAATAAAATGTTGGAGTTTCTAACACCCCCTGAAAAAAATCCTGGCTATGGACATGCGCTACGGAAATTATTCAATGTACCCAATGGTAATCAATGTAATGTATACCCTGATATGAAGCAAGACTTGAGCAAAATTTTCAAAATATGTGTAATCTTGCCGAAATCTTACCCACCTTGCCAAAATCTTCAAAAAAAAATCTTAATTTTTTTTTTTTTTTTAAATATTTAAAACGGAACGGGTGTCTTGATGAAATATTCTCCAAGAGTATGTTAACAAATTAATGAAGTTAAAAAGTGGTTGGTGTAATCTTCAGTCTCTCACATTTTCATAGCAAAAACCAATCCAAAATTCCCAAACTTTTTTCTTTGCTATATTTGCCAACTTCCATCCTCATAAGTGCAGTATATATTCCCTTTCAAAACTATGTACAAAATCTGAATGCTGTAGAATATGTTTTAGAAATTATTCGTATGGCAGGAAATTTCAGTGTTCTAACTCATTGTGCTTCGAGACTACGCCCCTTAAGACTTGTCCACATTCACGCGGATGAAAATAAACAAGCTGAGGGCCCCAATAAGCGAGAATGACGAGTGGACCGCACTGGACCCCTGTATACAATGCCAACCAAAAATTAAACGTTTATAAAGAGGTAATAAAATATTTCCCCGGGGCGCGAGAATCCATCCTACCTAGTCGCTCGGTCCTCCATCGGCCATACAGTGTGACCAACATAATGTCAAAGGCCGTGTTGCCCAACTTGAGCATTTCCAGAAAGTTTTTTTTTTTTTTTAGAGCATGAGTGTCATGCTCTATTGAAATCGTTTCTACAAGGTCAATAATGCTTTTCTTATAGGAACGGCATGGTTCGGGGGTCCGCTCGGAGGATCGCTTGGTTTCAGTATCGAGAACGGGTCCTCGAGGACCGATTGACCCATGTGATTCCGCCAATCCGGTGTCCTCCCAATTTGTCGCTTTTTCTTTGTGGCGGGAGTTTTTGGCCAAGATTGAGGTTAAGCATTTTTGGGAATGTAATTACGTTACTAATTTGGATCAGACTTCAACGAAATTTTCTGTATGAGATATTGGGGTTTTATATCAGAGGATTGTGTCCATGTTTCGTGTATTCTGCGATTTAAAATGCATTTAGATGATTTCAAATTTCCAATCCTGTTATTGTTGATTTTTCGGTCCGCTAAAAGAGTTCGTTTGGGGAACGCGATCGGCGTTGCGTTTTAAGGTGAATCCTCAGCGACCTGTAGTAAGATTCTCATCCGCTAGATAACGCCACTGTTCCGCGGTCCAGAAACCATGCTTTTTCCGCCTTTAATCGTTAATTGCGAGAGCTAGAGTTAACTTTTCGAAAATGTAAGAACGTTGCGTTCTAGATCAAATCCTAAGAAAAATTTTAAGACCATTCCGAGCCATGGACGAAGATATAACTAAGGACTGCCGACTTCCTATCTCCGCCCGTGTTAAAACCTGTTAGCGGGTTTTCGAGCGCGACCGCAGCGCTCCAAGCAGCAGTAAGGGTCAACTAAAAGCGAACCGCTGCAGCGGTGGCCGCTCCGGCTCCCTTTCTCCCATGCCTTCCCGCAAATGTATACCGTGTAGGTAATTTGAATCACGATTGAACGAAGGGAACAAATGATCAGCGAATTAAAAGGAAGCAAAATCCGCTAAAAAGCAAACGTCTGGAGTATTTCTTGAAAGATTCCTGAATTGTCGAAAATGATTAATCAAGGACTGAAATACTATACATCACAGTTAACCTCAAAACGGAATCAAACAAGAAAGAGTACATAGACATTTGTTTTATTAGTAGAGATCAGGCGACTCTTTTAATTTGCTGATGATTTCTGTTACCTTGTCTAAAGTTGATTCTGAATTTCCCTTGCTTTCGATCTTCCATTGAGATACTGAGTTATCTGATCCTCTTGGGTCGCCGACAACAGTTGACAGCCATGCCATAACAGACCAACTCCAACAACGGTTTTAGCAGTAGCACAGCATGTGAGCATGGACACATCGCCAGGATCGCTCACTTGAAAGAGTAGTTCAGCTGACCGCTGCTTGGAGCGCTGGGGTCGAGAGCAAAACAGGACTAACAACAGTCGGCAGTCCTTAGTTATATCTTCGTCCATGGTTTTGCGACGACCTCCCGTCCCCTTTGCCCTCCCCACGAACTACTGCACCTACGCCTACAACAGTTGCTTGCCGCGTTGTGCAGATTGCATGAATGATGTGTGTCCATCTACTTCATCCCAATTTCACAGCCATCACGGATGCCACGCCCGCCACGGGTCTTCTACCTGGTTTTATGCGACATCGGTCATCGTGGCCCAGTGTTACATGGTAATCAGCGGCGGATTCGGGAAAGGCACGCCCCCCCCAACTCACGGTAGCCTTTGCCTTTTTTCAACAGAAAAAATCCCATAAATTCCTCCCTGCAAATTTGAAAATTCATAGGCGTGAAGCCCCCCCCCCCTAAAAGAATTTTCTGGATCCGCCATTGGTAGTAATTTTTGCGGCACACTACGCCGGATTCCCGTGCAAATTCCTACACTTACCTTTCTCCCTTATCTGTCAATGGGCGCCCCCCCCTAATTCAGAAAAATCAAAACTTTACAATAAAAAAGAATCGGAACATTCGAAGATCAAATAATAACGAAAGGAGTAAGAGTTAACAAACTTTATTCTTAGTTTACTTTACAATTTTAATTAGGGGCGTAATTTAGGGGGGGCAGGGCGGGAAGTAGCCCCCCCCCCCTAAGCAGTGGTGCCCAACCACCCCTTGCCACTATACAGTTCGCCCCCCAGTTTCAGGATTCCTCTCCCCCCCAGATCTAGACCTCCCCCTGATTTTTACCCCACCCCCTCCTGATTCAGACGACATCATACTTCCCACCCGTCATCTCCCTCGCCGAAAGAAGTTTTAAAATCTACTAGTATGAACGTGTCTACATTGGCAACTACCGTTGGCAACGAGAATTTTGCGAACTTCCTTGAAAATTCAGAATCCTCTGGTCGATAATTACATGATTAGAGAATGTATAGGCAAGAGATTTGGTTTTGTTAATTTAAATAGGTTAACTCTTAGAATTCATCAGGACAATGAAAATAAAGAAGGAATAGTTGTACTTAGCTTTTTACTATTTCTATCATCTGATGCTGTCACTTTATTCATAATATCAAACACGTCAAAAATAGAATTACTTTTGATACAACTACATGCTACAATCACTTACAATTTCTACCATTTGGAAGGATAATTGATATATTTTCTATTTTGGGCGGAAGTGGGGAGGGGTTCTCTAGACTTGCCCGTCTCTAGGTGGTGTCCCCTAGACCTTCCATTGACATTCAAAAAGTTGCCCCTCCGGGCAATTGTTTTGCGGGTGCCCATGTCTTTGTCCATGGTCTCTGAACCAGAAATTGAACGTTCTTCCGGTCTGTGGTTGCCTTCTTTTCTCATAAGTTTAGACACGGCCACCCTGTAAACCCCACAACAAGTTAAAAGTCCGCAATCCGCACCCTCGACCCGCAGCAACTATCAAAAGTAAATTGCCGGTTGACTTGCAGGTACTCTCCTCCTCCTCCCCCAACTTATATTAGACACAAATATAAAATTAAAAAAAAAAAAAAAAAAAAAAAAAAAAAAAAAAAAAAAGTGAAAAATAGAATGTATGCCCCAGCAAAGGGCCCCCTCCACAGTTTTTCAAGAGAGGGAGCGACCCCCTTGCCAGCGTAACTCCGAAAAAATAATTCCAACTGGGGTCCAAGTAACTCAAGTAAGGTCTCAAAATGAAATCAGATGGATCCAAAATTTTAACGGCGAGTACCGGTAAGCTTACTCTTTTGATCGGTCCAAACCGAATTGCGATACATCGATTTACTCTCGAGATATCGATTTTTCAAAGGCGCGCGGTATAGGGTCAGAAATCTAAGATTCTCTAAAATCCGCGAATTTCGACTCTCATGGACCTAGCATGCGCCGTGAGAAGTCATATGTGAGTTTTTTGAGTTCACATGAAGTTCATTAAGGGCCCTGACAAATGTCGGACCGATAAAGTCTATATCGGGGGGGGGGGGGCGTGGCCCCAACTCCAGCGTAAGTCTCACGTACAATGTCTAACTGCGGCCGCGGGAGGTCCCATAAGATCCGTTTAAAAACTTGGATGGATCTGAATTTTTTTCAAGAATTATCTAAAAGCTGAAGCTACCGCCCAATCCAAACCGCAGTGCGCAATCCATCGATTCGTTCTCGAGATATCGATTTTTCAAAGGCGCGCGGTCTTGTCAGATCGACCTTAGAGGGGCGCTGGAGGCTGGAAAAAGGCGAATTTCGTCTCTCACGAACCAGTCGTGTGCCGTAGTATATCGGTTCCGCTTTTTCGGGTCCCAATGATGTCCCGAGAGGGCCCAATGCAGTTTCGAGCCAAAAAATATCATCTTAGGGGGGGAACTACTCCCCGTTTCAGCGTAACTCTGACAAGAAATGTCTAACTGCGGTCGCGAGAGGTCCTGTAAGGTCATTAAATAAACTCGGATGGATCTGAAATTTTCGAGGTTGTCAGTCACAAGCAAGCGCTTTCGACCGGTACAAACCGAATTGCAATACATCGATTCACTATCGAGATATCGATTTTTCAAAGGCGCACGGTCTTGTCAGATCGAACATTGAAATAAGCTGTGGATACTCTGTATCCGCGAATTTCGTCTCTCATGGACCGTTTAAGCTCCCTTAAAAATCGAATGAGCTTTTTTCAAGTTCATATTACGTTCCTTAAGGGCCTTGATGAGTGTCGGATGACATTTGATCAATATTAACATTCATTTTTTAATCTGAGACAAAAAGAGCTGAAACCATAAAGACGAAGAATTTCCATCGTGATGACTTTGGTTCAAGCGAGGAAAATTCTATAGAAGTCCCAAATAACTAGACTAGACTTTCCGGCTTGCTAGGATTGGTATTAAGAATTTCCTTCCTGATGACTTTGGTTCAGGCGAGAGAAATCTAAAAAAGTCCCAAATAACTAAACTAGACTTTGCGGCTTGCTAGGATTGGTATTGCGTCATCCGATTTTAAAGGAACTATCACTATCGAAATCGATTTTCAAAACCACAGTATTCACCTCGCCTCGTGAACAACTGTTTCAACACGCTATAAGTAAATTTTCATTCCCACTTTGACCTATCAAGTTATTTTTACAGCGATCACTGTTATACAAACACAAATGCAGCGTTGCGATTGACTTCGTCGCAGTTTTGTACTATCAATATGGAACTCCACACTTACAATGATTTACGGCCGACACTCATGCTCTCTTTGCTAACACTGTTCCAGTGTTGCAAGTTCCAACTTGTTTTTTTTTTTTTTTACTCAGCTGATTTTTAAAACTTCTGGTTTTTTCTCTTACTACCTTTGAACGAGCGCAGGAAAGGTATGTTCCAATAAGCACGACTTGTTTCAGTTTATGTGAACTCAACAATAATTAACTTTTTTTATTCACTTTATGAAAGTAATTCCTTTGCCGTTTCTTGGTTCAGTACTAACCGAGGTATATCGGTTTGAAATTTTGGCGGCACTGTTTTCCGCGGGTATTGTGCAGAAGCATGCATATCGGTCGAAAATTTTGACAAGGAACGCCTGCAACTCAATTAATACTGAACGCATCACGATAACATTGCACTCATTACAATTTTCACAACATTTTGTGTAAGATTCCACCACATGAAAAGTGAAATCTGTGATAGTATCAATATAGCCATTAAAACGTTTAAAAACTTGCTTTGCCTAGAAGAAGCCACGCCGCGCCGGTAGAAAATTTCCTCATCAGCGAGCGGAGCAAAACCTCAAAAGCGAATGCCGGGGGTTGTGGGAGGGGTGTGATGAACCCGAAACATCTCACATTTTATTCATTGCTGCTTGTTGATAGGTCGTTTGTGGGAAAATTGGCTCAAAAATCGGTACTTTTCCACATTCAGAGGTGTGCAACGTCACTCCCCCCCCCCCCAGTGGCGGCTCGTGAAATGCGATATATCGATGTCCACTCCATTTAAAACTATAGAAAAGTATCGATTGTTCGAGGGTTCAATTGCACCCCCTGACGATCAATACTTTTCTATGGTTTTAAATGAAGCAAACATCGAGCATTGCACGAGCCGCCACTGCCCCCCTCCCCCGGTCGGCGCCTCTGATTTGCCTCTCTTTATGTGGACACTTTGTTGATTTTGTTACGCTGCTGCCGCAAGGTAAAATGCCCTTTTCGGTGTGAAGCAGCCGTTTTCGGTTTCGACTCTACATATTGACGGGAAATCTTTGGTCGAAAAACGCTGCGCCGATGTGATATGTATGCACCCGAAGTGCAGCAATAAACATCATCCGAAAATATATGCGGCGCGACACAGCGGTTCCTAAATGAATCAAGAAGTGAAAGGGGGGAGGAGGAGGGAAGGAACAAAATAGGAGACGATAAAAATTATTGACGTAAAAATGGGGGACCAACAATCGAGGACGGCTTGGAAAGGCGTATAATAGCCGGACTGCGGGCCCTAATTCAATAGGACTCTGACGACGCGCGACGGGGCTGTCTTGTCGTTGGCGTCTATGAAGTGCATAGCCTACAAGGTCCGTCGACGAAGGAGGGAGGGCTAGAGGGGGGTTTGAACGACGTTTTACAGGTGAATGGCACAGTGGATCTTTGCATTAAATATCTTGGACATGGTCTCAAAAACTAAAATCAAAACTCAAAGTGCAAGAACTAAGGGCATTTCATAGATTGTCCTCAATCCCTTTAACATTAAGACATTCCTAAAAAAAAAAAAAAAAAAAAAAAAAAAAAAAAAAAAAAAAAAAAAAAAAAAAAAAAGTATACGTTTATATACAGGATAACTCAAAGAAATTGACTCTTCCAAATAGAAAGACTCGTGTTTAGAAATTTGCAGCTTTTTAATTTGAGAGCGTCGTGTATGATACTCATTTCTTACCTAAATTCCTTTTGAAAACGGTTTCAATTCATTACTGACGTAAGAAAATTAAAGGAAGTTGAATCTGATCTCTGAAACTAAAATCAAGGTGTAAGAATTAAGGACAGATTTCGTTGATTACCCTCAATCCCTCAACTCAGAGCCTCGTGCATGATACACATTTACTTACTTAAATCCCCTTTGAAAAGTAGTTCAATGCATTATATAAAAAATCAAAAGTTCGTTGAATCTGGGACTTTTAGAAAGAATGCGAGCGCCTTCAATTGATGGTCTAGGCAAATGCAAGTCCCTTGGTATAGGGTTGTTTTTCTACTAGCTTGATTTGATTGAGCGCGCATAGTTTCTTGATCAAGTTGGCACTAAAACGGTTGAAGTTGCCTCCATTACTTTGTATTAAAATGAAGCTTCTTTCATTTACAGAGCTTTTAAGAATCTATTTTGGATTACCGCGTTGAAAATCAAAATAGGTTAACAAATTAGAAACATTGTTGGTTTTGCTGATAGAAATAGATTGCATAATTGGATCACGCGGATGCAATAAAAGATTCCACTGAAACTTTTTTGAGGCAAGAACTACAAATTTTGGTCCAATGTGAGACGATGCGGTTACGGCCTGGTGGTCGGTCCAGGGCCCAGATTGAGACATCTCCCACAGTGCAAACGGGCAAACACGTCACCTGTGCAGAGGTGTTTATGAAGTTGATCGGTGAGTTATGGACCCCACCGACTGTGTTTTGGTGACCTTTACTTTTTTTTTATGTATCTGTCTCTTATTCCGGGCTCCATACTCCAGGCAAGCGTCTAG
This sequence comes from Trialeurodes vaporariorum, assembly GCA_011764245.1. NCBI lineage: Eukaryota > Metazoa > Arthropoda > Insecta > Hemiptera > Aleyrodidae > Trialeurodes > Trialeurodes vaporariorum. The sequence goes on from VMOF01000035.1 coordinate 29,581,354, forward strand.
CTGAAGCTAGGCCAGTAGCTATCATATACTCATACGTGTCCAATCGAGAAGACTCGTGAAATAAAAGGCCGCAATACTTCACGTGTGCTCTTACAAAAAAAAGCGGCGATAGAATTAATACGAGACCCACGGTGAAGAGTACACCCATTGTTTGATGGACGCGAATTCCAGGTATACCTTACCGCTTCATTTTTATGGTCGAGTTCCCCCCGCGCGTATTTCGAAGAATTCATTAGAAGGGAGTTCAATTATTTATTGGTAATTTATGTGCGCTTGGGTTCGTGTTTTAACGTAAAGCTGATTTTATTGCCAGTTCTTCGATGGAGAATAGTTTGTCACTTAGTCGTCCCTTTGTGCCAGGGTCTAGCAAACTCTATTGTTATGCATCACACTACCAAAGAAGTCTGCCCTTTAATGATTTTCGACATCACTTTTTGACCTAAAGTTTAGATTCAAACTAACTGATTTATATTAATCTAATTACGATTATTTTCTGAGTTGATGCATACTTTCATCAAATGATTGGTGTCTACCTCTGAATACCTCTTGTTTAAAAGTATTGAGATCGATTCTCAACAAGCATAAGCTTCGACTTTACTCGGCGGTAAAATCTTGGAATCAGTCAACTGCTATGGAAATCTAGGACCTTTGGATTGGTTGGGTTGATTGAACACTCGCAATAAATTCGTTAAAACCTAATTTCAATGTAACTGCCATGCAGCGAGTCACCAAATGAGAGTATCTATAACGAATCACTTTTCCCTGAATATACAGAATTGCTATTAAAAAGAACTGCTCTATTGATACTCGCTATAAAATCATCTTGGATTTTTTTTTTTTTTTTTTTTTTTTTTTTTTTTTTTTTTCTTTTTTTTTAAGTAAACTTTGCACTTTTTGGTGCCCATAAAGTGATCTCACACTAAAATCGATCCACCTAACCACTGTATGAAAAGATAATAATAAGAAAATATTGGCAGTTTTTTCCGTAAGTAAAAGGATAAATTGCAAACTTTTGCTACAGCGTTCTGGAAGGACATCTCCTACATCTAAAATTGTATGAAAATCACATTGGAGGCATCAAAAGGTCAAAACGACTTCTCTCGACCTTACATAGGACGTTTTAAGAGACATCCAAGATGGCGGTCAAATGAGAGGGTCACAATGGGGGAGTCCCATCTAGTTGCAGCTTTTTCTATGGTGAATCACTTTTTTCAGAATAGATATAGTTGCGATTAGATGTAAGAATCCCCCATTGAAACCCGCTCATTTGACCGCCATCTGATTTTTTTTTTTTTTTTTTTTTTTTTTTTTTTTTTTTTTTTTAACGCTTCTATTGATAGAGTTTTTTGAGTCAATTTTGAAACTCTCAGATGCTCTCAACGTTACTTTCAAGTGATCTCAATTCTCACCTCGCAGAATGACATGGAAAAAAGGTATGTAGAATCTACCATCTGCATAGCTGATTTCGGCGTCTGCTAGAAAGGATAGTAAATTTCACCACAGTATGGTAAATGCAACGTACCTTGTAGTAAATTGAGTTAATCTGTTGGTACATTTTACCATAATCTAATGAAATTTACCATAAACTTTCTGGCAGACTCCAAAATCGGCCATGCAGATGATAAATTCTGTCAGTCTATTTTTCTGTGGATCCATGCAGTAAATAACTGTATCAAAAGTTTGCACGGACCCATCGCGCGTGCAATGAGACCGCAATTGGTTCAAATATTCGATACAATTCGGCCGCGTCTTTCAAACAGGAGTACGAAAAAGAAAGAAAGCGATCTGAGGGTTTTTAAATAACATTTACGAGTCAAGTGCGGAGGGCGCATGAACGGTGATTGTGTTTTGATTGACGCTATTTTATAAGCACAATAATGCGTGAACACTGTCGCACTGCCCCAAGATTAAAAACGGGCGAAGAGGAAGGGAGAAAAACACACTTTTATTATAATAACCAACACACAACAAACAACGACAACACAAATATACGACCAACGCAACGTGCATGGAGAGCTCGTATTCGAGACTCTTCAATCGGTTCCCGCTGCGAGCTTATTGTTGACTGCGGACTTTTATATTCACATATTGGAGGATTGTGTTCTTTTACCAATAATACCAACAACACGGAAAACTGAATGGTCTATTGAGTTGTGAATTAAGACGCGCTGTTCTCCTATACAGTTTGGGGGTTTTATACTCTCACACACTCATATCATCATATTATTCCTTCTTCTTCCTCTCTTTCTAAGTCTCTTCTTCCAAATGATGCAAAGGACTTGTGACCCCCCAGTACGCTTCTTTAGTTTGCTGTTTGATACGATACCTTTTCTTGCGTGTTATATTATGACAAAGTGTCTTGATGTCTAATTTTTAAAGCGGAGCCGCTTAAAATATGGGCAGTGTCAAATAATTGCTTTTTGGCTATAGGCTGATTCTATTTTAGGAGGACTTTGATTTCTCTATTTCTTTCATGGTATCATGAAGAGGGGTTGTTCTAACCAGAATCACAGCAAAATACACGAAGATAACTTTTTACGAGCTGTTTCTTGAATTTCAGATCAGTTGGTCCCCGCCGTCAATAACGTTAAATACGTGTTTGGTTATCTTTAAAATATATGTCCATACCATCATTTTGTTCTCAACCATTTAGTCCGATATGCCATTTCGTCCGTTATAATTTTATGCCTACCAATTCCAAGTCCAAAGCTAACTCTCTACCTACAAAGAAGCTGCATTTTAAAATAAGTATATTAATAATTGCATATAGATCTGTGCTTTTATCATTAAGATAATCAACGAATGCCACCGCAAATATCCTTTCTGTTCCATAAATAATAATCGGCGGAATTTACCATCACTGACTATGACCAATCAGTATAGCATTTTTCCTCTCGACGGAGGGAAAGTTGGCACATTTCACAGTTGTGAAAATTGAAATCGGTGAAATTTATAGAACTGCACATACCCGTAGTCGTGGTCAGCGGCTCTTAATCGCATAAAAGGAAACACGACCAGCGGACTAGACGCTCAAGACTATGCCATATGTATAACCAACTACATAAAATCCGTATTTTGATTAGACTTGGCAATCACGTGACTTGTCTCCACCAATCAACGTCTTCCATTCTCATTTAGTCTATTCAAAATCCGATTTCTTTCAGAATCAAGCATCGGCCAGCAGATTGGAAGGATGAGGGATGGAGAGGAGGGAGATTGGGAGGGGTGGTCAAAAAAAGGAGCGGGGAGGAGAAGACAAACCAAACTGCGAGAGGAAACTCTTGGATAGAAAGAACACGCAAATGAATTATTTTCATTATATATTTTTGTCACAACCTTTTCCTGTTCCGTGAAAAATAAAGCGCGCACCACTATCACAGCTTTGAATTAAAATGTTAACCTCTCCTCGCTCTTCACTCCTCAACCATTTCAACTCCCTCAATTCCACTCGCCATCCGCAATTCCTCCAAAAGCGCAGAAAAAAAAAAAACAAAAACAAAAAAAAAACATTTAACTATATTCGCGTGCGCGTGCTCCTCCCTTCACTCCTCCTTCTCCCTCCTCTAATTCCCCTCCCCTACTCCTCCCCTCATCCAGGAAAGAGAGGAAGTCGGCGGTATTTGATAAACCGTTTTAAACGTCAGACCGGAGCGTCGGAATAGAGGCGGAGCGGTTTCGAAAAACATATATCCAGCTTATCACATAAAAAAATAAAATAAAATAAAATAAAAAATAAAGAGAAAGGAAGAGAATGAAAAGAGGAAGAAAAAGAAAGGGGGGAAAAAACCTAAACAAGACTTACGTATTATACGATGTATAGCGAAAATATGAATGTATGCATAGGGAAAATTTATGTGTACCTAAAACGCGACGAGAGAAGAATCGCGCCACTCGAAGAAGGGCTGCCAATTTTGCGTATAAGCATTCGAAATTCCCAGCAATAATTGACTCTATGTAACTTTTTTGAATTTCCCGCCAAATCCGGCAACACTGAGTTTCGGAGTGAGGGAGCGTAAAAAAAGAAGAGAAAAAATTATTCTTCCTCCCTGGAAAAGATGGGGATGAGTGTAGGGAAAAACTGGAGTGAAATGGATGGCGGGTTGCAGAGGCGAGAGTGAGAGAGAAAGAGTGCGAGAGAGAGGAGGGGAAGGAAGAGAGAGTGAGGTAGAATTAGAGGAAAAGTATCTGTGAAAATAGAAGAGAGATGCCTCGGCGGCGCGGCGTACGCAAGGAGAAAGCAGATGAAAAAAAAAGAGATTTTCATAGAGAACGCTATCTCGGAGCAATAAATTTAACTTAAAACTTTTGATGTATGAACCTGTGGTGTAGAGCCTCGTTCGTTGTTAGGATGTGCTCCGCGATGCGGACGCAAAGCACAGTGAGACGAGCGTGGTGAAATTTTGGACTATGGATATTTCAGTGCACTAAGACAAATTTATGGTTATTTTAACAAGAAATATGTTTAGTTCTATCCAAATCGGAACTCCGGTTACATTTACGGGAATTCCGGCCTCAGTTGCCAAAATTCCGATTGGAAAAGTAGTATCAAAACCCTAGTAAAAATTTTTGTCAGGGTGACCGGAAATATTTTTCAAAATAGGCACTTCACCATTTCTTCAATTTTCTAGGGGATGGGGCGGGGAGCAAAACCTAATGACAGGTTTCTGTTTTTTTGGGTATGATATAGTTGAGTCCTTTACGCCTCATTGAAAGATTCCCCAACATTACATTTATTTACCTAGAAATCCAATCTCAATGAATTTTATCAAGTGTTGGTATTTCGAAACACTTTGAAGAGGGAAGGCACATCCCCTGGCCCACCCCTTTTAACTGATACGTCTGAAATTTACCAGAGGAATTGATTCTTTTCAGTGAGGGTACACGATCCCGAAAACTTACTCCCCCCTATGTTTTTCCTTAATTTTTCTTTGGAGAGGGCCGTAGGGCAATTAATTTCCCTTAAATTGTTTTACTTTCCTTATCGAAAAAAACCTTGAGTTCAAAGCCGAAGTTCCTATAAACATATGTTTGAAGAAAGAATTAGCATGTGAACTTATTCTCGAAAGTGATTTGGCATAGATGTCTAGTCTTTTTTGGTTTTTGTTTATGTTTTTATTTTTGTTTTTGTTTTTTTTTTTCTTTGTTTTGTTGTTTTGTTTTTTTTTTTTATTTTTTGTGTGCTAATTTTCAATTTTTCAGGATTGCCATAGAATACTTTAAAAAAAATCAATTTTTTTCTCTAATCGAGCTCCAAATTTGGTATGTGTTACGTTACGATGTACACCGCGTATACTGTATAGTGATTCTAACGCTATGCTCCAGAAAAAGGCAGAAAAACTCCCACGCGTCGTCGGAGCAGAAAAAAAGGAAAAAAGCAAAAAAAGCAAAAAAAAAAAAAAAAGACGAGGGGGTGAAATCTCAAAACAACTCTTCGCGCTTTTTTTCCTTTTTTTTACCCTTTCTTGTTATTCATCCCTCCCCCGTCCCTCTTTTCTCTTCTCCCTCTCCTTTCCTCTCTCCTCTCTTTTTCATTTTTATTTTCTTTTATATTTCTCTCTGGAAAAAGAGGGAAAAAACTCACACCCACAACTTTTTCTTTCTCCATTCTTGTCGGGATGCTTTTATTCATTTATTGTTATCAGCAAGTTGGATCGCCGAGTTTTTCAACGAGAATGAGAGGGGGAGGGGGGGGGGGGTAGGGAGAAAGGGGTGAAAGTCACCATGGTTACCTCGGCGGCGGCGTCCGTCCTGCAAAACGAAAGCACTTCTTTCCCGAGCAAATCATTCTCTCTCCCCCCACTTTCTCTCCCCTCCCTTTTTCTCTCTCTCTCTCTCCCTCCCCTATCCCCACTCCCTTTTCCACAGTTTTGCTCTCTTTTCACCCCCTATCCCCCCTCCCAGCTACAGAGCTCATTTTATCAGTTTGAATTTCAAAAAAACGGAACATCCATTATTTTCTACTCCAACTTCCCTTTCCCTCCATCCCCCTTCCCCTCTTCGGATGTTGTGAGTGTGCCACTGTGCCCCACTCGCGAAGAAGCAAACCCCTTATTTTTAATCCCCCTCCTTCCTTTTACCCTCAATGCACTCCTCATCCGCCTACGGCTCTACCCCACATTCTAGCTCGGGTTTTCCGCCCCCATCGCCATCGTCATCCCCACCCCAGCCCACCACTCCCCTCCTACTAGCTCGTTCATCTTTATTTTTACCGCCAAATCAACTTTTCCCTCGTACTAATTTTATAACTCGCGGTTTGTTTTACATTCATTCCGTCGCGCAGAGGGCTCATGTACAGTTGTATTCGCCATAAGCTAGGTACTAATAGAGTCCCTATATACTATGAGAGTTGCGACTAGACTCTCAAAATGAAGAAGAAGAAGCGGATCCATGGAGCCCCCAAGAGGCAAATTGCAAATGGCGGGTGGCCATTTGCCCCTGCGCTGTTGCCACTATTTCGCTATCTCTTGTAGGTTAGATTCAGATTCTTGACAATAACGGTCGTTATTGAAAGATGTAATGTTCTCCATAATAACATTCAATCAGAGGAAAAATTAACAAAAATTACCGCGGTCACTGTTACTTCAAATGTGTAATGAAAGCTAGTGCGCGAAAAGTAAACAAACCCTCCATATTGCATTTGCCTCTTGGAGCTTTCTTGGCAGCCTAAATCTGAGAGCCAATCAGAAATGGATTCAGCAATGGCGCAACTCTCATAGTATATAGCAGGGCTGCCGTTTTGCGTAGAATCAATGCTATTTTTTAATTCACCGATGATTCCACTGGTTGAGAAAAGATTACACAGTTCAGTTCTATGATAAACTGAAATACTCGCATCTGTAATCTTTTCTCAACCGGTGGAGTCGTCGATGACTTTAAAAAACTTGCGGATATTTTAATTAATCAACGAAGTTTCCACCGATTAAGGAAAGATTACAGATCAGAGTATTTTCGTGCATTACAGTCATACACTGAACTGAACTGTGTAATCTTTTCTCAACCGGTGGAATCATCGGTGACTAGAAAAATAGCATTGATTCTAAGAAAAACGGCAGCCCTGGTATATAGGGACTCTAGGTACTAATGGTGCAAAAAAATTGAACTTCTAATTTAATCAATGGAATGAGCTAAAAGTATACACTATAGCCCAAGGTTATAAATTAAAGAAGTATATGCTCATCTGACTTTGCGCCACAAATTCAGTGGTGTGCAGTTCAAAATCACTGCAGACGAGATGGCCGACAAAAGTCGAAAACGTATACTCTTTGCAGAAAACATTAGGCTGCCCTCTGCAGGAAAGCAGAAAACAACCTAATGTTTTCAGCAAAGAGTATACGTTTTCTGCTTTTGTCGGCCATCTTGCCTGCAGTGATTTTGAACCGCGCGCCACTGAATTTGGAAGTCAGATGAGCATACCTCTTTAATCTATAACCTTGACACTAGCCCACATTTTGTGAAACAGCGCCTTTACTAGATGTTTTTCGAATTGAATAATTTTATTGATCGATTGAATTTATTGCCGTGGTTGAATAGAGCTAAAATTGTTGACGCAGTTTCGATACAAGTCGAATAATAGAAATAGATATGCGTATTACCAGTCATATATCGCACCAATAATTGGTATGCGTATCTGCAGCATTGCAAGTAATTTTGTTATCTCATAACAATCGTACCTTTCGTATTAGTTGGTCAATACTCTACAAGCAATCTACATGTTCATGAATTTGGAAATACTATTGAAGCATAGTTTCTTCAACTATCTCGTGTATCGATAGTAGTAAAATATACTCATGGACACATTTTATGACTGTTTAAAACTGTGACGTTCTCCGAAGGGAAATAATAATGAAAAAAAAAACTTTAAAAAAAAAAAAAAAAAAACAAAAAAAATATAAAATATGAGGAGCGTTCTCTCAAAGAAATCCTGATTAAATCGTTGGGCGAATATCTCGGTACGAGCAGGCCTGGTGTTTTATGAACTCTAGGTACAGAGACTGTCTCAAATGCGGTGCTCGTTATGGCGGTGACACAACGGGACCAACTCCGCAGAGAGTTTCTGGTCAATCGGCAGTTTTGTGAGGCGAGACAACTCGATGTTTCAACTCCCCTTCACTAAAGGGAAAGGAATCTCTCCAGAGTATCCTCCTCAGTCTCACCCAGAATCACCCTTCCTGTCTCTAGGGACACCGTTTAACCTTAAGTTTTCGTCCTAAATATTGAGATTAAATCACACTCGAAGTGCTCGATTGCGACGATGCTGAAAGTTGCAACACTGTTGCCAAACGTTGAAAAAAAAACCTTGCCTACTTTCCACCGGATGTATCTGAGAAAAAAGGCTATTTTCCCACCGTCAGCTTTAAACCAGTGGTGGCTCGAATGGTTTACGCTGTATCGCTTTCTCCTCTATGAAGAGTATTGAAAATAAATTGATCCTTACAGTAATCGATGGAGCCATAATGAAACAATTAATGCTTTCACATCCGAATGCAGATGAAAGAAATAATTATGTTATACTACTCAGTTAATTCGCGAGCCGCTACTGCTCAAAATCTTAAATTGAGTACCGATCTCGAATCAGGTGTGGATGCCGACATCTATATTGGCAGAAGTATGCCTGATGTACTATCAAGGACAAAAGAAAGTTTCGTCAGAAAAATGCTCATTTGGAAATTCAGATTATGAATGAAAAAAGTCAAGTTCTTTTTCAGAACTCCGAGATGGTATATTACGCAGTAGACATTTAAATTCTCGAAAATCAACAAATAGTTCAAAATTGACTGAGGAATCCATCAAGAGGGAAACTTTTATTTTGGTGTTGATATAGAACCTCGATGAATGATTGAATTTTCAGCAATCATTGAGTGTGGTATAGATCGTTAAAACCCTATCACCACTGCAAGTTACAAAGATAAATCAATATTCACAGGCTCGAGTTTAGAAGTCAGCCAAATATGCCTACTCCTCGGTACTTATTTTGCCTGTCCTATTAATTGAAGGCTCTTGACAAAACATAATTTTGTGATTATTAAAAAACGGAGTCGCTTATGTAATGCGTGAGGAGGGAATTGGAATGATGCTCGCGTGAGCCGGATCTAATTGCCACGACCACAATCAGGCAGATCATAAAATTCTTATGATAAAAATAAAGTAGATGAGTTAAAAGTACCAACAAATCGTAAAAATAAATTAAATCAATTGAATGAGCGAGATACTATGATCTTCAAAAGGAAGTAATTCGGTTTACAATTTTACCCTTTTAAATCTTGGGAATGTTTAAAAGATTTTGCGGTTTTCAAGAGTTTAAGGACTAATCAGGAGGCCCCCTTTAAAGTACGTCGAAAGTATTGTTGAAAATAAATGACAAATTTAACAGTAAGAATTTCGACCAGTGTACTTTCTGTCAAGAAGAACGTACAAGAATCTAATTTCACTCCATTTTTAAGATGATGAACCCTTTAAGTACCAACCTGCACTAATTTGTTCACTCTCATCTGATCTATCATTAGGGTCAGTCTACTAAACTGACGTAACAAGAACCTTTAATTTGGAACTTTTGAAAAGGAAAGTATCACGAAGCGCCTTCAATTGATTACGTAGGCAATATAAATACCATGGTGAAAGAAACCGTGTAGCTACCCATTTAGTTAACGTATAAACAAGCGAATATGTGACTTATGGACGTGGTGCTGAATGGGTTAGTAAATCAAAACGATCAGAGATACTTTCCTTTCATGGTCTTACTCAATACATTGCTTGTTTTTATTTAATATTTTTGTTTTTTGTTTTTTGTTTTTTTTTTTCACTCAACATTAATCATTTAAACAATTGACTATATTTTTCTCAGTATGCTGTTGTATGGCTCGTTTCAGTCTCATGACTCGGTACATCGGTCCATTTTAAACTGCACTGCATTCTTAAAAAGAAAAAGAGAATACAAAATTAGGACAACGACCAAAAAGAATGGAATGAGCAGAGTAAAGGAAAGAAGAACCGAGATGCAGAGGGAGGAAAAGTCGAACGGAAACATAGGTGAACTATAAAAATACCTTGGGGGAGAGAGTAGTAATGACACTTTGCATAACTGGTAGCCTGAAAGTCCTACAAACCATATTTGACTTTACGGTCCTTTGCATGTATTGCTACCGGACTCAATTGGGCTCGAAGCCATAATGACACCATGTTCGAAGCTTTTGTGAGCGGGACGCGGGTGGCAGACGACCAATGGAGCAGTGCAGCGGGGGCGGTGGCGGGTGAATTTCAGCTCCAACGCTTCCCGGCTCCCGAGTATCGAGACTGAAAATAAAATAGGAAGGGCGAATATAAGAGAGAGAGAGGCAGAGAGAGAAGAAGAGTGTAAACAAGGGAGAGGGTAAAGGAGGGAGGGAAAGAGAAAAAGAGAGAGGAAACTTTTATAGCATATCCCGAGGATGTAAGTTACTATGAAATACGACTTTTACACTCTCTTAGATTAAATTAACATGATAAACTTTTTATTCAGCCCCGTGATTTACGGTCTCGCAACTTCTTTCAACAACTAATTATACAAAATAACTTTTAACTTTAATTATCTCTCTTTTCTTTCTTCTTCTCGCCGTTGCTCGCCTGTCCCTCTTCATTTCTCATCCCCCTCTTCTCGCATCTGTTTCTACTCCGCTCTCGCTCTTGATCTCTTTCCCATCCCTCCCTCCCTCTCTCTCTCTCTCTCTCTCTCTCTTCCTCTCTCTATCCGTCTCCTTCCCATTTTCGCAAAAGCATTAGTGAAGAATAAAGTTAGGCATATTCAACAAATTTAGTGCGATTTGTTTGTCTGAACGAGAAGAAATTCAAGGAGATGTTTATGCGCCCTTCGAGATCAACCAACATTTCTCCACACCTAGAATGAGCAAATCTTTTGGTCACGATGTAATCATCATTGGTGAATCAAAACATGTAATTTAATTATTACGAAGCAGTAGGTTCAATCGTTATGGCAGGCTCAAGATTGAAGCAACGCTTTTCTGGCGTGCTAGCCATTGAGAATGGGTCAGGGGCAACATTTTCTTCTAGGTATATAGAGGGTTTATTCTGGTGATCACTTGAAAGTAACGTTCGGAGCATCAGAAAGTTCCAAAATTCTCTCTGACTCAAAAAAAAGCATTTAACAAAATGACAAGATACCCATCTAATCGCAACCTTCACTGCTGAGAAAATTGATTCGATAAATAGAACCGATGAGTTAACGGTAAGTTAACAGTTGTTTAGCGTGGGTCATTTAAAACCGACGCAAGATTTCGTAAAGTGACTGCTGATGCCTGAACCGAATAGTGGATATTGAATATTTTATCATGAGCACCGTTACTATCGTGGAATTTCTATTATGGAATTCCATGAAATCCTTACGGACTTTTGGTCATGGAACACTTTTACATGCATTTCAAGACCACTCATTTAACGGGAAAAAAGAGATATGAAACAAATAAAGGAAAAAAAAATATGTCTTAAAAGAAACTGGAAAAAAAATAATAACTGCAGCAGGGTCCTCACTTGGAAAACTTTCATCCGGTTGGAATTATGACGGAAAATATCGACGAGATACTTTGGCACCTTCAAATCAATTGGATGATTTGTTCCACCTCTCTGAGCGGAATAGTTATTTGTCTTGCGGTCCAAACAAAATATATAAGTACATGCATTTAATAAACGCCGTGGATAAATACTTCATGGACTCCATAAGTAAATTCAGAGGGGAGCCTTCGATACTATCCAGAGAGGGGTGGTGGAAGAAGTGGGGGAGGAGAGAGGGGTGTATCGTCGTAATTACAGGCGTACAGATCGTTGGGCGGTTTAAGTCTTGAGTAGGTGTTCGGAATTCGCTCCGGGACATCGAACAAGCCGCGCGCGGTATGACCAACCACCAATGAGATATGGCGAAAATGGCGGGAAAGAAGGGGCAATGGGGGTTGAGGAGGGTGGGAGGGGATGGAGATTGGGGGGGGGGGGTTAGTGCGAGCGTGCGAGGAGAGTGGCAGCACTTATAATATAATCCAATTATATGTAAATCTGTTTGCGCGAGCGTTTTGTTTCGCTCTTTTCCTTGTTCAAACAATCGTGATTCGATATATATCGAAAAATTTTCGATGTAATTAATAGGTGCCGTACGCTTGATGCTCGTTCTTCGCGATGCTTCGATATATCGAGAGCAAAACCATTTTTTTATCTGATTAGCGAACATTTACGTACAATACGCGCTCTTGTTAACTATTGTCCGTCCCCGTGTCTCGTCTGCTGACTGTGGTGAAACTACCCCCTTCCCCCCTTTACCTTTAAAAAGTTCCGCAACCCGCACGCCCTTACGCCTCTCGGGAGAGGAGGATATCCCTCCCTCCAGCCGCGGTGCACAGTGATGAGAATTTGTCAATTATTTTGCCTTTTTTTTTCTAGAAAATATGATGTACGTCCTAGAACTCCTTAATAGACCGTAGTCGACAAAGTTATAGCTCATATTTATTGACATCGGGTCTGCTCGGTATAAAGTTTGCGGTTGGCAGCTTTTGTCATGATAATATAATCAATAAAAAATAATTCTACTGACCAGCGAACTAGCAGACTTGTTCTTCATCAATGTGGGGTAAGCCTGTTAAGGACTTCTGAGGCTGAATGTGTACAACTATATTGACAGAACTTGGACGGCTGTATGAAAAAAAAAGGAATCAACTCTTCATCTCGTACTGAACGGAACCAATTGCTTCGGGTTTTTACCGTAAAAAGCAACTTCTACAGAAACAGAAAAATTGGACTTCAGCTTAAAGTAATTAAACTCATCATACAATACGTTTTGACCAAGATATTTCGTTTAAAATTATTGCAGTATTCGCGTAAAAATGTCCGTCCTCCAGGGACACACACCCTAGGTACTGTCACCACATTAACAGTGGTGCTGTATCCCTTAAACGAAGATTATTATCCTATAATCAAGGTAAACAAAAAAAATTGAATTGATTCCCGCAAGTTTCGGTTCTAAAAATAATAGTAAAGGGAAAATTCATTCCCTCGTGAGTGATAGTTTGTCACTTCGATTTCAAGAGCTACATCGCTGACAAGATACGAGACAATGTTCAATTGTTAATGGCGGGGGGGGGGGTTTACAGTTAGACGTTATTTTGTCGTGCTTGAAAGGCAACATTTAAATAAATACTTTGCGGATTACAGTGCGGGAATGGGTATTTTACTCACTTATGCCAAAGCAATATGAAACACGAATTTCTCTACAATTTATCTCGGTAAGAAAATGGATAAACAAACACCCTAAGAACTTTCAAAATTCAATCATAAAGTCGCAAAACTCAATTCAAAATCCGTCAATTTCCAAAGAGCGCGCTCGTACCTCTCGATTGCTACACCGACAAATTAAGCAATTACTACAGTGAACAGCAAATTAAGTCACCATAATCGCCTACTACACCAACGACACCAACGTTTAAAAGGGGAAAAGGGCAAAAAGGAAAGAAAGAGCAAATTAAACAAAGAAGGGAGGAAAGAAACACAAATGTACAAAAGGAAGAAAAGATTAGAACGAAGAAAAAATGGGAGACGGGAAAAACAGCTTTTAAAGTTATGAGAGCACAGGATTGCACAGGATTGCCCTAGAGCCCCTTAGAAAAATTAAGGGGCCCAAGAAAAAATTTAGTTTGGAACCCTTCAAATAGTTTCGTTCCTTGCGGGATCGCGCCTTTACGAGTAGTTTGCGGAAGTTCACTAAATTAATGCACCTTGTCTTTGACCCTGTCATTGAGTAACCTGCACCGGCGTTTGCCTGAATAGTGGCTCTTGATGAAAAGTATGAGCTAGCTTTCGAGAAAACATTAGCTTTGGTCTAAAATTAGGAAACCCCAATGCTCAGAAGAAAGGTACGAAATTAACTGTAGTAAACTTTTTCATGTTCAGTCAGTGGAATAAATAATTTCAGTCAACGCCTTGGACTTTGGTTCAGGTAAGCTATACCTGCAATACTTATCACAATAAATTTAAGCGTTGCAGATGGTAGACTATCTGAGCCAAAATCTAAGACTTCGACTGATATTCTTTAATTTGCTGACTTTACACTGTTATAGCCGTAAGCTGTCACTCGTAATATTCTCTGGGGTCAACCTTCAGCAAATTTAGGACTTTCTAGAGGAAAGGGGGTTTTTATAACTTTTGCGTGTTGGGCAGGGCGACTTTAGCGGAAGGCCCCTGACATTTTGTGTCAAGCTGCTACCCATCGCTCACAAAAATATTTTTGAAACTGACCAAAAATTAGTTATAGCCTAGACTTACTCCACTTTAGGGTGTTTCGAATCGTTACAAATCAAAGCATCCAACAATAGTTCAGTCAGAGCGGATTTGAAAAATCTGCTGTTAATTTTTTTCCACCCCCTAAATTTAGTGCCTCAAACCAAATGTCTACTCATGTTTCTTTACTTTAGAGCAGAACAATAAAGAGTCCATAAATGTTCTCGCGAAGAGTAATCTGTTCAGTAGGATGGAAAACTTTAGTTTTTGTTGCGCGTTTCCTTCGTAATTCAAGGGAGGTTGCATGTCCCTAAGCCCCCGCATCCCTCAATGGACTTGCGTGACGCATATAATGTAGGATTTGCTAGACAAGACGACATTTTGAGGATTAAGTGAATTGATCACCGATAAATTCCGAAAATTAATAATTAGCCACAGCTTAAAGTTACGCCCAACCTAGAACAAATGCGAGTTAGTGCTGAGACAATGAACGCAAGGCAGAAATGGAATTGAGCAGTATTACGAACTGCAGAATATACAGGGTGTCCGAGAAATGAGTTCACACTTTTGCTGTGAGCGCCTGGTTGATTGTAAAAATCTGAAAAATTCAGGAATAATCAATTACCCCTAAGCAACTTCAGAGAAAATATCGGGGGGCTCCCACCCCCCTTAAAGGGGGGCGTAGGCCCCAAAATGTACCCCGTGTTGCCAATATATCGCATATTTCAAATGGCAGGGGGTATTTTTTATTTCATCATTCAAAAGGGCTCAAAAAACTGAGCAATTTCGTTTTTTCAGATTTTCGGTAGCCCCTCTCAAAACAAAATGGCGGCCAAATAGCTACCCCATACTTTAGAGGCCCATAACTTCGGTTTGAATCAATATTTTTTCAAAAACTAAAAACTTTCTGAATCCTCAGAACGTCCTCTTTCCAATGATGTGCCACACTTTATCATTTGGTGGAAAAAAATGGGGCGCGGAGCCCCCCCAAAAATTTTTGAGTTTGGGGGGCTGTAGCTCAAAAAAGTCAAATGTAAAGGGGGGTCGTGTTGTACATCAATCGAAAGGTCTAAAAAAAAGAAAGAATTTGGCGCAAACCCGAAGTCGCTACGATGCGTCTATTCAAAATGGCGGCCATTTAACCATTTGGGGGTGGGGGACCGTCCCCCCCAAATAAAATCCCTCCATCGAGTGATACACCAATCGAAAGGTCTTGGAAAGAGAAAGAGAATGGCACAAACCGGACGTCAATACGATGCTTGTATCCAAAATGGCAGCCGGTCAAAGTTTTTTGGCTTATGACCCTGCAGGCCTATAGCCAAAAAACTTTGACCGGCTGCCATTTTGGATACAAGCATCGTATTGACGTCCGGTTTGTGCCATTATCTTTCTTTTTCTAAGACCTTTCGATTGGTGTATCACTCGATGGAGGGATTTTATTTGGGGGGGACGGTCCCCCACCCCCAAATGGTTAAATGGCCGCCATTTTGAATAGACGCATCGTAGCGACTTCGGGTTTGCGCCAAATTCTTTCTTTTTTTTAGACCTTTCGATTGATGTACAACACGACCCCCCTTTACATTTGACTTTTTTGAGCTACAGCCCCCCAAACTCAAAAATTTTTGGGGGGGCTCCGCGCCCCATTTTTTTCCACCAAATGATAAAGTGTGGCACATCATTGGAAAGAGGACGTTCTGAGGATTCAGAAAGTTTTTAGTTTTTGAAAAAATATTGATTCAAACCGAAGTTATGGGCCTCTAAAGTATGGGGTAGCTATTTGGCCGCCATTTTGTTTTGAGAGGGGCTACCGAAAATCTGAAAAAACGAAATTGCTCAGTTTTTTGAGCCCTTTTGAATGATGAAATAAAAAATACCCCCTGCCATTTGAAATATGCGATATATTGGCAACACGGGGTACATTTTGGGGCCTACGCCCCCCTTTAAGGGGGGTGGGAGCCCCCCGATATTTTCTCTGAAGTTGCTTAGGGGTAATTGATTATTCCTGAATTTTTCAGATTTTTACAATCAACCAGGCGCTCACAGCAAAAGTGTGAACTCATTTCTCGGACACCCTGTAGATGTGTTTCTTTTCCAATCTGCTGTTCCGACCAACACCAATCGATTGGGAGTTGTTTGGATTGTGCATAGATAGTTCATGAATCCGTTGAAGTGTTTATAT
Organism: Trialeurodes vaporariorum; assembly: GCA_011764245.1. Taxonomy (NCBI): domain Eukaryota; kingdom Metazoa; phylum Arthropoda; class Insecta; order Hemiptera; family Aleyrodidae; genus Trialeurodes; species Trialeurodes vaporariorum. The sequence goes on from VMOF01000035.1 coordinate 29,597,780, forward strand.
AAATTTTAGATTGTACGATTATATTGAAGATGTTATTGAATTGATGTTATTGTTATTGATGTGATTGAATTCGTCTTAAGTAAACGAAAATTCCTGCATGCAATTGGTGGAATAGGTATATAGATCGCAGAGTCCTCTTAATTGTCTAAATTGATGGGAATCGGATGGAATGTAAGAGATATTGGTGTTGAGAAAAATGGTTGGATTGGAATCTGAAGAAATCTCTAATCAATCAACCAAGCATTAGAAAGGAAAAGAAACAAGTCTTGTTTAAGATCAGACTGTGCAGAATGCTGAAGTAAAAATACATTATTTTGACGAAAAATAGCCAATAACCGATAAATCATCACTTTCTTCCAAATATTTCTTTCAAAGAGTTACCCTACTGATAACTAAATTACCTCAAATCCCCAGAATCTAGAAAAGTAAGATGGTAATGGGCAGAGTCGGGCAATTAGAGTAATCAAGGATCATAACAGTACCATTTTGTGATTTCAAACATGGGGTCATCATTGATTCGGTAAAATTCCACTCTACAGTTGAAATACAAAGGGTGTCCCAAAAGTAAGTGGACTGATGCTGTCATTTCATAACTATTCTACCTAGAGACTTGATCTTGGTTTTATTTTAAAGATCAAATCATTTTCTATCGATTAAGACCAAGATCAGTTCATTTCATTAAAAATTAAAAAAGTTATGACGCTTTTTGTGAAGGGTGAACGCGCGCCGCCTATAGGTTTTTGACAAAAAAATTCTTACCAATTATTATTAATCTTCTACTCCGCTATCCCTCGACTCCACCTGAATTTCCGGTTGCTTCTCAAAGTATTTTCCGCCACTTTCCAGACATTTGTGCATTCTTTCCTCCCATCTTCTAAGAAAAGTCTTCTTAAATTCTTCTTCTTTTTTAGGGTTTTTAGAACTGCTGTCTTGGTTTCAGCCTTAGTCTCAAATCTTCGTCCACGAAGATCCCTTTTCAATGTTGGAAACAGCCAGAAGTCGCATGGTGCGAGATCTAGACTGCACGGTGGTTGTCTCAACAGTTTAATACCCTTCTTCTCTAAAAATTCACGGGTAAAATTTGATTCATGCGGCCGCAAAATCCCCAGCATACCGCGCGCGCGTACTGAAAAGTGAACAGAAGTCGGCCGCGGTGAGATTGCTCCTGATTTTTCCCGCAAATTGTCCGTCTTGTCTCGTTACCTAGACAACGACTGAAGCCAGCAGACGGCCATACATGTATGCCACGTCGCTTAAGGTGTTGGCAAGTAATTTCAAGTGAAAAAAGTTCACTGGAAATGTATAAGAGATGAGAAAAAAACAATTCAACCATTATTGTCAAAAACCTATAGGCGGCGCGCGTTCGCCCGTCACAAAAACCGTCATAACTTTTTTAATTTTTAATGAAATGAACTGATCTTGGTCTTAATCGATAGAAAATGATTTGATCTTTAAAATAAGACCAAGATCAAGTCTCTAGGTTGAATAGTTTTGAAATGACAGCATCAGTTCACTTACTTTTGGGACACCCTTTGTACAATTCAACAAATTTACGAATCCAGAATACTCGGACTTGCGGGACTCGCACAATACACCATTTTCTGAGCTCTGGTAATGGTCCAACCTTTGGGTAAACATCGTTAACTTTTCCCTCGATACAGTGGTAGTGCGCAACAACCCCCTCGGAACGGTGATACCTCCGTCAAGGCCACGTCCAATGAGTGGTGCTATTTGAATTTAGATGGTGTCCAGCCGCGCAGCCGTCGTGTTGTAGAGTTCCTCGAAGACATGTTGTTAAGGAGCTAACACGAGCTCAACGAGTTCTATGATTGATCGTTGGTTTAAAGCTTTCACAGCGGCGAGCAGGAGTCGAAGACATCGAAGGCTCTACACATACACAAGGAGTCGATTAAGGGAAAGAGAAGAAAAGGAACGTGTTGTAACGGACTGGAATACCGGCAAATCCGCCTGTCCACCACTGGTCCACCGCCGAACTTAACCTTCGAATTCGTTCAGGTGGTCGACTCCTTTCCAATCCATGAAGCGTCGTGTCGGTACTCCCTTCCAAAATTTCCTTCAAGGGACTCCAGCGTGTCAAATGTCCATTGCTCCGTGTTTTCCGATCCACTTTGCGTCGAAACTCGCAAGCTCGGATCTGCCACTGACTTGGTCTCGCCGCGCCGTCGCGCGACCTCCCTCGAGTCCTCTCTTTGAGCCCGTGAGGTCGGCACAGCCACAACGTCGAGGAATTGTTCTTTCAGGTGTTTCAGCATCTACCGTTTTCAGCACGGCCGTTTCGCGATTTGCCCTCCCCTCCGACTCCCACCCATACCCAACCTCCTTCCCTCTCGTGAGCTCGTCGTCGCGTCGCGCAAACCGAGCGCACTACACGCAGCCTCAGATCTAGATCCGCGCTGACCATTATTAATTCCTACTCGCATTGGCGAGCCACACAGTTAGAAAAGCGTAACCTATTATTTTTTCTCTTTATTCTCTATCCCTCACCTCCTCTCCCTTTTTTTTCATCCCACTCTCCCCTCGCCTGCCCTTCTCTTTTACTCGCTATCGTTCACTTAGCATCCAAAAGAATCGGTCATGGATAGTATTCAATTCCTTTGATCCGGATAATTTCGGAGAGCCATATATCTTTGAAATCAAGTGCAATATCCGTCGTATTTCATTTTGACCCTTCTGAAGCTTGGTCAAAGAGATTTGTGTTACCGAGTAATTAAGAGCCTCGGGAGGCAATGTTGAATCCACAAGTTTTTTTTAAGGGAGGTTTGGACACCCTTCAACCATTTTACTTCCAGGTTCAGGTTACCAGAAGCAATTGAAGTTATAACTCGCTCATATTTAGTGGGCACTGGGTAGATAAATATTCGTAATCTGCGGTATTCATTTTGCCTGTACCGGTAATTGAAGGCGCTCGACGAAACATCATTTTGCAAGAGTTAACGATGTGCTTTCTTCGTCAATGAGAGATAGAGATATGAAATCAAATAACTCGGGCGTGATATTGAAAGGTTTAACACGTGAGACTTGTTGCGCCGAGTCACGGGAAGGGGGTTTTTGGGCTTGTTTTGTTAAATAAAGCGATCCTTGATGCCTCTGAAGGAAGGCCCTGTGGCTCCTATTTTGCTGAAATATCTAAGAGGTAGTGATTGAATTGATGTACAATATGTACGTCTATGATTTTGAATACATTTAAAAAGTCCGCTTAACTGGAATCACCTGTTACACGTGTCTTGTTCATCTTTCCAAGCTTGCAGACTACATAGCTGTAAAATGAAAGCAAACAAACAAAACAAACAAAAACAACTAATTAATCAATAGAAAACTATTTTGTAACAGTTACTTCTATCATACCCCCGCCCCCGCTCCCCGCTAAATATGTATGTGGTATATGCACATAAGATGAACCGCTGCGCTGCCTGCATACTTATAAAGGCTCAAAATGATCGAGTCGTTCACCAAAAGAAGACCTGCGACTCCGCAATGAAAGAACTGATTTTTGTACCTCCTCCCCTCTCACCACTCTCTCTCTCTATCTCTCTCTCTCTCTCCTTCTCTCTATCTCTCTTTGTTCGACTCTGTTTTAATATAGATCACTGCCAGGTCCCGATTTCCGATTTCAATCTTTTCCACTCGCGAAGTAAATTTTCATTGCTTTTAATCGCCTTCCATTTTACTGTTCGGTTGTTTGTACTTTGTACCTACGCCGTGCACCTAATTAGTCAACGGCGGGAAAAACCGCGAGAGAGTCGGGAGAGCTGGAGAGAGAATGCCTCCGTGAAGCAGGAAGATCGAGGTCGAGGCGATCGAGCGCCGATCGAGCGTCGCGTACCGTCGAGTTGCGTCGAGTCCAGGTGAAACCCTTTTTTTTCCTCGAGCCCGCGCTCTCCTACCGGGCGGTGGCGAGTCAGACAAGGATTTACATGAGCATTGTGATTTTATTAGAGGCTCGATACGATTCTAGATAAAAAAAAAAAAAAAAAAAAACCATACAAATCATCATGCACTTGAGAGTGTCATCGAGTTCGCTCCATTATAGGTATATAGAGCTCGCTTTTCATGAGGAAGTGCAAAAGGGTTTTGCTTTGCACTCAAATGCATTCACTGGAATTTAGTTTCTTGGAAAAAATGACCACGCACAAAACGAAAGGTGTGCTTGCCTTAACTGATTCAGGTATAAGGAATAGGTCTTTTGCTCACTTCCCCACAACAATATATTATGTAGAGCATCGATTCCCGAGTATATAAAAGCTAAAACAATAACTGATGAACATACACACTAAGGGCGCAATGGAGATCTTGCAAGAGGTTTTCTCGCACAAAAATGGACTACATAAACCATTAAAAAAGTCTTAGACTCAAACCTCTCAGAGAAAAATTAGCTCAAAGTTCAGATGGACTACTCGTGTAAGTATGCACAGCGTAGAGGAAGGGAACCAAAACTGGACCGCTGTTTTGTTTTCGGGCTGTAACTCAGTGAAAAATTGATCAAATTTAAAAAACTTTTTATCAACATGTACATAAAACCCTTACCTTTAAAAAAATTGCCTTGGTTTAAAATTTGAGCCATTCAAATTTTTGTGAGGAAGAAATTTGCGAAAGAAGTCAAAAATACCGTCTGAGAAAAGGGGCTCCAAAACCGGACCGCTGGGTAAATTTCACTCATAATCACTGATTTTTTGCTCTGAATGCATATTTCTTACCTTAACAACTATGGCTAAGGCGCGCCATGAGAGGAAATGAAACAAGTCAGCATTTGTACCTTGGAAAATCCAAAAATGAAATTTAGCGTAAAAATTTTGATGCGAGAAATTGTCTTAAGAATGGAAAAAATAGCAAAAATCGAAAATCAATCAAAATAAAGATTAAAAACATCTGCAAACCACCAATATAACAGCTAGGTAAGCCCACAAGCCGAAACCACAGTTATCTGGAGTTATTTGAAGGTCATGCTCTCATTACCACCAAAAAAAACAAAAACAAAAACAAAAACAAAAACAAAAACAAAAACAAAAACAAAAACAAAAACAAAAACAAAAACAAAAACAAAAACAAAAACAAAAACAAAAACAAAAACAAAAACAAAAACAAAAACAAAAACAAAACAAAAACAAAAACAAAAACAAAAACAAAAACAAAAACAAAAACAAAAACAAAACAAAACAAAAACAAAAACAAAAACAAAAACAAAAACAAAAACAAAAACAAAAACAAAAACAAAAACAAAAACAAAAACAAAAACAAAAACAAAAACAAAAACAAAAACAAAAACAAAAACAAAAACAAAAAACAACAAAAAAAAACAAACAGGTAGGGGAACTACTGTCTCACTTCTTAACAGCGCAATTTAATATTTAATCTATTGATAGAGCTCGTTTCAGAAGTGTAGGCGCACCTAGATCATATTCCTTAGCGAACTTTCCATTTTCATTCCTTTAAATAAAAAAAAAAAAAAACTTTCCCCGACTTCAAACTTTTGATTTTAAAGCGTTCCTCAACGAAAAGCCAGTGCTCCGATTTATTTCTCATTCGGTAACACGAGAAGTATGCGCAATTTTCCTGAAAAAGAGGGACTCATACAAAACTAAAATGTACAAAAGACAAGTCGTAAGATGAAGCTGGTGGTCTGTAATTTACTTGAACCAAGACTAACCAATTTTTGGAGCAAAAAAACACGAGCAGGTTCCATAAATAAAAAAAAAATAAAAGACTGGCGTTTGTTGAATACCCTAACGGCCAACACTCATTCTGAATGAAAGATTCATTTCAGATAGCAACATGGATAGAAACTCATGCTTCGCTCGAGGTACTTTAAACCATGAAAATAAGATGGTAACGTCAAAAAAGATACTCCAGAAAAAATGATGACAAAAAATTGAAGTGGAAAAAATTACTCAAAAAAACGAGTTGACAAAACGGGGGCAACGAACCGCGGCCAACAATAAGTTGTGTTTACACACTCAAGTGCAACTGCGATCTAAAAACCGTCTCGCCGATTTGTCACTCCAATTATGAGAACCTATAAAAGGCGTGAAGGGGGAGGGTGGGGGGTGCTGCAGTGACCCTTTTTTTCCCCCTTCAAAAATCAGATCAACAAGGTATAGAAAAACAGTTGTTTACAAATTGTAACAGTGAAGTGTTTACTATGGATCCTTATTACCTTTTTTTTTCTTTTTCGCAGGTAGACCGTTTGTATTTTGTAACACTACTCCCGTCCAAAGGGTTGAGTCGAGACCATTTCTTCTGTCACTTTCAGTTTCGTTTTACATTCAATTGCCCCACTTATGTCGTGAGAGTTGAACCTCCTCAAAGGTTGTGTGAGTAAGGTTATATAGATCTCAGAAAAAGAAACTTGAAGGATCGAGTAGACTCTCTCATAATAAGCAGCTCCCTCCTTTGGTTCCATTTACTCCCGAGTCGTAAGAAAGTATTCCTTCTCTTATTTTGTCTCTTTCTCCGAACTATCTTTCTTTTTCTGCGTTGCTCCACGATTCTTCACGTTCCATTGTGTATCATCTGGTACACCTGTTTAGTGTTTACCCGCAAGAGTCCATTGGATTCATTTAGAGTGAAAGAAATTTAAATTAGCTCTGATTTGTCCCGTAAAAATAAAATTATCTTTCACAAAAAGACTAAAAAAAAAAAAAAAAAAAAACCACACCTCTCTCAATTGGATTAAGTATGAAGACAGAATCAAGAGCAACCTTTTAGCTCATTATATAAAAGTGTTAAAGGTAAAAAGTACGCTGCATTAAATTATATTTGATTGATCGACAATTGAATCATCATTCCAAATTCGAACCTGTTACGTTATGATATTTAACCATCGAGCTCATAGCGCTGAAGGAAGGCATTTAATTGAGGTAGATACGTGGGAAGATCCTCGCTTGGAGATCTTCGAGGCATTATTTTCGAAGAAGAAAGTAAATACATTTTTAAAGGTCGGAGTAACACTTTATTGCTGTGGAAATGTTGCAAACGTTTGTATCTGCAATTAAAAGATTGCAGATTCAAATTCTTGTTGTAAAATTACTTGATCCTAACGTTGGGAGCATCAGAAAGTTTTAAAATTGACCCACGAATTCAATTCATGCGTTCAAACAAATTCCATGGTGGCTGTCACAGAGCGAGTCAAAATGTGAGAGTCATACATATCGCAACTTCCTTTGTTAAGAAATGTGTTTCGTCCTGGAGAAAGCTTCTGTTACTATATAGGGTGTTTCAGGTTTAACGCCGGAAACTTCTGGGGCCGATTATTCAAGTCAAAATAAGACTATTTTTTCCAACCAGGGCCTTTAAATGCTTCCCTTCGGAGCTATGATTTTTCAAAGTTTAGAAAAAATTTTGTTTTTTTTAAACTGTGGCTAAATTTATCCATAAAATTTCATTAAAATTTGGGACTGAGGGTATTTTTAGGTGTAAAATTCATTGAAACTCATAAAATAGCCATTAAGTAAGTCCAAGTCTATTTTTCTAACACTCTTGAGCATTTTATGCCAAACATTGTATGTTGCCGTAAAGAATTTTCAAAATTTTATGAAAGAATCGGATTGCAAGAACCCCAATAAAGATTTCCAATCCATTTGAAGATACAGACAAGTAAAGTTGTAAAAAAAATGTTGAGTAAAGTGACGTCACTACGCGGAATTTCCATTTAAAAAATCCGTTTTGGGCCAAAATTATATCTATCTTCGGAGCAATGGAACTTAATCAGAATCCAAACGCATATTTGTTCTCAACTTATCGATAGTACTTTCATTGCCCTCATAAAAAAACAACATTTCAGACTCTTGCAACTTGCATTCTTTTATCAGTGTAGCTAGTGCGTCGTCTCTGCGTTGTCTCTGGATGAAGTTTTAAAGGTGCAGAGTTCATGTCGTGAAGACAAAACTGCATCAGACAGAATTGAAGGCGTCTCAATTCTCAAGACTGTGCCTCAGTTTCCTTCTAAAACACCTATATGACTCCTGCCGATTGGACACTTATTATAGCTTTTTTTTTAAGTTCGTCCCCGCAACCCGCAGAGACACGATGGACGTAACTATTTTTAAGAGCGTTTATTGTCCCTCCCCCTTTTACTTTTTCTATCCACGATCCCTGTTTATGCTAGAGCGCCGAATTCAAAGAAGAATAGAAAGTCTAGATCAAACAATGCGAAAGAAGAAAGGAACAATGAAAACTGGGGTGGTGCGGTCGTAAAAAAAAAAAAAAAGGTGGCAAGGACTCTTTGGGCCTTGGAAGAAATGAGACAAATACATTATAATCGGGGCTAGGAGGTGACATCCCTTAATTGGTGGGCCAGCGTCCCGTTTTGACATCAAGAGCGCAACTATAGTGTTGCTCCGGGACTGGGACCCACCTCTCGTAATCAATCACTGACCGACCTGGATTTGGACTTTGGTCCTTGCCTGATTCCGAGCTCTGTTTTCAACTCCCTCACAAGATTGCCAAACTTAATCAAAGCTGCCGTTCCATGTATATTTAACCCTTGTGAGCCTAAGGGGGGGTACATTTGTACCCCAGGCCAGTTTTTTTGACGCGATTTTGTCAAAACTGCTCAACATTTTTTGGGACTTCATGACATTTTAAGTTAGGATACTTAGAACACGTCTACCAAATTTCATTAATTTTTATGAATTTTTGTCGATATTATAGAAATTTAAAGTGTTGGGGTACAAATATACCCCCCTTCGTCCTGCCAGTTTTAAGTTTGGAACCATCTATTACAGTGAATTTTACGGAAATTTTATGTAGATTAAGAATATTAAGTCCGATCATTGAAAAAAAAGTGGAAATTTATCAAAAATGGAAAAATAATATGGTACCTCATTTCATTTTTTCCATTTTTTTTATTTTGACATTTTTTTTAAAAGTAGGTGTAAATTTGGCAACATAGGAAAAATTTACTCAAATTTCACATAAATTACTCACTTAGGGTACTAAGTACATAATCCATCCATTAAAGTTTCAAAATTATTGATACTGACTGTGCTGCATGAAAATATCCTTGGGGTACAAAAATACCCCCCCTTAGTCCTTTGTGTTACCGAAATACCTTAGGCTCATAAGGGTTAATGACATTTTGCAATTCACCGATGATTTCGCCGGTTGGGAAAAGATTACACAATTCAGATCAGTGTATGATTGTAATGCACGAAAATATTCGCATGTGTAATCTTCCCTCAACCAGTGGAATTTACAATGACTTTAAAAAACTTTAGGATATTCTAATAATTTAACGGCGATTGCACCGATTGATGAGAAAAGACTACAAAGATGCGAGTATTTTCGTGCATTAAAGTCAGTGGCGTACGCGGGGGGAGGGGGGGGGGGCTAAATCCCCCAGACCTCCGATTTTAGGGGTGGATCGAAGGGGAGGAATAATTTTCAGTCAAACGCTCATCAGTGGAAGCCCCTCCCAATTAAAAATCCTGCCTACGTCACTGATTACAGTCATAAACTGAACTGTGTAATCTTTTTTAACCGGTGAAATCATCAGAGAGTTAAAAAACAAATGTCATTAAATATACACGAACGCGCGGCCGCACTGAACGTAACCCACGAATAAACTTAACATTGTCTGTCTTCGCCATTCGACTTGCAAAACAAACTGATAATTGAGGACATTTTCGGCAGAAAGGCACATAAAACAGTATGGGTGTGCTCTTTCTGAGAAATGTGCTTCGAGGGCAAACGGAGGTTTTTAGCTGAAGAGCACACTTGTTGTTTTACGAGCCCCTCTTCCAGAAAAATGTCCTCAATTACTAACACTGTCTTAGAGTTTTCATTCGTTTGTATTTAATTTCGAACATCGCCTCAAAGCACAGGCACAATTTTTCAGATTGATATTTTTTGATTTAAGTTCTAATGCGAGTTAGAACTAATAAGTATACTAACTAGCTTCAATATTAATTTACATATCTCACTATGGCATAGTTTTTTATTTATTTCGTTCAATGGAGGGCATGGGATGAGACGTAATTTAATTTACTCGAATTCATATAGTTCAAATATTTTAACTTTTCGCTACTACTAATTTTCTCTAAAATATGACAACTCTATCATTGCTATCAGGAGCATGGTGCAACTTTCCTTCATGCTTTGTCAAAATTTTATTATGTTTCCTTTTTATATTTTTATTGCTTCTTCATCTCTTTATTTCTCCTGTACTTTCTATCAGTCAAGGAATTACATTTATCTCAGCGATGTAGTGCAACCTTCTATTTCAGGCAAAATTTTGATGGAGCTAGCATTCAACCCATTGTTTGTTGGGGACTTCTGGATCGTACTGAATAGGTCGTCTTTATCCGAAAAACGATGAATGTTCGGGCCAACGAAAGAGAGAGAGGGGTGGAGGGTGGAGGGAGAGAGAGAGGGGGAGGAAGAGAGAGAGGGGGATGGAGAGGGGGAGGGGAGAGAGAATACACTAGTAAGATAAGAAAAGCTCATTTTTTTATAAAAAAAAAAAAAAAAAAAAAAAAAAAAAAAAAATCCATAACGACGAAATAATTTCAATTTGCAACCCGATATTATCAATTATTTCCACAATGACATTCAACCGCCTCCCTTCTCTCCTCCTCCTCATCCCACTCCCAAAGACGATGCTAGAGATAAATGTAGAAAAAAAAGGCGCGTAAAAGTATACACTAATTACATGATTAAAACAAATAAGTAATCAAAGATTTTACGGGCGATAATATGCGTACGAATGAACAAGTATATGGGAAAAGAAGTAGGAGGTTGAGGGGATATTGAAATTAATGACGGATCGATTAAGTTACTGAAGTGATGCTCAGCGTCTTTGCTCCTACTAAAAGTTGAGTGTTTATCAGCCGAGTCTCCGCCTTTTTCAACTAATTCGCCACACAGTGATATAAGGTCGAAATATGGTGATGATAAAATTTGAGGGGAGGAAGGTTTAATTTATTCGATCTTTCCGCACCGAATTCTTCGTAAGAGTTTCAATATTCGAGACAGATCTCAGCATTAATTTAAAGAGTATGAGTCTTTAACAGAGAGAGAGAGAGAGAGAGAGAGAGAGAGAGAGAGAGAGAGAGAGAGAGAGAGAGAGAGAGAGAGAGAGAGAGAGAGAGAGAGAGAAAGAGAGAGAGAGAGAGAGAGGGGGGGAGAGAGAGGGAGGGAGAGATGTACTTACGTGTAAGTTAACTGAGAGGCTATGAGTCTAATTTTGTATAAGAGATGGTGTGTGCTTCCCAAGGAAGCTAAGGCCGCATTTGGACCAGCTGACTATAATCTTCCAAGGTATAAGTAAAATAAGACAACGATTTTTTTTTTTTGTTTGACAAAAAAATTATAAATTTTTATCTAATTGTAAGAAAAACAATAATGGAGGATTAAGATTCTGTTTGCATATCTATACGAAGTCAATGTCATTGATTTAAAAATCCCAGAGGTGTCGCGATTTCATCATGGTGTGCGCCGAGAGCCTGATTAGTGCTTGAATACTCGGATGATTGGACCACCGGATGATCGAGGTTGCCAGATCTCTAAAACAAATGTGCCTTTTTTCGAACAGCCTCATTCGATTTACTTGACTGTACTTACGTCTAAAATAGGTCGGTTGTTTCTCAGCATCCGCATTCCAATTCGTCAAAAGTTTTTCGTTCCGTTTAATTTAAGATTAAGAAAATAGCTGTACTCGTATTTTCTCAGCTTATTTAACTACCGTAGATTATAAGTAGAAAAAATTCGCCAAGATGCATCTCTTCATTTCACGTGGAAAAAACGAACGTCCCTTAACATCTGCGTTGCTCGATTATAGGGAAATTATACGTATAGATACATTCTATTTAGTATGATAGTATTTTTAGTTTAATTGAAATTCAAAGAGTGATATCTCTAAATGAAACTCTCGCAAGATTTGTCAATATAGATGTAAATAATTTTGTCTTATCGCGTGTAAAATTCTGCAAGAAAGGCGATGATCAGCCAATCAGGAAAGTTAAAAATTCACTCCAAACAGAGACAACTTGGCGCAAAGATGTGAAATGGATCCTCTGTGCACACATGCATACGTACGTTTCACTCTCCCAAACAAAGGAACATAAAACTTCGGAACAGTAAGACAGCTGATTTGGTTTTTAAATAATGAATTTTAAAAATGGCTCTTGTAAATTCTGTAGTAATGTAAACGCGGTGATGCCAACAAACAAGTTTCAAGTTGCGAGGTAAACTAGTAAAATAGCACTTAATTCAGCGTGCTGATGAAGTCATTTTCATAAACCTTTTCTTTGACACGATGATACCAAAAAAGAGTTCTATGTTCAGTGATATCTGACAATGAGAGAAACTGCAAGCTGATTATGAACGGTCGTATCGTAATGCTATTGAGTCGATGATCGAGTGCGTGTTATATCTTATGGGTGGTGCCATTCCGAAAGGTTTCATTCCGATAGAAACCCTCCCATCTCAACGGAAATTCTCCGATAGCTCAGGAGTCATCTGATAATTTCCGTAGAGATGGAAGGGTTTCTATCGGAATGAAACCTTTCGGAATGGCACCACTCATAAGATAGCTTACACTCGATCATTGACTCGATAGCATTACGATACGATCATTCATAATCAGCCTCCAGCACTTAATTCCTCGGCTATTGTTATTCTGATTCTATTCTATGTACTAAATTTTGTGGAATGGCAGATTTAACCAAAACATAGATATTTGCCTTGCATAAATGTCTGGGGGGGGGGGGGGGGGGTAAATATTAGGACGAATTTCATGCAAAAACCGACTCATTTATCTTTCGGGGTCCAGAACTCCGGCAACCGAGGTTACACACTCTCATCGGACATTCTCTTCCAGGTCCCACCTGGGTTAGACGGCGGATCATCTGGCTGTCGATCGCGTTCCGATCCGATGTTCCTGATCACTGAATGAATTGTTTTTGTTATGATCGAATTTGAGCATGATTATAATTCCAGTTATCTTAATTGTATCTTGATTTTTTTTTCTTTCCTTCTCTCCTAATTTCTTCTTCTTCCTCCTACTGATCTATCTTCACTCAGCCATCTTTCACTCACTCTCTCGCTATATCGCTTCCCTTGCGCTTTAGTCACTCACAATCAGTCCCTGCTCTCTACTAATTGACAGACATATATACGACGGATGGACGTATGGACATATGGACGTATGGACGGGCGAGTAGACAGACAGGCTGACGGGACAAACGAGACGAGGAATACGTCAGAAGTCTGGTTCACTAATGGCTCCTCTTTTGTGTTGACTAAGCATCCCGAAGCACCATCGTGGAACATGCAAAACCTTAAACCACGGATACCCTGTGCGGGAGCGAAACTGCTTGTTTTACAAAGAGTCAATTGGGATACGGATGAACTTTGTCCCAAAAATTGGCAATCATACCTTAAACGTAAGGTTAAACTTTATGGTTTTTTTTTTTTTTTCAGTGTAACTATAATGAAAAAAAAAAAATATTACCAAAAGCATATCGATGTGTATATCAAGGATGAATCTGTTATCAGAATTCTGATAATTAATCGAACGGTTTCAAAAAGAGTCTTATTCCAAAGAATTTCCATTAAATCTTCATTGAATTATGCAACTTGGAAAACGAAAGGTTTGTTCCAAAAAATCTAAAAAGTAGGTAAGGGTGTTGTTCCAAAAGGTGTCTCATCCACCTTCATGGGTTGTTCCAAAAGGTGCGGTACATCAAAACTTTCAATCACAATAGTTAATTATTTATTAAAAAAAAAAAAAAAAAAAAAAAAAAAAAAAAAAAAAAAAAAAAGTATCATTTTTGTATTCTCAACAACCTCGTAACTTTCCAGAGATGTACAAATTTGATTTCAAGTGACCGAAACAGTTTTTCATGATTCCTGAAAAAAAAAAAATAATAAAAAAAGGTTTCTCTGGGAACTACACGACTCAATTTAATTTGTAGATACCATAGAACTTGAAAATGTTGAGGCAGTTTTGGTAATGTGGCCAGATTCTGATATAAACACCATACTGTTCTCGTTTAAGTACTAGAAATTCCTCGGTTGATTTATCGTTGTGCTTGTATTCAGAATTCAGGAACTATTTTATCATTGAATTTATGTTGCTCTTCAGGACATTGTGTAAAACCTTAATAGGTATATAATGAGTACGTCGGAAACTTTTGCTACATCTTTATAAGAGGGTCAATGCCACTGTAAAAATAAATTCAATAACTTATTCCACTTGGAATAAACAATAAGAACGCCAAAAAGTTCGAAACTTTGATATTCGCGGACAACCTCCTTATCATGTCCGAAAAGTCGGATAAATACTTCAGTGCAACAGTTAGAAAAATCTCCCATGCATTTTTATTACTTATACTTTGCACACAAAATATAGTTTTGAATTTCATTTTTCTTTCAGTGAGCAGAATTCTTAGTTCAAAAATGAAATTTTTTATCCAAGTTCTCAAGTTAATTTTCCACAAGTAGGGTTCATCTTAGAAATAATGGCGGAGCTTGCCGATAATTACAACCCGTTATTCGTCTCTTATTGCATGATAGAATATTGGATTAAATTGAACTTATTAGAGCTTTGGCTTTGGTTCCCGGACAGCTTCCGTCCAAATTGTGTGGTCCAAGTCTAGAATATCCAAAATATGTTGAGAAGTCAGTAATGATGTTGATTTTTGTCCATTGAAATGTATTGCTCATAAATATAGTTTAACGTCCGAAAAAAGTATGCTCAAAAGGCAAAAAGAGTATTAAGTCCAAAAATAAAACTGAGCCATTCTTTGTCCAATAAGTAAATATCATTCTTCTTGGAGTATCTAGGTATGATATTGTATATGCAGAAGGCGAACAATCAAACACTTTCAATACAAGACAAAAATTGCTCACAAGTTTTGACTTAAAACGACTGTCTTGGTGCTCAAGTTTTTGCACTAATCCCACACCACCATTTAAGAATAAAAAATAAAAGAACGAGAAAGTAAGGGGGGGGGGGTCAAAACTTTAAAAACTTTCCAAAATCATGAATGACCGAGTTTGGATATTAAGATCGGAATTTTCTGAGAAAAATCGACGTAATTAATTGATATAATTAAAATTTTATGAGACACCCATCGGCCAATGATTTTCGGACAAAAAAGAGATCAGTAGCGTGGACAGGAACTTTTCTTTCTCCCTCTTTCCCCATTTGAACATGTGAGTAAGGAGAGGACAGAAACAGGGGCTCGAACGTGACTTCAGCCCCCATTTCTTTCCTTTTCTAGTACATACTCTCAAACAGGAAAAGAGCGAGAGAGACTAATTCCTGCGTACGACATTGACCAAGATCACTAAAAAAAAAAAAAAAAAAAAAAAAAAAAAAAAAAAAAAAAAAAAAAAAACTACTTTTGAAAAAAATTACTTTTGAATTACAAAATGGGGTTAAGTGCGTTACAGCTTTGGCTTTTCACTAAAGAGAGCTTCAACAAATACACAATGTAATAGACTGATGTGATTTGAAGTGATCAAAATTTTAAATTTCTCGAAAGATTATCATCGGTGAACTCGGCCTTCACTTAACTCCATCCTCCGAATCAGATCCAACCTGGGAATTTTGGCAACACTGCTTATCGTCCATTTAAACGCATGCAAAATATCAATTCATGGGAGTGCATTTGGCACCATCACTCAGTGGTTCAACCTTTTTCATGCCTATAAATAGACAAAATGCAACGTTGCCAGATGGCGAGCGACGTCACATCTAGGAATTTGTATAACTGACCGGGGTTAAAAGCCTCCTTAAACACACGCTCGTTCCAAGAAAGGTCATTAAAGTAAAAGTTTTTTCTCTTATTTTTCATATGATGTAAAAAAAAGGAAGGTGTTTCGAAGTGCTAGACAAGGAGACAGGTGCCGGAGCAGAACATCTCGGTACAAAGAATTTAATTGATTCCGAAATATCCTGCAGAAAGCCGACGGTTTGTCGGATTTACTTCATCAAATGGGATTGGGAGTGACGCAGAGATGGGGTGGAGGGGTGGTGGGGGGGGGAGGTGAGTAAGGCCTACGGCTGAAATATCCATTAGAGCCGAATTCGAGTTGATATGTGGTTGGGATTGTTGGGTTGATCTCGAATCACGTTTATCCACCATCCACCAAGATGTGGTGCTGGTGTTGGATCACGCGGCGTGCAGCGTTGCAGATTCCGGGTATCAGAGAGAAGAGAAAAGTGGAAAAAGGTCAAGAGGGGTGAAATGTTTGAGGTGGAACATTTTAGATTCGTTTTTATATCACTTTTCTTCCGACTGATGAAAGTGTCACGATTTTTAGAGAAGAGTGGTGAACCTCGTAAAATTGTCAGTTTTTGTTCAAAGATTTGAAGGCCACTACGACTTAAATATCCGCCAGCATTTTATCAGCATGAAACTAGGTTTTTGCAATAATATAATTGCTGATGTATTTATGATCTGTCAAGCTCGAATTTTAAACCTACTTCTTATCCAAATTCTAAAGGAAACTTCCAGACCCCGCATTAAAATTTCAGGAGAGACTCCCAGATACTTCATCAAACATTGGGGCGACATCTATACCTCCATCATAAGTGGCGGTAGCCACCCGGCCAAGTAAAAAAAAAAAGACCGCCTGGAAACAGAACGAGAGAGGGTGGCGTCCGCGACAACTTATCTTATTAAACTTACAAGGGAGACTCCCAGGTACTCCATTGAAATTCTGAGGGAGACCTTCAGACCCCTCTTTTAAAATTCTTGGAGAGGATCATCGTCAGAGTCTCTTTAAATCTCTGAAGGATACCCCCAGATCCTTTATGCATTTATTACTTGGAAATGAAATCTCCAAGCCCCCTTAAAAATTCAGGGGGAGGCTCCAAAAACTTCTCATTTTAAATTACTGAAAATGACTCTTAGACCTTTCTTCAACTTTGCAATCGCCCTAGTATTATGTTTGTTAGCTTGTGGCCTTGTACGACCCCTTGGCTAATTTACCAAATATTGCTTTTTAAAAAGGCCTTAAGAGGTGTTTATTGTGGACTTATGGGGCAAATATTTTAGTTGGTTGGTTGTAGATTTTTTTAAAACTAATTTTGTCATCAAAAGCGCGTATGTTGTATTTTTATATTTTCCATAAGATTCAATGTTATTCAGATGTACATACATTGACATGTACACCCCAGGTCTGAAAGGATTATAATATCATAGATGCGGATGCTCCGTAGGTTAATGTTTGGTATGAAGAGAGGCATTTTTTTTAAACCTATCGTGATTGAGTAAGTCATGGGGGGGGGGGGGGGAGTATAAAATCAAAATACCTTAAAAATCGCAACAATTTCTCAATTTCTGACTTTATTAGTTACGAGAAAGTAAAAGAGAACCAAAACAATAAATAACAAAAACAAAAACGAAGGTTGCCAAGTCGTTTCTTGGATGAACGAACTTTTTTGCTGACTCTCGACATCGGATCAGAGCGTCTAATTAACGGATCATATTTTTTGAAACATCCTTCAAAATGATCATGACAGTCATATTTTCTGAAACAGCCTGTATACATGATTAGTCTCATCTGTCTACAGCATTAAGAAAGGTGATGCGCTGAGAAGCTCGAGGCGAGAGATTTCTTAATTCACTCAACGAAACTGAGACGTTTGAAGCCTGTCCCAGCCCCATTGCATTGGTCCTTCGGCGCACAGAGGAGTGAGACAATGTGAGAGGACGGACATAGCGAGGCAACTTTAAATGCATTTATCTTTGTTAATACGCAACGTAGAAATTTGAAAGTAGTTTCGTCGAATTTATTGTAAAATTTCCTACAAGAAACTTTCTTTACAGTCTGTTTTCTTACTGTAAAAATCATGCAAATTTGCATTTTCAATCATTTATTCCATGCCCGATCCCTCCTATGGACTCACACCACTGTGCGATGGCCCGTTGGCGTGCAGTAAGCTTATGAGATGAGCTGAGCTGGCGATTAGGCAAGGCAATTGGCAGCAGGCTCCATGTTTTACATTCAATATCAAGAAGGCATATAAAACGTGGGTCATTTGTCAGCGGCAACAACACCGCTGTCAGTATCTCTTGATTAAAATATACTAAATATAGCTGTTAAGAGTGTTTAGAATAATATCAAAAATAGATTTTTTATAAGGATAATTTCTGACCATATTTAATTAATAAAACAAATCACCTGTGTAGAAATTTAGTTGATTGCAAAGACTAAAGTTTATCCTCAATACTAAGGAAGCGAACAGAAATTGATTTTTGGAACCGGAACCGGGGAGTGGAGCGAATTTTGATTCCAAAGCGTACTTGCATCTATTGTTTTTTATTTATTTATTTATTTTTTTTTTTTTTTTTTTTTTTTTTTTTTTTTTTTTTTTAATGCATTGATTGTTTTTGTGAGTAAATACTTATTGTAACTTTTCGATCCTTCAAAAGTAACTTTCAAGTAATTTCACATTGGATTCGACTTGACCCTTCCTTCCTGCTTTATTAGCAAAAGTTTCCAACGCACCTGATAAGAAGATAGGCCTTTGTAAAAGGATCCACGAGGGTGGTCATTCAAGGAACGGCCTCAACTTTTGTTTAGCCTCCAGAATATGATGAAAAACTTCTGTCAATACTTCCGAGAATATCATGGAAGTTCGGTTCACAGTTTGATAGGTTAGGTTCTACGTAACTTTAACTCAGACCTATCAAAAGTCTTAAGGTACTTATTGACGCGATATCTTTATCATTGCGATAGCTAGATCATCAGGCGCGTCCTTACTTTCAAGCCCGTTTGAACGTTTTGTTCGTCAGTGGCGGATCCAGCCCTCGCGAACGGGGGGGGCGATTTTGGGATTTTCGCCCGTATATGACCCCCTTTTCTTGCTTTCGCTCTTGCTTTTCCGCTTCCTCTCCCCTCTTTTCCCACTATTTGAGCCGAACGGGGGGGGGCCATCGCCCCCTTCGCCCCCCCCCTGTATCCGCCAATGTTGTTCGTTCTCACAACCGTGTAACAACCCCTTCAAAAATCAAAAATCCGTGCGATAATCACAAAGTTTTTTGTTTTTTTTCCATATCTTTCCTTCAACGATTCTTTTTTTCTGATTTTGAGTTAGATTCTTGAAGTTGTTGCGCATGCGCATGGGCACCGATTAGGGCCGTTTCGTCCTATTCAATCTTGTGTGACCTGTGACCCGGTGAAGCAGGCATTCTCGAGTCCTCTTTTTTGTCAATGAGAAGTTATGGTTACTGTACATAAGTTGTTTGTCATTCTATTTCTTCTTCTTCTTCTTCTTTCTTTTTTTTATTATGTTTCTTATTTTTTTTTTTTTTTTTTTTTTTTTTATTTTTCTCCATGAGATCAGATGTTATACTCGCAACCTCTTGCGAACTCTTGATTATGTTTGGAAATACAAAATCACCATGACACTACTTGCCAACACGCTTCTAAAGCACGAATGACAGTTTATAGAAGAAAAAATAAATAGGTATTGAGTCTTTTTTGAAAGAGACACGGATCCTTTTCAATTCCTTAAAATCAGGACTTTCATTTGCGTATATAAATGGGAGGGGGGGATTCAAATATAGGTTTATTTTTAGTGTGCCATGCATGACATTGACATATCACTTGCACCAGACATATTTTTTCAAATTTGCGACGTCATTAAAATTTTTATCAGCACATTATCATGATTGAAGGCTCAAACAATCCAAAAAAAAAAAATTACGAACATTCGTCGGCGTGCATGTGTGAAATCTACAGGTAACGTTGCATTCCACCCAGTTAAAACCATGTAAAATATCCATTTGTTTTGAGAGAGTGCACTGTGCATATCTTCAATAGTTCGACCTTTTTCACGGGTTCAATGGGAGAATGACGATGGTGCCAAATTTCACTCTGAGCAACGCCATGTCACTCAGAAAACCGAGTCGTTTCACTAATAGACGTAATCATTTGTTATCCAATGCACATTATCCCCGACGCACTATGGTCCAGAAGTTCGGTTTAGGAAGACATTAGTTTGCATTAAAATCGCCCAATATCTTGAAAACGGCTCATCTGACACCAAAACTGGTTATTACCAAAAAGATAGAACGTAAACCGTTTTAACTTTTTTGTAATAACCATTTTTGATGTCAGATGAGCCGTTTTCAAGATATTGGGCGATTTTAGTGCAAACTAATGTCTTCCTAAATCGGACTTCTGGACCATAGTGCGACGTCGGCAGCATCAATTCCGAAAAGTGACTATAGTTGTGCCATCCAGCGAATGGAGTTGTTATGCAAACTTTTGCAACAGGCTATAATTAGTAGTTATAATCATGGGGGGGGCTGTAAAAATAACGATTAGCGCGATAAAAAAATCACGAAATCTACTCCCTAACTCCTAATATGCTTTCAAACGCGAAACCGTAATGGCGGCCGTGGCCGCCAATTACATTGGATTTCTCTATCTCAATCAACTCCATCCTCAAGAGTTATTCTCGAGACACCAAATAAGAAAAAGAAGAAGCATACAATCGCCATAAGATTTAGGCCGCAACGGCTGCCATTACGGTCTCGCATTTGAAAGCATTTTATGAGTTTGGAAGTGGATATCGGGATTTTTTAGTGCGCTAATCGTTATTTTCCCAGGGTTTTACCCCATTATTAACTATTAATAAGCCTGTAGCAAAAGTTTCCAACTGCTCCATTGAAAGATCGCAACTTTCCCTTCGAATCACCTTACAGCCCGAAAACCATAAGTTTTGCGCCTCCCCTATGGATCCAACATGACAACTAGATTATCACTTATTATACCATAGTAAGATAATAGAGAGCGCACCTCATGACGTTATCCATTATCAGCCCATCTTCCAGAGAACGCCTTGAATTTGAATCGCGGACTCTCTCTCTCCCCAAAAGTATACCCGGACACGCCCATTCTTCGTGACTTCACACCCGTGAGGCTCTTTTGACACGATTATGTGCATGGTTAGCGCATGCGCACCTCTCATTCGTGTATTTATGAGCCCTCGCGCGTCAAACTAAACGTGCGGACGAATCGGACGACATGAACTCAACATGACATCGGATGGTGAGCGCGAACGAAAATAATAGGGGACTGCTCTACATATAATAGATGTCTTTGCGTCATTGTTTCCTAAAGAGGCAGGGGGTTTAGGTCAGGGTGGAGGGGGGGAGAGAGTGTCTAGTTATTCAAATACACATCCTATATACTCCTAGCTATCGCGACGACTCCGCGAAGCGCACACGCGTATTGACGTTGACGGCCACTATATAGGTTGCAATACAACTTCGACTGCGGGAGTGAATGGGTAAAGTGTGTGAGAGTATTCAGACATGTAAGTGTGTATGTGTGTGTGAGAGAGAGAGAGGGAGATAGAGAGAGATGGAGAGAGAGAGAGAGAGAGAGAGAGAGAGAGAGAGAGAGGAATGAGAGAAAAATTGATAAAAATCAGGGGCAGGGAGAGCAGCTGATGAACAAACCCCGTGTCTTTCGATGAGATGTCCTGATACGATTTTTCCTCGATCCCAAAACACGCATAATCTCTGACACCCATCTCATTTTTTTCCCTTCTCTTCTCTCTCTTTCTATCTCTCTCTCTCTCTCTCTCTCTCTCTCTCTCTCTCTCTCTCTCTCTCTCTCTCTCTCTCTATCACTCTAACTCTCTTTTTCTCTCTCCTCCTTTTTTCTTCGCTTTCAAATTTTCTGCTCCCACTTTTAACCCTTTCCAATTTGTATAGATTTTTTTCTCTCCCTCTCTTTTTTCCCTTTGCCCTCTACCTCTAAACTTCGGTAGTATTCCAGTGTCCTTTTGTCTCGTACAGCAATGAGAAAAGAGGAGGGGGACGGGGGACGGGGGGCACGTCTTCATATTTTATTCAATTATTTTCGTGTTTATTAAAATTATGATTCCCTTCCAAAACGACCGAGTTACCCCCCCCCCTTCCTCGAACCCTCCATCACCGTAGTTGGAACTCTCTTCGGTTGTCCGGCGCCCTTAATTAATTGTTTGTTTGCGCTCGTTCGCCTGCTCGCTAGTCGCTACTCGCTCCCGTGGTACGCTTTTGCTCTTTGCAGGTAAACAAATTATTCAAATTGAATTTCTAGGACCCGGACTCCGACCTCTTTCAATTTTTTTTCTCTTTTTCTGATTCTTCCCTCCTCGTCATTTTCTCTCTGTCCATTTTAATCGCTCTGAGTGATCGCAATTCCACCCGCATGCTCCCTTCAGGTATGAAAGGGAGAACAAAAAATGGGATCAAGCTTTTGTGCATGAAGCTTTGGATTTGATAAAGATCGTTTAGTGAATATTTTAAACTTCATTTTTTTTTTGTTTTTTGTTTTTTTGTTTTGTTAATGTCATGGCGTTTGTTGAAATGGTGGGCGTTACGACCGCGCTGAATGGATGGCCGCCCGCGATGCCCACGTCAGTCTGTCCTGATTCCGTACAAGCTGATGGGTCACAAGTTGAGTGATAGTTATTCGAGTACTAATTTTTGGTCGACTGAAGTTAATGTCATTGGTATAATTTTAGCGGAGCAAAAACACCCACAGCGCGCGGCAGCGCTGTAGTTCAGCCACCTTAACTGCGGGGCGATTATATGCGAATGATCGTAAAGTTTAGGGAGGGGGTCCCGTCCTCCTTCTGCTCATCCCCAAACTACATTGCACCACTGCCACAGTTAGAGGTCAGGTATGCATCAATGGGTGTGTCTGTTCAACGCTAAGATTGGAGATGGGGCGAATCCTATTGACAGCTACCCCCTCCCCCCGATCTATCACCAATATAAATGATCTTCATGAAATGAAACAGACAGCTTCGTTTGATTTACTCTTATGCAGCTATCTCATGCATCACAATAGCTTCACTATCTATGGCTGACTGCACTGAGAGAAAAGTTCTCTTAAAAAAGTTTTGTATTAAAATAAAAAGTTCCCCAAAGATATACTGGAATGATTGTAGAGCATTCTGGTATTTTTAACCAGAATTATGGCCTCACAGAAAAAAATATGAATGTTAAATAATAGCAAAACATTGCTAAAAATCGGGTATACATTTTACATTGCAAAACTTGCAGTTTATGAGTTGCAACTTTACCGACAAATATTACTGATTTTGCGATATTTTTTTGTTTTGCAAGAAATTGTTTTGATACACTTGCAATAGCTTTTGAAATTTTAGCAATATTTTTTTTTTTAATTTGCATTTTTTGAGTTGTTTTTGTTATTTTTGCAATTTAAAGGGTAATCCCGTTACCAGCATTCTTTTTGCAATTTTCACATAATGTTTTTTGTCTGAGCTAATTGGGCAGAAATTCTGAAATTCGGGCCGTCTCCTGAAGAAGGGCCCTTATAACAACAGGTGAACTCTTCAGCTAAAAACCTCTATTTGCTCACAATACACCATTTTTAGGAAGAGCACACCAGTTTTATATGAATGAGCCGTTCTTCCGAAGACGGCTACAATTGTTCATCAGGTTGTTCTGATCAACTCTGCCGAATCTCCTGGTTATAAATAATAACAGAATTATCCTCAAAAAGGCCAGAATTTCTAGTCGCAGCTTCTTGAAATTGAATTTTGGCCATTTTTATCGAGGAAATTTCTCTCGGAGTGTCTGAATTTTGAGAAAGAAAAAAATCGAAAGAAACTGGGTAAACAGAACATTCTAAACCCCTTGGAGACGCAACAACATATTGCGTGGAATATTTACACATGCGCGTGTAATTTAGCAACGTTCTGTTGCGTCCGTTTAAACGCAGGTAAATGGTCGAATTCGAAAGCTTACACCGAAAATCCAATGATTTCATTTTTTTGTGATGTGTTTAAGTGGACAAAATGCAAAGTTGCCAATAACATACTTCTCCCTTGGTTGCATTATCAATCGCACAAGAGATAGTGCAGCCTATTCCACAAAGGAAAGCTCTTGAATAAGTATTTAGTTTGCTCTTAAAATCTGTGGCGAAGCGTATGCGATCAGACAACTTTGAATTTTTCCATTTAAACCCATCAAATGATCGAGCGGTTGGGTGCGTGGCGAACACACGAGAACTCAACCTCTTAATGGTTGAAATTGACAAAATACAATGTTGCCTAGCTGCATGCATCGCCACTACTCTAATTGGCGATTCGTTGCCTGCTATGGTATGATGATCATTAGAATAGAGCAAATAGGAGTGTAATCGATCAATCGATTACCGGGTAAGCGGCAATCGTCAAACCTTTGGATTTTCCCTCGTGTTTAACCCTTTCAATACTACGCTCAAGTTATTTGATTTCGCAATTCTATCTCATTGACAGTAAAAGCTGCTCCAAATCGTTAAAACTTGCAAAATAATGTTTCATCTGGTGCCTTCAAATTACGTGTTAGGCAAAATTAACATCGCGAAGAACCAATATTTAACTACCCTCTGAATCTGAGCGAATCATAGCTTTGATTTCTTCTGGTAACCGTGAGCCTGGTAGTAAAAGGGTTAACAATGTAGCGTGGTTGTAGCGGCCGCGACGGGGCTCGAACCTACGCTTCGTAAATCGGAAAGTACTTGCAGACCTGCGCGTCATCCACGGCTACGATCCTGCAAATACACTGGGCATGATGTCTCAATCAACTAATAAATTCGTCGCGGTCCCTCCAAATTTCTCACACCGAAGAAGAAAAAGAAAATATTTGATTGATACAACAACAGAAACATCTTTCTTGACAGTGCTAATGTCATATCGTCTAAGGAATTCTTTCTAAAAAAAAATGATCGATTTGTGAAGCAGGTCCTTCTCTCACCACAGAGAGTGATAGCAATCGACATGGAAGCGTGTCCAAGGAGGGAGGGAGAGAAAGATAGAGTGAAAGAGGGAGGGAGGGAGAGAAAGAGAAGAAGCATGTATACCGGGTGTTAATAAAATTCTGCAGCGCCTGAATTTTTCGCCGTTTCTGGACGAAGATAAAACGTAGCAATTTACGTCTAATGTATTCTTCTTATTTTCAAGAATTTTTTAAGAGTCCAGTATTCTCGTCCCTACGAAATGAGAGGCGTGGAACGGCGAAAATTCCCTAAAGGCAAACCCTTTCGAAAGAAATGCGGTTGAAAAGAGTATGAAATAAGAAGCTTTGGGAGTTAGCTGCGGAGGCCGCTATCAAGAAAGAGGTCATCGTATCAGATCAGAAGGCCGATTCAAGATGTCTAAACGCCGTCAACGGTTTCTTCACCTCTACGCATTCGAATCAACGATCTACAACTCGGAAATACTAACTTCAACACTGATAAACTGCGATCACGTGACGAAATCTCATCGGCCGAATCATTTGAAAATAATTTTACGATCGTTTCTGAGTGACAACCGAACTAATTTGTCTGTCTCTTTGTCTTTACAAACACTCACTGTAACTCAAAATTGGGGTTGTCATTTGAAATTTTCGCGGTACGTTTCATGGAAAGGGGATCCAGGAGTGGAGCCATGATTTTTCTTTTTTTTTTCTCCGGAGGAGCTAGGCTGCAAGGCCATTGCCGCTTTCACCCAATTTGTCCCTTCTTTACTGTTCATTCTCCCTTTCAACTCCTTTTCTAACATTTCTAGAGGGGGTTCCCCCTCTCTGGCTATTACTGCGGGGACTAGAGCCTCTCCTCATTTTAAAGAAAAAAAAAGAAAAAGAAAAATTATCGATGTTAATGAAAGGCAGAAACAATCAATGACAGAAACCACCACTCCACCGGTTGAGAAAATATTACACAGTTTAGTTCAGTGTATGACTGTAATTAACTAAAAAACTCACAAATGTCATCTTTTCTCAACCGTCGATAACTTTAAAAAACTTGCGGGTATTTTAATTAACTAACGGAGTTTCCACCGATTGAGGAAACATTACAGGTCAGAGTATTTTTGTGCATTACAGTCATACACTGAATTGAACTGTGTAATCTTTTCTCAACCAGTGGAATCATCGGTGAATAGAAAAATAGCATTGATTATATGCAAAACGGCAGCTCTGCTTCAAATATGGACCGTAAGAACCAAATGTTGTAGGACTTCCATGTCATCCTGTAGAAAGGGGGAGAGAGAGAGAAATTCAGATTCTCGCAAACTTAAGAGAGAGTTCACGTAAAAGAAAAAAAAAGAAGAAAAAAATAGGACGAGGAAAGACTCTCAGATTGATCGACGACGAGAGATGTGTCCCAGACTCAAAGACAGCGCGCGGCAGTCCCGACTTCTCATCTCAAAAATGGACACGACTTAAAAATGGCGCCTCACCATCTCACCAAAAAGGAATTCGGTCGAAATCGTGACACGTGACAAAGAAGAATGAGGGAACTCCTTCCCCGTCATCTTCCGTGTCTATATATAATACATCTCACTCTATCTCTTTATGTTTGTTTTTATCTCTTGATCGAGATCGTTCCTCCCTCTTTTCCAATGGTCTGGATTGAGAATCCAATTTGTTTCAAATTATTCACAGCAGCCTTTCGCTCGCTTTGCCAGACTTGACCAGCTTTGCGCAGAATGTAAATCTTGACACCTCCTCAGTCCCTCCTTACTCAAGTTAGTTTTCGCAAACAAAAAATGTCGCGATTCCGCAACGAGTAAGAATGAAAGAAAGGTAAATTCCTTCTAGCAAAAGGAACGAACTTGGTTTTTAGTTCACTCTATCGGGAAGTGTGCAATGTGTATGCTACATAGTATGATTTTCGCGTCATTTTGAAGAAGTTCAGGTCATTCAGTTATAGCTCCCTCCCAGGTGCACTTTTTATTACTATTTATTTAAACTTATTTAAAAAAAAAAAAAAAAAAAAAAAAAAAAAAAAAAAAAAAAAAAAAAAAAAAAAAAGATTATCAGAATTTCCTTCATTCTCCTTAAAATAAGTGCTGATAGAGGTACTTTCAGAAGTGTAGGCGGACCTAGACCGATAATCTTTGGAATTTGTCAACATTATTTCTGATATTACTCGATGAAAATGAATAAAAATTAAATTGAGAGTTCACTTTTCAATGAGGAGAACTTTAAACGCAAAAGAATAAAGTCAGGAGCAAATTCGGTATTGATTTGAAGGAATGAAAGTTGAAAATTCGCCAAAGATTATGGTTTTGGTCCGCCTCCACTTCTGAAACTACCTCTACCAGCTCACGTTTGACTGTTACTGTCCCCGGCATATTGTATAGACTACATAAACGGAACAACCGCAATTTCGTCAAGCATAAATTGGCACAGCTTTGAAACATATAGATAGTATGTTGCGTTTAGATTTCCTACGTGTTTTGTAGTACTGTAACGTATTTTCTGTATACACAAGAAAAACTAAGCAGTATAACCATCGATGTTTCACCAAGAGAAATAGGAATGCTCATTTAACGTTTAAAAATCTCCCATCACAGTTTCTGTCCTATATAGTGAAAATCTAAACAGCAAATTTTCAGAAAACATTTTTAAGAGTTTTCCAGTTTGCATACAAAATTTAGGGCAAAAAGCAAGAAACTTTGAACATTTAATTTTCCTTTGGAAATGTAACAGTAAAGAAAGCGTGATTTTGAAACTTCGCATGCTCTTTCACTAACACACCGACGAAGTATCCAAAAATTTTACGTTTTCAAATTTAAAACCAACATTTCATGGTAACGATGATGTTTACAGAAAAGCGGTGGTTCCGTGCATGCAGTACTTAGTCGGTGGAAATATTAGATATGCAGAGTAGCAGGCAGGGCTGATGGAGCACAAAAAAAAAAAAAAAAAAAAAAACAGATCTTTTAAATCATTAACTACCAGTTTCAGGGTACCAGGAGGAATGAAAGTTATAATTAGCTCAAATTTAGTTGGTAGTTAAATATTCGTACTTCGTGGTGTTTATTTTGCCTATACCGGTAATTGAAGGCGAAACATAATTTTGCAAGAGTTAACGATTTAGAGTAGATTTTACTGGCAATGAGAGATAGATATACAAAATCAAATCACTCTTGCTTTGTATTAAAGGATTAAAAGAAAAACCAAAACAAACAAAAAAGTTAGAAGCAATATTTTGTTGTTTTTTTTTTTTGTTTTTTTCAGTTGATGGTCTATTTTTTTTTCATTTCAAGTCGTGAGAGCTTATTCTTGGTTCAAGCACAGGAGAGACTAACAAATAAAAAATAGTACAGCACTTAAAAACACACACTAACGTATATAGCCGTCACGTCTATAGCTAGCTCAATCGGTCCTCTTCGGTTCCGATCTTTATCTGATCGTGTTATGAGCGATTGTCATTTACATACGGCCCAACTTGACATCTCCATCTTTCATCTTCTCTCTTCCCTCCTCCAACCACCTCTTCTCCCTGGACCTCTCCTCCGTCCCCCGCCAATTTTTTGTCATTCTTTTGTGTCTCGGTCAAGACGACTCAACTTGAATTGAGTCGTATGACGTTGATGCAATGCTACGCGTCTTCGGGCGGGCGGTCACAGGACCCTCCTCAGTAGGGTGGGCCGAAAACCCACTTTTTTCGCGGAGGGACATGGCGCACGATGGATATCGTTACCACACGCTAGTAATGAACCTACGTGAAATTTGGAGCCATAATATTGATGTCTTCAGGTTCCGCCGAGCGGTCAAAAATCGCGATTTTTAAGAAAAATCGTGTTTTTTCGTGCAATTTGGCAACGTGCGCTCTTTTACCACGTCTTAATGACATGGCGCAGCCAAAATACATTACTTAGATACATAAAGAAGGCACAAGAAAAATTTGAGCTCCATCGGACCCTATCTTCAGGTTCCGCCAGCGTCATTTATCCATACAGCGCCGAAAAGCTCGAAATCGGCAAAATAAGGGGTTTCGTCCGACAGATCCGCTTCCAGCGTGAATTTTGGGATGCGGACTCATTCGGTCCGACTAATATGTGTTTTGGGAGAATTTTAGAAAGGTATTCGAGCAATTTAGACTAGATCCAATGAGAATTGGAGGCTCTACTCGCAAATAAATGTGGGTTTTTAGGTTTTGTCCTCCAATTCGGCAGCTCATATAGGAATTGAATGTTAACGTTTGAATTATGTACTATACATCCGGTCTTCTTATCAAGGTATCATGCGACTTTTCGCCTGTTTTAGCAATTAGAGAAATGTTTAAAGAGCCCAAAGCTCACCGCGTGGAGGTAGTCATATATCGAGCTTCTCCCATCCACCCTCCAAAAAAAATAAAAAAATAAATAAATAAAAAAAAAAAATTAGAAGAGCTAAATTTACAACGAGGTCGCAGTTGCCTAGAAAAACGGACCAGCCAATCTTGACTGGCTTATATTTTGATGGAAGAAAAGATTCTACCCTCGTTCAGGAGCGCAAAAACAACAAGTGTTTTAAGAGAACGATTACCGAGGAGCATGTTTCATTGATAGCGAAGCCCGGCTCATCATATTTTGGCCATGTAGCTCCCAGTTCGGGTATAGCGCAGTCAGCATTAAAAATTGTCTCATATTGATTATTTCGCGGAAAAAAATGTAGACTTATCTAAATTCGTAGCCACGGGCTGTGACGGGATATCAGTAAATACAGGTCACAAGGCAGGTGTCAATTGTCTGCTTGAATTACATTTGAGCAGACCATTGCAGTGGTTGATCTGTCAGCCCCACGGCAACGAGCTGCCTTTACGGCACTTATGTGAAGAATTGGATGGGGTCACTTCAGGACCAAAATCGTTTCCAGGTCCAATCGGCAAAGAGATAGCTTCGCTAGATTGCAAGTCTTTGAGTGTAGGGGAGACCGGGGCACCATGGGTCCCGGGGCACCATGGGTTTTTGCTGGTTCAGTGACTTTCAATATAGTTAGGTTGGCACTACCGCTGTCAAGTGATCATTATAAGAGGTTATGTTCACCCATCCTGTTTGTTATGATTAAACTTCATATCAAAGGTGAAAAAACGGGATTGAAAATTTCAGAAGGAAAAAATCTACTTATTTTGATGCGACAATTTTTTTTTTCAAGTGTCGGACTACTCTTCAGGCAACTCCAGTCAAACATTTTTTTCATCCTTACACTCGTAAGGAATTTCCCTCAAAAGAGGGAACAGTTATCTCAATTATTTATAGGTTAGATTTTGCCTTTATCTTGTGAACCCCTATCGGGGCACCATGAGTCCTTTCAATCGGGGGCACCATGGGTCTTCAAATACTCCAATACTTTAATGATAACAAACTTAGTTATCTATTTTCTCTTTCTGTTTGTTTTAGGTATGGTTCGTAACTATCAAAGAAAGTCCCAAAAGGGGCTTTATGACCCTGAATAATTTAAAAAAAATATTTTTGACTGATTCTTTAACAATTTTTTTTTTGCGAACCAATTTTAGTGCAATTTTGTTCCAAAATTATTTAGCTATTTTTTTTTATGTTAAATACTTTAAGATTAACTTCTTTTTAGAAAATACAACTTTGGTCGTTTTTTTTGGTGAAATTCTTGTTGTTTTTTTAATCGATTTCAGTATTCCTTTTCTGGACCCATGGTGCCCCAAGTCCGAACCCATGGTGCCCCGGCCCGGGGCACCATGGGGTTTTTTTTTTTTTTTTTTAATTTTTTTTTTTGAGCAGACATGTTAAAATTTTTCAAAAACCATAATAGATTATGAAAGTATATAGGGTAGTCTCTTTGTAAAAAAAAAAATGGTTGATGGCATGCAATGCTTTCTCTGCTTTTTTTAGCTTCAAATAAAAAGGGCCCATGGTGCCCCGGTCTCCCCTACTTAAGTTTGATGCTATTTCTAATGCAGAAATGCCGACAGTTAAAAGTTCAGATCTGTCAACGGATCAAAAATATCTGTATGAAATGACGTGTGCCGTCATTAATGGCGTGCGCCCACCAGATTTAGCAGAAAAAGACCCACCCTTGGAAATTATCGCACGCGCGGTGGCTGACTACTGCCAATCGATTGCTCCGCCTCTACATTTCACAAATAAAACCTAGTTAAAATTTGAAACTTTTGGTGAGATATGTCGTTTGTGTTTACTCACTAGTTTGGTTCTCTATCAAACTAAATGAAAATTGTAAACAAGGCGCGCATAATTTATTCAAATTAATCCATTTATCACGTTCTATGGATAGCACAGTAAAAAAAAATAATCGATCCGGTAATACAGAGAAACGGCTACTTTGGTCATAATGAGAACATTTTGTTGTCCATGGTTACTGATGACGGGGACCCCATACGAAAAATTGGTATTAAACGAATTTTAAAGGCTCGCGAAATTGAGAAAAATTGCAAGTTAAAGTTACCACGCGTGTTTGCGATTCCAAAAATAACTTCTCAGCAGCT
The DNA here is from genome assembly GCA_011764245.1 of Trialeurodes vaporariorum. Taxonomy (NCBI): domain Eukaryota; kingdom Metazoa; phylum Arthropoda; class Insecta; order Hemiptera; family Aleyrodidae; genus Trialeurodes; species Trialeurodes vaporariorum. The sequence continues at coordinate 29,628,992 of VMOF01000035.1, forward strand.
GACTACTCTGATTTATCATTTTGGTCTGATGTAGCTCTTACTGAACCACCGATTTTAGCAGAAATTTCATCAGAAATGCTTAAGACGTATGTCAGTGACCCTGTCTCTCCTAAATTGCCAATGGGGCTGATGCAAGGGTCTGAAATGTTGTGTTTTGTATAAAGAAAATGATATAGTATACTTGTTAAGCTGAGATCATTGGTGCATTTGGATTTTTCGTAAGTGTCTCAGTTTTGGAGATGCACACGTTCAAAGTTGTAGAAAATCGTGGGCGTAGTGACGTCACTACGAGGGATTTCCATTTAAAACAATGTATTTTGGGCCAAAATCTCATCTCCGGAACAATGGGACTTTTCTAGAAACCAAAGGCATTTTTGTTCTCAGCTCATCCAGGACTTTCATTTTCTGTGTAAAAAACGCAACATTTCAGACCCTTGCAACTGCCCCATTCTTGCTTATAAATGCCACACACAACCTGTTGAAAAATGTCAAGCTCGTAACCAAGGCATCAAAATCTTGCTGTGAAAAAGATGCACGTGAAGGTTTATAGCAAAACTGGAGTCTCGCAAGTTGTTACCGTCTTTTGACTAAAAAGGAAAATATAAAGTACCTTCTCCAAAGGTAATTGATCAAGATCTCAAAAAACTAAAATTTTAGTGCCTATGCTGTCATGATTGACCGGCAATTATTTATATAGATTATGGTGTTACATATTTTTTTCTCCTTTCCTTTATTTTATAGTTTTCAGTGGCATAGCGTGAAATTTGGCAACGTTGTAAAGCTTTCATTTAAATCCATTAAAAATATAGAACTATTACGTATTCGGCGAACACCCTCGCATTCGAACTTTAACATGGGTTCAAATGAACAAATTACAACGTTGCTAAATTGCAAGCTACGCCACTGATTGTTTTTCACGTATTTTTTTTTTTTTTTTTTTTTTTTTTTTGAAGGTGAGTGGGAGAAGCTCGATATATGACTACCTCCACGTGGTGAGCTTTGGGCTCTTTAAACATTTCTCTAATTGCTAAAACAGGCGAAAAGTCGCATGATACCTTGATAAGAAGACCGGATGTATAGTACATAATTCAGACGTTAACATTCAATTCCTATATATGAGCTGCCGAATTGGAGGACAAAACCTAAAAACCCACATTTATTTGCGAGTAGAGCCTCCAATTCTCATTGGATCTAGTCTAAATTGCTCGGATACCTTTCTAAAATTCTCCCAAAACACATATTAGTCGGACCGAATGAGTCCGCATCCCAAAATTCACGCTGGAAGCGGATCTGTCGGACGAAACCCCTTATTTTGCCGATTTCGAGCTTTTCGGCGCTGTATGGATAAATGACGCTGGCGGAACCTGAAGATAGGGTCCGATGGAGCCCAAATTTTTCTTGTGCCTTCTTTATGTATCTAAGTAATGTATTTTGGCTGCGCCATGTCATTAAGACGTGGTAAAAGAGCGCACGTTGCCAAATTGCACGAAAAAACACGATTTTTCTTAAAAATCGCGATTTTTGACCGCTCGGCGGAACCTGAAGACATCAGTATTATGGCTCCAAATTTCACGTAGGTTCATTACTAGCGTGTGGTAACGATATCCATCGTGCGCCATGTCCCTCCGCGAAAAAAGTGGGTTTTCGGCCCACCCTACTCCTCAGTCCTCCTGGCTTGTTTGGAAGTGCCACTGATTGTTTGTGAAGGGGGGGGGGGGGGGGGTTGTCGACGTCAACGTAAAAGCCAAGCCGTCGTTCGTTGCAGTATTATTTATTTTTGTTTTCTTCCAATGGGTCTCCGTGAAAAAATGTCAACAAAAATATGCGAATTCGCAGCGAATAAATAAAAAGTAAAATTTACGAACGTAATTATAAACAAACAAAAGACAACACCAACAGCGTACAAAAGTTATATTTTTCCAACACACACGTCGAGATAGGTAAAGAGAGAGCTGGAGAGAGAGAAGGAAAAATAAACATTTTTCGATCCGGCTTTCTTCAATGGTGGCTATAATGAATTGCAATTAATCGATTTTTGTGAGCCTCTTTTTCTGACCCCAAAATGTTTCATCCGCGGTGTATGTGATCAAGGGGTTACAAAAAAGAAATCAAATGTTATTGCACTGTTGACTAAAGAGGCTTGATTTCTTTTCTTCTCTTTTTTTTTTACTGAAATATGTTAAAGTTAAGTATATATTCTACTGAATGTTTGAAAACAATTTTAAACATGATTTTATGCTTTCTATTTTTGTATACATACGGATATTTTTCAAGAAAAATAATACAACCGATTGAAAATGGATAAATTGGGTACTTACTGTTTTTCTGGAGTTTCCCTGTTTGCCCTTGAAATATGAAGAAATAATCCACTAATGCTAAAAATTTATACGTAAAGTTCCCTTGACAAATCACGCATTGAATCGGTTTCTATCCTCGACCACAACTTAAAAGCCTAGTTACATCTACAATCATCTACAATCATTGCTGTCCAAAAATCGTGAAAATTGGTATGGAGGTTGGCTATATCAATACTTTGAATGTCACAAAGTCTCAAAATTTAAATAAAAAAATTAGAGTTTTGCGCATAAAACAGCAAAACAAGAAACGATCTGCGGGGTAATTTTTTGACATTCTTTTGAACTCACGAGGGTTAATTTAAATCTATGAGAGAAAATATCGCGAGAGAAGATCTCTGAAAGTCGATATTTTTGCATGAGCTCAAATAGTAGAAAAAACCATGATCGCTTTTTCACGAGCCGCCGTCCCTGTCCTTACGCGCTCTCATAAGTTTAATTCATTCAAAACGTTATGCAACATTATTCTCAACCACCGTAGCGACGCTCCCACCCTGCTTTCTCCCATGAAGCACCCCGCGTTTAAGTCAATGGTGTTTCAAATTTGTATCACATCATTAAACGGATATCATGGACAGTTTTAACGACACTTTCGTCGTGGCAGGCGGAAGAGGGAGGGGCGCGGAGTAAGCGTAGGGAGGTGGCGGCACGCGCCCAGGACACGTTCCGCGAGTTTGAGCTAACTGACGATGCGTCGAAGGGTCCGCAAAGAACCACCGCAAAAGTATGACTTTCGGGGTTAACGGGGTTACGAGGTGACCTGATCCTATCCTCATCGCGCTATCATTCGCGGACACGCGGCGCCCGTAATTTTTGATGGCCCGTCGTGGAAATCAACCGGTGACATCGCGATCGTTTTGTGATATCATCTCATCCTTCCGGTTGCGACTAGAGAGTACGAGAATACTAACTCCATTAAATTATCATTTTCGAGTTATGCAAATGCGCGGTTTGGCAACTTTGTTTTTTGTTCTTTCAAACTAGGTTTTTTGTTCTCTTTGCGAGGTCGAACTTGAAAGTATACATTAAACACCATCAAATTTGATCTTTTCTTTTTCCTAATGAATTCCTCCAAAAAACTTTCACAGGAAAAGTCACAAACTTTTTTTTTTTTTTTTTTTTTTTTTTTTTTTTTTTTTTTTACATGGTTATCTACCTAAAGAGAATTATGTTTAGATCTTTCTTAACTGCAATTTCGGTTCAATGCACTATGACTTTCAAAGGAAAGTCATCGAAATTGTTCTTGATAAATCTTTATTTTATTTTCCATCGTTTTAAATTTTTTTAGGCATAACATGTGAAAAAGGGCAATAGTGTAAGACTCTGAATTACCTTAAAACCTTAAAAATTCGCATATATTGGTCAAAAAATGAAATCATGAAAATATCAGGATACTTTCTTTTGAAAGACATATCAGTGGCGTAGCGTGCAGTTTGGCAACGTTGTAACGTGTCATTTAAACCCATTAAAAAGATCGAACTATAGGGTGGAACACCTTCGTATTCGACCTTTTTACAAGGGTTTAAATGAATAAAACCCAAAGTTGCCAAATTGCGCGCTACGCCACTGAGTCATATGTATACGTACACTACAGCCGGAGACAAAAATAATGTCAGACAACTCTTAGAAATACGCTACTGGCAATGCTTAAATCTCACAATCAGTGAATTTCAGCATTGCAGGGTGGCCAACCTAAGCCAAAATCTAAGGAGTCGTCTGTCATTCTCTTTTCCCCGACTGTACTTAAGTCTTACATACATTTATTCCAGTTACTTTTACATGGGCTTTCCGCTACATTTACAGGTACCCCGGTTACATCGAGAATACCTGAATACTAAAAAGAGGCTTGTTCACAACACCAAAATTCACTGGAGAGACAAAAAACTTTGTAACTTTTCATAAAATTATGTCAAAAACTGTCGTAATTTTAAATAGAGAGTGCGGCGCCCTGAAATTTTTGAAATAATTTTAGAAAAGTTAAAAAAATGTTTGTCTCTCTTATGAAATTTAGTTTCGCTGAGGACACTGTACAAGCCTTCTTTTAGTATTTAGTATGGGCACCAGAAACTTGTTTCAGTGAAATCTAATTTTCAACAGTTTAATATGCAGACTTTTGATTCCAACAGTAGTCATAGGGTGGCTGGTGGGTGGGGGTGGGAGAGAAGGAGGGGTGTACTTTGCGATGAATACATGGCAACGTTGCAAAAGAGAGGAGCAGCTGGTAATGTGAATGCAATTATCTTTGATCTGCGGTTTGAAGAAGATAGACATGATAGATAAACAAACTAAGCGAATGAACACTGAGCTGTGCGATGCCATGCTAGATGCAGAGATCGATCAATGTTGCCAGATCATGCTGAGAAAATTCCTATATTTCTTCCCATTTTACACAAAAATACATAAAACGCAAGCAAGTTTGTCCTCTGAATTAGGGTTAAAAGAATGTCTCAGAAAAAAGTCTCTCTTGAGTTTAACCGTTGATTTGGTCTTAAGTATAAGGCATATAGTTTTCCCTCGGATCATTGGGTTAAAGGAAAATTTTATTCAAGGTTCTTTAATTATGTCAAATATGTCTATGATGATTCTATCCAAAAACTGATAGAGGTCGTTTCAAAAGTTTAGGCACACCTAGACCCACAATCTTTGGCATTTTTCAACACGTTATTTCTTATGTTACTAAGTGGAAATTATTGAACATGAATGTATAAGCGTTGGCTTTTCATTGAGAAAAACTGAAACATTAAAAGTTTGGAGTTGGAGGCAAGTTTTGTTTTGATTTGAAGGAATGAAAATTGAAAATTCGCCAAAGATTATGGTCTAGGTGCGCCTACACTTTTGAAAAGAGCTCTAGCATGCTTATAGGAAAACTCTCCATTTTCAAGACCTAACTGGTGCGTTGACAAATTGAGAATTTTCTTTGAACATCTGTGACAATTTCGGAGCAGACACCCATATTTTATGTACAAAAAAACTATACTGCAACCATAAACCTACAACTATGATATTGCTTATTTTAATATTTTACATTTAAAAACATTTTGCATATTTATAATTATTTTTGTTTTATTTTCTTAAAAATTCTTAATTATTGTATGTTTTGTCTCTTCTTCTTCAGAATTAAGGCTAAGAAGGGGGCCGGTTTATAGCTCGCTGTCTTTTTCTTGTATATGCGCTGCAGTAATTTTGGACTAGAATTCTCGAGGCACTGGTTAATATTTGGCTCATTGTAACTTTATACCAGAAAAAAATTGGGCAGTTTCTCTCTTATCATCAAGGATTGTTTTACGGACATGAAACACTCACCGTCTCCCTGTCACCGACAGTCAAGCAGACATCTAATAATAGACAGGGCAATTAGTGTCCAAAAAATTACCAATATTGACACTGTCTTTTTAGTAAATTTCAATGTACGGTTTGAAATTCGAAAAGTTTTGAAAGTTTAATTCGCTATAGTTTACGAGTTTTGACCTGCCTTGGAACTTCAGTTTTCTCCTTGAAGATTGGAAAGGCTCTAAATTCTCATTTTTCGGTAACTTAGAATCTAACAAGGGGAGGCTCAGAAGTCGCTACCTCCGATTTTGAAAACAATTGCACGAAAATGTAGCTAAAGTACATATAAAACTATTAGACCCGTGTTTCTCACTTTTTGCCAATGGGTCTTCCTAAAGCGTCAGGAATTTTTTGAAAGTTGCCGAAATTCACGTAAATATTCGGAACGCTCTCCGCTCGGGTATTTTACGTGAATTTCGGCAACTTTCAAAAAATCCCTGACGCTTTAGGAAGGCCCATTGGCAAAAAGTGAGAAATACGGGTCTAATAGTTTTGCTTTAGCTACATTTTCGTGCAATTGTTTTCAAAATTGGAGGCGGCGACTTCTGAGCCTCCCCTTGTAAGTCCTAAAAAAAACATTGGTAAAAGTCAATCGTTGACGATTTATTCTTTATTTTGAAGGCTGAACCATAATGAAGGCATGGTTTAAAGGCGTAATTGTTATCACCGCCAGTCGGGTGGCTCATGGCATCGCAGTAGCTAGGATTTTTTTTTTTTTTTTTTTCAGGCCGCAACGCCAAGAATTTTTTTTGGGGTGGCTGTGAGTCTGTACCCCCTATTTTTCCTTTTCCACCCCCTTTTACTAACATTTTGGGGGAAGGGAGCTGTAGCCTTATCAGCCCCCTTCGACTACGGCCATGGTTCGTATAGAATGCAATGGATTCCAAATAATATTTGTCAACTTTCACATTAAAGTCATTAAAAATGATCCATTTTCCCCCGTATCATTTGGCAACCATGGTCAGGGATGCTGATAGCTGATAGCTGATGGTGTTCGGCAGTATGGCACACAGCAATGTTGTGTGTAGTGCGGATTGCGGTTTGGTCTGTGTTGTCGCCGCCACGCCATAGTCAACTAATACTAAAATCTCTGCATTTCCTAGTCATCTGAGCTGCGGCGCGGGGTGGCCGGGGATGGGGGTCGGGGGCTCCCTGTCAGTTGCAGTCGCAAAGCTCTTGCCCTTTTGTCATTTCTCATACAACCTCCCCACCCCTCCCCACCCCTCCACTCCCACCACACTCAACCCCCCCCCCTCTCCTGTCCTGCCTCACGTTCCTCGCAGAGTCACTGCGTTGCTTTTACTCCTGCACCTTGCTTACAGCCGCCACCGTCCGTTTGCTCATCCGGTCAATGTTGCCAGCTTCGGAAAGTTGAAGAATGTATTCAATTTATCTATTCGAGATAGAAAATTAAGTACTACTTTGATGATGCAGCCCCTAGTAGGGGCTGCATCGAGCACTAACATCTAATGCCAAGCAGGGATGGGAACCGATTCGGAACCCGGAACCGGAACCCGAGTAACCGGTTGATTTTAGGGAAACCAGAACCGGAACCGAAACCTGGATGAAAATTTCAAACAAAACCGGAACCGGAACCAGAACCGAAATGACGCAGCCCGGAACCGGTTTCTAATCGGTTCTGAATCGGTTCCGTGTCAGCTGTGATATTTTATCCGGCAAATTTTTGGCATGAAGTAAATCTATTTTTATTGTCATCTGCGACCTCCTATACAGCCTTTTGTTGCTTAGATCTGTTTAAATTTCTTTTCCTGTCTGTCTATCTACTGTGGAAATTATATCCGGAGACTTTTTAACTTAACTAATCAGCTCACAGGTAAACATCAATTGTTTACTTTCAATGAAGTTTTGAATTTTTCGAATTTTACCGGAACCGATACCGGAACCAGAACCTGCCGACCGGAATTGGAACCGGAACCAGAACCTGAATCATCTGGTCCGCCGGAACCGGAACCGGAATCGGAACCTAAATCTCTGGCCTCTTGGAACCAGAACCGGAACCGGAACCAAATTCCGAATCGGTTCTCATCCCTGGCCCCTACACCCCCCTACGGATTGACCAATGGAGATGAAAATCCCGCGCGCGCGCGCAGTTCGAAATATGATCGATTCAGCCTGGAATTGAATTGGAGTTTGCATCTTTCGGAACTGATGTGAGCAAGTTGATACTTTGACCCTTTCAGACCTGGTACACATTTTAATGTATCTACATCTGAATAACTTAGAATCTTATAGAGAAAATAAAAATACGATATGTGTATCGTTTTATATGAGAAAAGTAAAAAAAAATTGCCCAGATCAGCTAAGACGGTAAAATATCCGTCCCTGAACAAAAGATATTTTCAGGTTTGTAAGGTTTAAATATACATCAATACCGTCTCTAAATATACGAGGCTACTTTATAAAGGTAGGACTCTAGGACTGCCTTGCGTTATGTACGCTTATGGAAAACGAAAGGAAAAATTGTAATTTATCCTGTCCAAATACGATTTTTCACTCTTTGACATTATAGTATAGTAATAACAGTTATTTATTTAATTTCACTAAGGCCATTCATTACTGGCGTGCTCTTTCAACTTTGGTTGATCTCTAAAAACTAACTGAATAGGTACTCGATAACCACCATAAGCTTACATATCAACCAAGATGAAAATAACCTGTCCCATAATCTTCAACAGCGCAACCTGGTATGCTTTTAGTTTAAGAGTATTGATCATACCGAGCTCCTAAGACGAATCCCGGTGAGTATATGTTGCCAGCTTCGGAAGGTTCAAAAATGTATTCAAAGTATGAATATATTTGTGGTCAAAGAATCTAGTGTTTTGATGATACATGCGCAATAGGGTGGGCCGAAAACCCACTTTTTTCGCGGAGCGACATGGCGCACGATGGATATCGTTACCACACGCTAGTAATGAACGTACGTGAAATTTGGAGCCATAATTTTGATGTCTTCAGGTTCCGCCGAGCGGTCAAAAATCGCGATTTTTAAGAAAAGTTGTGTTTTTTCGTGCAATTTGGCAACGTGCGCTTTTTTACCACGCCTTAATGACATGGCGCAGCCATAATACATTACTTAGATACATAAAGAAGGCACAAGAAAAATTTGGGCTCTATTGGACTCCATCTTCAGGTTCCGCCAGCGGCATATATCCATACAGCGCCGAAAAGCTTAAAATCGGCAAAATAAGGGGTTTCGTCAGACAGATTGGCTTCCAGCGTGAATTTAGGGATGCGGACTCATTCGGTCCGACTAATATGTGTTTTGGGAGAATTTTAGGAAGGTATTTGAGCAATTTAGACGAGATCCAATGAGAATTGGAGGCTCCACTCGCAAATAAATGTGGGTTTTTAGGTTTTGTCCTCCAATTCGGCAGCTCATATAGGATTTGAATGTTAACGTCTGAATTAATTATGTACTATACTTCCGGTCTTCTTATCAAGGTATCATGCGACTTTTCGCCTGTATTAACAATTAAAGAAATGTTTAAACAGCCCAAAGCTGACCGCGTGGAGGTAGTCACATATCGAGCTTCTCCCACCCACCCTCCAAAAAATAAAAAACGTACTGTGAAAAACAATGAGAGGCGTAGCGTGCATTTAGCAACGTTGTAATATGTCCATTTGAACCCATGTTAAAGTTCGAATGCGAGGGTGTTCGCCGAATACTCAATAGTTCTATCTTTTTAATGGATTTAAATGGACGCTTTACAACGTTGCCAAATTGTACGCTACGCCACTGAAAACTATAAAATAAAGGAAAGAAGAAAAAAAGATGTAGCACTATAATCTATATAAATAATTGCTGGGGCAATCATGACAGCATAGGCACTAACATTTTAGTTTTTTGATATCTTAATCAATTACCTTCTGAGAAGGTGCTATATATTTTCCTTTAAAGTCAAAAGACGGCAACAACTTGCGAGACTCCAATTTTGCTGTGATAAAACCTTCACGTGCATCTTTTCCACATCAATATTTTGATGCCTCGGTTATACGAGCTTGACAGCTCTTTCAACAGGTTATGTGTGTGGCATTTTTAAGCAAGAATTGGCAATTTAGGAGAAACAGGGTCACTTACCATTTCTGGTGAAATTTCTGCTAAAATCGGTGGTTCAGTAAGAGCTACATCAGACCAGAATAATAAAGCAGAGTAGTCAGCTGCTGAGAAGTTTGTTTTTTGAATCGCAAACACACGGAAAAAAAAGAAAGGTGTAATTTACCATTCGCATAGCTGATTTTGGCCCCTACCAGAGTTAAGATAAACTTGACCAGAGTTATGGAACATTTGACCTTCCTGGTCAAATGTTCCATAACTCTGGTCAAGTTTATCTTAACTCTAGTAGGGGCCAAAATCAGCTATACGAATGGTAAATCACACCGTTCTTTTTTTTCCGTGCACGCGTGGTAACTTTGACTTGCAATTTTTCTCAATTTTGCGAGCCTTTAAAATTCGTTTGATACCAACTTTTCGTATGGGGTCCCGGTCATCAGTAACCATGGACAACAAAATGTTCTCATGATGACCAAAGTAGCCGTTTCTCTGTAATACCGGATCGATTATTTTTTTTACTGTGCTATCCATAGAACGTGATAAACGGATTAATTTGAATAAATTATGCGCACCTTGTTCACAATTTTTATTTAGTTTGATTGAGAACCAAACTGGTGAGCAAACACAAACGACATATCTCACCAAAAGTGTCAAATTCTTACTAGGATTTGTTTGTGAAATGTAGAGGCGGAGCAATCGATTGGCAGTAGTCAGCCACCGCGCGTGCGATAATTTCCCAGGGTCTTTTTGCTAAATCTGCATTATGGATAGCATCAAACTTATCTACACTCAAAGCCTTGCTATGTAGCGATTCTATCTCTTTGCCGATTGGACCTGAAAACGATTTTGGTCCTGAAGTGACCCCACCCAATTCTTCAAATAATTGCTGTAAAGGCAGCTAGTTGCCGTGGAGCTGACAAATCAACCACTGCAATGGTCTATGCTCAAATGTACATCAAGCAAACGAATGACACCTGCCTTGTGACCTGTATTTACTGCTGACTTACTGCATTGCCAATTCTTGCTTATAAATGCCACACACATAACCTGTTGAAAGAGCTGTCAAGCTCGTATAACCGAGGCATCAAAATATTGATGTGGAAAAGATGCACGTGAAGGTTTTATCACAGCAAAATTGGAGTCTCGCAAGTTGTTGCCGTCTTTTGACTTTAAAGGAAAATATATAGCACCTTCTCAGAAGGTAATTGATTAAGATATCAAAAAACTAAAATGTTAGTGCCTATGCTGTCATGATTGCCCCAGCAATTATTTATATAGATTATAGTGCTACATCTTTTTTTCTTCTTTCCTTTATTTTATAGTTTTCAGTGGCGTAGCGTACAATTTGGCAACGTTGTAAAGCGTCCATTTAAATCCATTAAAAAGATAGAACTATTGAGTATTCGGCGAACACCCTCGCATTCGAACTTTAACATGGGTTCAAATGGACATATTACAACGTTGCTAAATGCACGCTACGCCTCTCATTGTTTTTCACAGTACGTTTTTTATTTTTTGGAGGGTGGGTGGGAGAAGCTCGATATGTGACTACCTCCACGCGGTCAGCTTTGGGCTGTTTAAACATTTCTTTAATTGTTAATACAGGCGAAAAGTCGCATGATACCTTGATAAGAAGACCGGAAGTATAGTACATAATTAATTCAGACGTTAACATTCAAATCCTATATGAGCTGCCGAATTGGAGGACAAAACCTAAAAACCCACATTTATTTGCGAGTGGAGCCTCCAATTCTCATTGGATCTCGTCTAAATTGCTCAAATACCTTCCTAAAATTCTCCCAAAACACATATTAGTCGGACCGAATGAGTCCGCATCCCTAAATTCACGCTGGAAGCCAATCTGTCTGACGAAACCCCTTATTTTGCCGATTTTAAGCTTTTCGGCGCTGTATGGATATATGACGCTGGCGGAACCTGAAGATGGAGTCCAATAGAGCCCAAATTTTTCTTGTGCCTTCTTTATGTATCTAAGTAATGTATTATGGCTGCGCCATGTCATTAAGGCGTGGTAAAAAAGCGCACGTTGCCAAATTGCACGAAAAAACACAACTTTTCTTAAAAATCGCGATTTTTGACCGCTCGGCGGAACCTGAAGACATCAAAATTATGGCTCCAAATTTCACGTACGTTCATTACTAGCGTGTGGTAACGATATCCATCGTGCGCCATGTCGCTCCGCGAAAAAAGTGGGTTTTCGGCCCACCCTAATGCGCAACCACCGTGCTGACCAATGGAAATGAAGCTCCCGCGGTTGTGTTTGATGGAATATAATGATTTACATATTCTAAGAACTGATTTGGAGCGATTGTACACTGCCCCGCAAAAAAACCGGCGCACCTGGCGCGCTGGATCATTCCGCTCGAAAATGCGAAAAAATTGCAAAATTTAAAATCGTCATAACTTTTGAACTAAGAGAGCTAAAAATATTTCAAGGCCCGGCTCGGATTTCTCATACTCTCTAGTTATTTATACATAAGCTTAAATTTTCTTTTGGTCATTTTTCCGCCCGTATGAAGAGTTTTTCCAAACCCTCGCGAAAACTGTTTTTTTGGAGCACATCTGTAAAAAGTTACTCAAACTTCTCACATCTCTTTGGGATAAAGTAGCATAGATAGACAAAATCTGAGACATGCATCAGAATTTCCAGAGTCAGGGCTATCGACCTGGTTACCTCAGTTTTGTCTACAAAATTTTTTTAAGGTCGGAAAATGCACTTTTCCGAGACCATGTAAAAACCGCTTCTGAACACACAGTTTACACATGCGAAAAGATGTTAAAAGTTCAAATCGTCATAACTTTTGAACTAAGAAAACTAAGAATATTTCAAGGCCAGGGTCGGATTTCTCATACTCTCTAGTTTTATATGCATAAGCTAAAATTTTCTTTCCGTCATTTTTACTCCCGGATTAAGAGTTTTTCCAAACCCTCGCGAAAACTGTTTTTTTGGAGCACATCTCTAAAAAGTACTCAAACTTTCCACATCTCTTCGGGCAAAAGTAGCATAGATAGACAAAATTTGAGACATGCATTAGATTCCTCAGAGTCAGGGCTATCGACCTGATTACCTCAATTTTGTCCACTAAATTTTTTCAAGGTCGGAAAATGCACATTTCCGAGACCATGTAAAGACCGCTTCTGAACATTAATAGAAATGTGCTGCAAAAAAACAGTTTTCGCGAGCGTTTAGAAAAACTGTTCGCACGGGCGTAAAAATGACCGAAAGAAAATTTGAGCTACTGAATAAAAACCAGAGAGTATCAGAAATCCGAAGCTGGCTCTGGAATATTTTTAACTCTTTTAGTTCACAAGTTATGACGATTTAAACTTTTTTCAGCTTTTCGCATGTTTGAGCGGATGTGAAAACTGTGTATTCAGGAGCGGTCTGTACGTGGTCTCGGAAAAGTACATTTTCCGACCATAAAAAATTTTTGTACACAAAATTGAGGTAATCAGGTCGATAGCCCTGACTTAGAGGAATCTGATGCATGTCTCAGATTTTGTCTATCTATGGTACTTTAACCCAAAGAGATGTGAGAAGTTTGAGTAACTTTTTACAGATGTGCTCCAAAAAAATAGTTTTCGCGAGGGTTTGGAAAAACTGTTCATACGGGCGTAAAAATGACCGAAAGAAAATTTTAGCTTAAGTTTTAAGATTGAAAGAGTACGAGAAATCCGATCCTGGCCTTGAAATATTTTTTGCTGTTTCAGTTCAAAAGTTATGACGATTTAAACTTTTATCATCTTTTCGCATGTTTGAGCGGATGTGTAAACTGTGTGTTCAGAAGCGGTCTTTACATGGTCTCGGAAATGTGCATTTTCCGACCTTGAAAAAATTTAGTGGACAAAATTGAGGTAATCAGGTCGATAGCCCTGACTCTGAGGAATCTAATGCATGTCTCAAATTTTGTCTATCTATGCTACTTTTGCCCGAAGAGATGTGGAAAGTTTGAGTACTTTTTAGAGATGTGCTCCAAAAAAACAGTTTTCGCGAGGGTTTGGAAAAACTCTTAATCCGGGAGTAAAAATGACGGAAAGAAAATTTTAGCTTATGCATATAAAACTAGAGAGTATGAGAAATCCGACCCTGGCCTTGAAATATTCTTAGTTTTCTTAGTTCAAAAGTTATGACGATTTGAACTTTTAACATCTTTTCGCATGTGTAAACTGTGTGTTCAGAAGCGGTTTTTACATGGTCTCGGAAAAGTGCATTTTCCGACCTTAAAAAAATTTTGTAGACAAAACTGAGGTAACCAGGTCGATAGCCCTGACTCTGGAAATTCTGATGCATGTCTCAGATTTTGTCTATCTATGCTACTTTATCCCAAAGAGATGTGAGAAGTTTGAGTAACTTTTTACAGATGTGCTCCAAAAAAACAGTTTTCGCGAGGGTTTGGAAAAACTCTTCATACGGGCGGAAAAATGACCAAAAGAAAATTTAAGCTTATGTATAAAAAACTAGAGAGTATGAGAAATCCGAGCCGGGCCTTGAAATATTTTTAGCTCTCTTAGTTCAAAAGTTATGACGATTTTAAATTTTGCAATTTTTTCGCATTTTCGAGCGGAATGATCCAGCGCGCCAGGTGCGCCGGTTTTTTTGCGGGGCAGTGTAGTTTTACCTCCTCCACGCGCTGAGTTTGTTTTGCCTACGCCATTAATTGAAGGCGAACAGTTAAACATGTACGGAATCTACACAATTTTAAGGGGTAAATACAGATATTTAGACAAATCTGACAAAAATTTGTATTTAGACCACAAATTCACAAAGATTACCTAAGTTTTGTGTTAGATTTGCGTCCATGAACTCAGAATTTTACTTTCTCCCTCTTTGTCCATTTGAAGGCTCTCGATAGAAAAAGATACAGAGATAGGATCACAAGTCAAGTGCGCAAGTGCATGTGTGTTCCGACTTCAGACGGTTTGAAGTCACCAAGACGCTTTTTTCGGTAAGCGTAAGAAATTGAAGTTGTGAGTATTGGACTCAGTATAACTTGAAGAGTTATTTGAGTGTGGTGTTGAAAGGGTTGAACGTACTTTACTACCTAGTTTTCTTGTGCTGGATATGATGGGTTCCGCATTCGATGATTTAGTTTCCAAATATTTAGGCCACTCGCGCTGTTTTTTGACTGGGCGGGGCGTACTGCTCTGTCTTAAAACGTCTCATTCTTTTTTTGTTATCATTATTATTAATATTTTTTTTTTTTTTTTTTTTAAATATAAATATGAGTCATATAATTTCTTTCTGTTTAAAGCATTTTTACATCTCTACTCGCCTTATTTTCAGTTTTTCTACATTGTTTGATTTTCATTGGGATTTTTAAAGTTCACATTGTAGTTTTTTTTGTATTTTGATTGTTTTTTTGTTTTCATTATGGTCGTAGGTAATTTTAGTCGCAAATGAAAATACAATACTTGGTCTGGTCCCAAACAAAATATTGAACATTTTTATGAGTTTTCAATGTGTAATTTTTTGATCTGACAAAGTTATTCACTATCTACCTATGAAACAGGTTTTAAAATTGAGCCATCTTCGGGAAAAGAAGAGAAAATTAAATGACATGGTGTGAGCATTTAAGTGAATTCTATACTGAATCTGTAAGGTTTATTTATTTGGAAGAGCAAACCTCTTGTTTTATGGTCCCTTCTTCCAGAAATGGCCTCAAGTTTGACAAAAAAATATTTTCAGAATTCCTTTAAGTTTGAGCTCGGGAGGAAGGGATTGATATGAACTTTACGAAGCATTGCAGCAAGGATTGAGTCGGTAAGGATGAACCCGCTGTCGTCAGCAAAAGTTTGCCACCGACCCATTTCCGTCAAGTCTTTTTAGTGTTTGTCTTCTTCTTCTTTTTTTCCGGAAGTTTGATTGTCCTATTTCGGCAACTGCGGGGCCCAACAAGCGAAATGAAGGATAGAAAAAGAGGAGAAACTGAATGAATGAAGAAGAAGGAGAGAAGAAGAAGGAAAGACGAAAGAGAGAAGAATTACAATAATACGTCTTTCCGAGATGACTAGATCCAAGCACTGGTTGCATATGGGAGTAAAGTGGTGGTGGTGGAGGGGAGAGCTTTAAGTCAAAGATTCTCCCCCCCCCCCCCCCCCAACAACTTGAAAAGTGTCGGACGACGCCTGGACTTAGCCCAAGCTTTCCAAATAAGTGGAGAGGAAAGGGGATTGTGCGTCCAATCTACCCCTTATAACGCGCCTGTATAGCAGATCCATGACTGTCAAAATTTTGTTACCTTGGCCGAGATTCGAACCTGGGACCTCTGGTTTAGTAGCAGTTGCGCCAGCCCACGCGGAGGCTGGATTAATGTATGTATATTCATGATCATGTTCCAGACTGTTAAGAGGTGCTGTTTGATTAAACCCCTTTTGATCGTGCGAGAAGGTCTCGATTTTGCTCAACCTCAGAATCCACCACACGCACGGCCGCCGAATTGTCACCATTCAACAGTTCAATGCGGAAACGAGGCGGTAGGCGTGCTCGTTTTCATGTGCGTGCGGTCGACTCGCGCCTCGCTCACAAGGGTGGTTTCCGTCCTGTCGTTTCACTTTCAACGGCCCGCTCCGTTGTCGAGAGGAACAGGAACGTGACGAGATCTGGAGCAGGGACTCCGGATGATGAGAGTGATGGAGTGAGGGCAAGAGAGAGAAGGGGAGAGAGAGAGAGGGAGAGAGAGAGAGAGAGAGAGAGAGAGAGAGAGAGAGAGAGAGAGAGAGAGAGAGAGAGATGAGAGATCGGGTATGTATCGATAAGCAGAGTCGTATCACGGGCCACACTCCACACAGTTCACGCGCGGAGGTCTCAAAAGTGAACTTCGGTAATTTGATCTGAAGCACATGCGCCATGCAAGAGCATGAAGCACTTACTTACAAAAGCAGCCCGCTTGAACTACCGAACACTCCGCGGATGCTTTGCGCGCCACCCGCCAACTTTCGCGGTGGTGCCAAACTGACGCATATACATTATATACAGAATGTCCGAAAAATAAATTCACACTTCCGCTGAGGACTCCCCATTAGAGACTAAAATGTGGAAAATTGAGGGAAAATAAAAATTACCACTGTTGCACTGGCGTAATTTGAGTTTTATTCTGTTGCGCGAGGGAGGGGGTGTAATGGATTAGACTTCAACTCTCTACTTTACTATGAACGACTTTCGGGGGTCAAAGTGGGAGGGGGGCTGATAGTGATGCATTTTTTTTTTTTTTTTTTTTTTTTTTTTTTTTTTTTTTTTTTATGAACGTATTTTTTATTATTTTTTTTTTCTCATATTTTGGTTATTCAAATTCAGAAGTTAGGCAGTTGCCATTTTTTTTTTGTTTTTTACCACCATTTTCTGTCGATTAAGGAAAGAAAGAAGGATATTCCGTCGAGTTCACCGGTTCGATTCTTCAGAGGTTTTCGGGGGGGGGGGGGGGTCGTTGTCCCCCTGATCCCTTAACTACATCCTCAGCCACGCAGTTATGGCAGCTGCGCTCCATATAAGGAATAGCCTTGCAGTCCAATGCGGATGTCCTAGGAAGATTACACCAGTTCTTTTATGAGTCCTTCTGACTGATACTGCCTTAATGAAAATGGTTATAATTATTTGCGTCATAACATAGCGGGTGCACTTTTCCAAAATAATTACCCATTCAGTCTCATTAGCGTGTTTTTTGAGAAAGCACGCCTGATCCGCAATTGGTAAGGTGGGTGCGCCAAATATAAAGCCACGAACCCAAATAAGGCCACTTTCCTTAAATTGACTGAAAAATCGTGAAAAAGCAGGCAGCTCCCCGACAGTAACTTTTGCAAATTCTGCATACTAGATTGCTAGATACAACAGGAGTCAACCTTGTCCCAACCATTAGCACTCGACACGTGTGATGACACGAAAACAGCAATGTTTTGGTTACCTATAGTGCTTATCAATAAAAGCATGATTTGGGGAGAGCCTTTCCATTTCATAACATTGGTATAACTTGACCAATCTGTAAACACCTGGACATATTCTTGCTTCACATTTTTTTTTCTATCTAAATCGTGCAATTGTTTTATTTTTAGTTGACTCCTTCAAATAATGCGAGCATAAAAGAAACAAAGGGAAAGTGTACCTAATATAAGACCGGGTGGCCATTAAAATTTGAGCGGGGAGGGGGTTGTAGAATGCAGGGTCATTATTGTTTAGAGATGGAAAAGAGATTGTAGTTATTCGCACTTATTTTCATTACATGCAGTCGATTTAGAAGATACTTATAAATTTTAAGGCCTAATTTGGAAGGTATTTTTACATCAAAGATTTTCTTCTTCGACTTTTATACTTCGAAAATTGATTTACCTCTTTCGCCTCTTTTTCCCGGCAATTTTTTACTGCAAATGCACGTTTCATACTTTATTTTAATTTCTAGCAGTTTATCTAACAAAATTTTGCATTTTTGACGAAGTTTTCTAGCTGAAATTATTTTATTCAACCCAATTTTAGCAGATGGCATTATTTGGACCCCATGCTCCTAATAAGGCCACTTTTTAAAAAATTTTGAAACTGACATTTTCCTTCCTGAAAAAAGTTACACTTTTAATTTTCTCACTGACAAAGACATAAAGCACGTGTGTGCCAATTTTCATGCATGTCGGACTGCCTAAACAATTTTTACAGTCACTCAAAGAAACGGGTGGCCTCATCTAGTGCTAAGTGCACCCACCGCCTTACTTTAAAAAAAAAATGTAGATTGTATATCGAGTGCACCTGATGAGCTCATACTTGAAGAGTGCGGATACAGACCCGAGAATAAAATTAAGCCAGTGATGTACCGATATCACGCACCAAACAACCTAACAGCTGACCTGTTACAAAAATATGCTATAGCTCTTAAAGAGGATCCAATTCCGGTGCAAAATCACATAAAAATAGCCTTTGGATGATAATGGAATCAAATTCTCTGACATCATTTACTGATTTCCTGGATTTTCTATAGGTGCTCACTAGACTCTCTGCTCTTTTGTTACATTTTTTTTTCCTCCAAAGTTTCTATACAAAACCTAAAACGAGCCGAATCCTTCCCCTTGTTTCCAATTAACTGAAAATGATCAAGGGATGAGGGAGTGAGGTGGCGCGTTGCTTAACCCTAAACTCCTCGCCTCTGCTAATTGTCAACACGCTCCGTTTAATCTTCAATGGGATGCATCTTGTTTTGACAACTTCGAAGATCAAAGGGCACGCACACACTCGCCAACTCACACACATTCATTCAGAAACAGGCAAGTTCCACGGTTGCGGGCGCGGTGTAAATGTAATCGAAGCTCTCTCCACCCATCCATTCGGAACTTCTAAAACACTCAGCTTATTGCCGTCAAAATCAAAACAAACGAATTATTTACATCCGAAAAAAATCCGGTCGCGGCCAGGGCCATAGACTCCCTAAAATCCCTTTTTAGATGGCGTCTGAATTGAGGGCCATGGAATCACACGTCTGCTCTACCCTTAAAAAAGCAATACTAGGGTAGTGTATCGAAGTAACTAATGTATGGCAAACCCAAAGTTTCTCCCATTCCAGAATTAATCAGTTTGCTGGAACAACAACGCATCTCAAATGTATTTCAAATGGGGGAAGTGTTGTTTTAGCACTTAATGTCCATGTTCTAGATGCTACCGTTTCGCTTTTAAAGCGAAACGCATTGAGCATCACAAAAGAAAATACTTTCTATTACACGCAAACTCATCTGATAAGACACAGAGAGCATCTAGAACAGTCGCTCGATTCCTTTTACCCTCCTCTCCGTCTCTTGTCCTTGCCTTTCTTCCCTCTCTGCCTGACTCTTTGTCCCTGAAACGAAAACGAGAGAACTGAGGAGGGCCTAAGCTAAGTATGGTCTATTTAGTCGCGGCATTTTCGGCCGCTTATCCAACGGGCGCATCGCGCGAGCTGCGAACTGGCTATGAGAGCACGTGTCCCCGCCATTAAAGAAAACCATAATCGCGGCCGTGGCCCTTTCTCTTGCGCAAGCAAAGCGATGTTGCCGTTTTTAAAGCGAGAGCTATAAAACCAGCAGTGCAAATGGACCCAGGGGCTGCCGTTTTACGGACCTGTAATGACGTTCTATAATCCATCAGTAATTTAATCGGTTGAAGGTAGCTTTGAGTATTTTTTATAGGCCATTGTTATACTTCTCCACTGATACGCATGTAGAGGAGGGTCACCAATACTGGACCGGTACCCCAAAACCGGACCGCCTCGCGTTTCTCCGCCATAATGGCGCCGTGCTGACGTGCTGTAGCGACAATGGCGTGAAGTTACTCTCTTTTACCCGAAGGTGTCGCTCATGCGTCGAAACCTCAGGTTCATTCATTGTTTTTGTCGTAAAACGCATTTAAGGCTAAAATTCGGCGATTCGTGACTGTCAAAGTTTCCAAGTTCGTTATTGTTGGGGCCTAAAATTTATACTTAAGGTAAAGGTTAGTGATTTTGTGTGATTTGATGTTATATGGTGACACCTAAGGTTTGTAAATCTGTCTAAGTTTTTACTTTACTCCCATTTCTTTTACCGTAGTAAGGTTAGGAAGTTCTAGCACTGAAATCTCCTAAACCGGACCGCCTAGATTTTTGGCCTAGATTAGAAAACTTTGATGACATTCTGAGTATTGTGGGCTTACCTAGCTGTTATATTGGGGTTTGAAGATGTTTTCAATCTTTATTTCAATTGATTTTCAATTTTTGCTATTTTTTCCATTTTTATCACAATTTCTCGCATCACAATTTTTACGATAAATTTCATTTTTGGATTTTCCAAGGTACAAATGCTGACTTGTTTCATTTCCTCTCATGGCGTGCCTTATACTTGGTTGCTAAGTTAAGAAATATGCATTTAGAGCAAAAAATTAGTGATTATGAGTGAAATTTACAAGGCGGTCCGGTTTTGGAGCCCCTTTGCTCAGATGGAATTTTTGACTTCTTTCGCAATTTTCTTCCGCACAAAAATTTTTATAGCTCAAATTTTAAACCAAGGCAATTTTTTTGAAGGTAAGATTTCTATGTACTTGTCAATATAAAGTTTGTTAAATTTGATCAATTTTTAGCTGATAAAGCCCAAAAACAAAACAGCGGTCCGGTTTTGGTTCCTTTCCTCTAATCTTTGCTTCAACTGGTGAATCACCGATGGATTGTAAAATGCCATTAAAGATTCGCAAAACAGGAGCCCCGATGGATCAGTTTACAGTATCAACAGAATTTGACTTTCGATGTTGGATTCTCGCAAGTAATATAATGTCAAGAATTTGAGCAATGGGCTCTCTCTCTCTCTGCCAACTTGTGCGCTATAAAGCAATTGAATAGTTATAATTCTTGAGAAAAATTTAGCGATAGTTACCACGAGAACATTTAAACATTTGAAATTCACTAACAGACTCACAAAATTACTTTAAAAGTTTGAGGCATATTAGCAAAGCTAAGCTGATTAGTACCAAGGGAGATTTTTTTCATCTAATTTGAGGCTTTCCTCTGGGTGTCTCTACAGAGATAGAGTGACCAGTTACACATGAATTCTCCATGACACCTGTATAGTTCCGCCATTTAAGAGCAAAAATGGTGGAGCTATGCACGAAGCAGGTATCCCACCATTTTTAAGAATTTTCTAACACCGTCTCTGGTTCACAATTTATGTCAAAAAATCAAAAACTCCAAAAATCAATATGATTTTAGGATTTCAACTACTATATTTAAAATAAGGGACATTCTGAGTGGAATGTAGAATCCGTTACACTGTAAAGATATAATTTTGACTTTCAAACTTGACTATATTGCAACGAAGCTGGTTGCTGCGGTTGTGATATCAGACCCATAGGCGTAGCGTGACCAAAAAAAATGGGGGGGGGGGGTGGCTAAAAAGTGAAAAAGTGATGACCTTTTTTTTTTTTTTTTTTTTTTTTTTGCTTCTCGTCTCAAAGGGATGTTTAAAATTACCTAGAATTACCAAGTCGATGTGTTTTTAGCCCCTCCGTAATATTTTAGCCCCGATTTTTAGCCCCTCCACCCAAAAAAAGTGGGGGAGGGGCCTATAGCCCCCCCTAGCCCCTGATACGCTACTCCTATGATCAGACCTGGGTCATTGCTATGAAATTCAAAATTGTACATTCTCAAGTCAGTTTTAAAAAGAAACGGACTCTACACTCCATCCAAAATGACCCACTGGGGAAAATACTAAACTAAACTATACACGTACGATATGTATATTGCAGTATAATTCCAAACGGTCAAGGGAGAAAAATGTTGGCGTATACATATCACCATTCAATCACTATTATGACGAGATAATACATGAGGATAACTATGGCTAAAAAAATCGCTTTCGCTGCTCCCAGAGAAAAGTATTTCGAGGGTGGTAAACAAATACAAACGAATTCGGCTTAGGTCGGCCATATTCTTACGAAGACTGGGAGTTATATTTTTCTTGTAGTATAAATCTAGCGGAAAGGGTGCGGGGTGTGGTTTGGAGTGAGTAGCCGAGTACAAAACGAGGGTATAACGTATAAGCCGATACACTTAATCTGCTTTTGTAACCATGACAGGCTTAGCAATAGCAGGCTGTCAAAGGAATGAATAGAGCAATCTCAGAACATTGACACTCACCTTTGAGAGCCTTGATTGAGTCTAGACGCGCTGGCGCTGCGCTGGTGGTAAGGCGAGGCACGGGTCGGGTATAGATATATCTACCGATTTGATGAGTGGTGGACGAGCAGCAGAGTTACAGGAGAGGGGTCAAGGGTCGGAGAGGAGGGTCTTTGGGGTTGGGCAACAGAGGCGTATAGCGTGCAATTTGAAAAAAAAAAAAAAAAATGTCGTATTTTGTCCATTTAAAACCCGCTTGTAAAAAGGTCGAATGCGAATGTGTTCGCCGAACACCCAATACTTCGATATTTGTTATGGGTTTCAATGGACGAACTGCAACGTTGCCAGATTGCACGCTCCGCCACTGATGGACAAGGCAGAGGTCAACCAATAACATATATGAAAGATTAGATGTAGGAGAAAGGTATTCAAGACGTTTAGACTGTAGTTTTAATACTCACTTTGAGTGCAGTTTTTCAGGATGTCGACTCATTGCAATTAGTAATGCGTCATTGCTTTCGGGTGCATTAAAAATCAACAAACTATTTTACTAAAAAAAAAAGTGAATAAAATTATGAAGTTTTTTTTTTTAGTAAAATAGTTTGTTGATTTTTAATGCACCCGAAGGCAATGACGTATTACCAAACGGAATGAGTCAACATCCTGAAAAACTGCACTCAAAGTGAGTATTAAAACTACAGTCTAAACGTCTTGAATACCTTGAATACCTCTTGAATACCTGAATAAAATTATTAAGTTTTTTTTTCTTTTTTTTTTTTTTCTTTAATTAATAATGAGAATAAAATCAAAATAAAATGTGCAGCAAAAATATCGCTTAGAAGGCACCGTTTTAAACAAATGCTGTAGACCAAACTGCTTTTCAAGGGGTTTATTCGCCTAATTTCAGTGATTACTTTTCATATTTTTTATCAATAACATAAAATGTAAGACAATAACAATACAAGATTGTCCGACATAGACTTAATTTCTGAGGTGTTTTTTTTTTTTTTTTTTTTTTTTTTTTTTTTTTTTTAAGTCAAAAATTAATTTTACCCTTAAAATATATCGATACACCCATTTTCATCACGTTTGGCTCATAACTGTAGACGCTATTCCAAAAAAACCATAAAATTCTCAAAACTTTAAGGGGCTTTAGCTTAAAAGGCGGGCACTCTCGGACCCTGCATGCTCATAGGAAAATAAAAATCTTATTTTGGTCTTGAATATATGCTCCCGTTTGGCACATGAGTTTTGTAACACCCTGTATTAAAATAGAAAAGTTCAAACACATGTAGAACGCGATTCTTTGTCGGGTACGTTAAGGGTGGGATTATTATAAAAAAGTTTTTATTGGTGGTCATAACCTTTCCTCCAGCACTGCTTCGGAGCTGACCTTAAGGGACTCTTTAGTCCGTCAAGATCAGTCCCAAAGTAATCCGTTCACTAGAACGGCCTGATGTATTTGCTGTACCTTATTTAAAATAATCTTTGCAAAACATCATACCTCTCAGTCTGAGAGTACTCGCGTGGAGGAACACTGACCACAATCACCCACCGCATTGCAGGATTTACTTCATCAGACCGAAAAACCATATTGTCCAGAGACT
This sequence comes from Trialeurodes vaporariorum, assembly GCA_011764245.1. Classification (NCBI taxonomy): domain Eukaryota; kingdom Metazoa; phylum Arthropoda; class Insecta; order Hemiptera; family Aleyrodidae; genus Trialeurodes; species Trialeurodes vaporariorum. The sequence continues at coordinate 29,652,957 of VMOF01000035.1, forward strand.
GCAAGATTTACAGTTCGTGTCACCATTAAGGATAAACAGAAATGGATGTTTGCCCACCTAAAAAAATCTAGTAGAATTCATCTCATCGCACAGATCATTTTTTGGGAAGCGACGCAAGTTGAACCTAATCACTAATCAAAAAAATTAGTTCTTCTTTTAGAGAATATTTTCAGCGCTCTCTCGTGGCTTTAGTTCGAGGCAGGTCAATTCGTTGAATCTATAATTCATTCGGATGATAGCAAGGTGCTGATAATCTGGAAAAGATCGCGCGATCGATCAGGTTATATCTATTTTCATGTGAGTATAATAACGCTGCTCGCGTCTTCCAAATAAGTTACACCACCGCCCGCCGACCAGGCGTGTTGATTAAACACGTTCGAAGGACAATTTATGAGACCGTTTCCCGACCCATGCAAAAGTATCGATTTCTGAGAGCTAAATCGAATTCCCTGGTTATCGATCATTTTTCAAAAATTGTTTTGAAGGTTACTCTGTCTCGCAATTTGATTTCACGAGCCGCTTTTGCATTATTGGCTATGCAAGCGTCGCGCGGAATTGCATGTAAATGCGAAAATTATATCGATGACACTTCCATAAAAACTTATTGAGACGAATCGATCCTTGGGTGCGGTTCAGTTGAATCCAAAAGAAATAAATACGTTTTCAAAGGTTCAAATGGGGAAAAAATCACAATTTACACTGCAGTCGTGGATCGTGTGTTATTTGGCAATCATGTATCTTTGCTTTTCAAACCTATACATACACGGAAAAAAACTACGGTGAAAATAACCATACGGATACCTAATTTTGGCACCTGCCAGATGTTATGGTAATGTTAACCAGAAGTATACTATGTTTTGACTAAGCACTTGGTGATGTTACCTGATTGCATGTCGAGTTTACTCAAAGTATCGGTAAATGTACCATACTTCTGATCAAGTTTACCATAACATCTAGCAGGTGCCAAAATCAGGTATCCGTATGGTTATTTTCATAAATCTTTTTTTTCCGTGTACATTAAAAAGTATTGATTTCTCAAGGATTCAGTAAATCCCCTGAAAATCCATTTTTTATGTAGGGTCATAATATATCACTGCTTTGAGGCTAAAATTTTTCTTATGAGCGGATACAGAAATCTTTCTTTCTCTTTCTTCCTCCATTTGAATCTATGTGTTAGGAAAGGATAAAAGAGAAGGCCATCACGTGACTCCAGCCCTTATCTCCGTTTTTTTCTTAACCCACACGATCAAACGGAAGAAGAGAGGGAAAAACAAAATCATGTAACCACCCATTCCCTCGCACCTCTGCGCTGCATAGTTTACGCTTTTTGATAGACAAATATTGAATCCCAAACTTTATGCTTACTACACCCAATGTGTGACGGAGTGAGAGATCGAGCTCGCCTTTTGTTTCTTCTGGCTATCACACTTTTGAAGGGTCACTCTCACTAGCACTGGTACTGTACGCGCTCTTGCACATCTGTTTCTACCACGTTAATTTTGACGAATAACTCCAATCAACTTGCTAACCGAGTTGTTAAAGGCTCACAAACATGCAGTCCGGGACATTCCGTCGCGCTGGCTGTGACGCCGGTTCGAATCTGACTGGATCATGGTAACTTTTTGAACGCATCACGAAATAATGGAAGAAGAATTAAAGATGGAACAGCGATGGTGGGGGGGGGGGGCTAAAAGGTGATTGCTTGAGTATAATCACGACACGCGTCTACTTTGAAGACCATAGGCGTAACTTTGAGGGGAGGGGGGGGGGCTCCACTCCACTAGAAAATCCCCAAAAAATTTTTTTTTTATAAAAAGGAGACAAATTGGAAGAAAAACCTAAACGATATTGAGGAATGGGGCAGTTGCAAGGGTCTAAAATGTTTTGTTTTTTTATGAAGAAAATGATAGTACTTGATGAACTGAGAACAATGGTGCCTTTGGTTTTATCCTAAGTGTCCCGGTTTTGGAGATACACACATGTAAAATTGTAAAAAACCGTGGGCGTAGTGACGTCACTACGCGGAATTCCCATTTAAAACAATGTATTTTGGGCCAAAATCCCATCTCCGGAACAATGGGACTTCATTAGAAACCAAAGGCATCTTTATTCTCAGCTCATCAAGTACTTTCATTTTCTTTATAAAAAACACAACAATTCAGACCTTTGCTACTGACCCCTTAATTGCTAACTTAAAATTTGGGATTTGACTGATGCCAAAATCTAACCTAGCCTAGAAAAATTGTCTAGCTATGCTGATGTTGAAGATTTGAATTCTTATACGAGAAATTCGATCAAAAAAAAAATTAGCCAAAGTCGAAGTCTATTTCTTTATATTATTTATCATACTACTTGAATCAGTCGAGGCGTTCAATTTGGCAACGTTGAATTTTATCCATTTCAATCGAAGCTAAATTTCGAATTCAAGGTGTTCACTACACATCAGGGTGCTGATTTTGCTCTTTTGGATAAGACAAGGCGAGATAGCGGGAATCGATCATTTCCATTGGTTTAAACGGCACGTGACAGATTTGAAGTGGTTTGAGTCGTTCATTTCAGAAAAATTGACTCATCCGTCCACGAATGACTCGAAATCTGTCACGTGACGCCATTTAAACCAATAGGATTTTTCGATTCCTGCTATCTCGTCTTGTCTCGTCCGAAAGAGCAGAATCGGCACCGTGATAGTACGATGTTTTTCATGGGTTTAAATGGAAAAAAAATGCAACGTTGCCATACTGCACACTTCTTTCATGATCCGCATAGCTACACAGAGAAAAATAATTCGGTAAAATTTGATCACCGAAATGTTTGTCCTGAGGACCGAATGCTTCATTAGTAATACTGAGTATTAGGTAAAGGCGGAATCTGGGTTATACTTACCGATTTCTTCGGTGCTTACGACCGAAAATTTTGGTTTATTCCACCGAAAATTTAGGTGATCAAAGTAAGTCGAATCTTCAGTTCTAACAACCGAAGCATTTTTCTCTGTGTATATTTAAACAGAACATGAGCGCTGGTAAACAATTTATTGAGAGAATAGTATGTAAATTTGCAATAAGTAAACCTCTTATGGAACGAATAAAGTGTTTCACAGTCAGTGGCGTCGCGTGTAATCTGCGGCAACGCTGTGTTCCGTCCATCTAAATGCATGAGAAAAGTTGAACTTTTGTAGGTGCTCAGTGCACTACCTCGAATCTATATCTTGCATGGGTTTAAATGGACGAATCGGAGCGTTGCCAAATTGCACGTGACGCCACTGAGCGCACTCTTGGTGAACTTAAAGCAACGGTTATTGAAGATTTGATCCTAAATGTTTTACTATGATAAACCACAGGGGAAACAACTGGTAAAAGAGGTCCATCCAGCTACCAGAATTTTTTTTTGCAAAATCGAAAGTCGGCAAAACCCTATTTTTGGCCTGAATTTGAAACTTTGCGCGGTCATAGCTCTTGAATAACGAAACGTTTCCCGGCATTGCGGTTTGCGCCATCTGAAAGCTTATAAAAGCAGCTTATTTTTTCACGAAAGTTCTTTGTTCAGATTCCTACATTGCGCATATTTTTCAAACTCAAAAAACAGTTTTTTAAAAATTTCTAAAATCGAAAAACTGGCAAAAATGGGCTCAAATATTTTTTAAACTAACTTTTGTAGGACATTAATCCAAAGGTCTTTAAAAGACGCATCTTTTGACGCAAAGTTCACGTCAATATCTTTTTGTCTTTAAAAGTTATGGGGCATTGAAGGTTTTGACTTTGACCCCCTGCCTTCCCGCTCCCAGTTGACCAAATTTAAAAAACTGCAGATATTCTGAAAGCTGACGCTTATTTCTACCATCCCTGAAAGTTTCAAAATTGTCACTTCTAATGGTAGCTGGATGGACCACTTTACCATGTACGAAAAATAAATGATTTTAGCGCGTCTGCCAGGCAGACAGTGGTAAACTTAACCAGAGTATGGTAAACCGTGCCAAACGGTTAACCTAATCTACCACTAGTTACTTTGCTTTTACCATAATTTCTCGCAGAAGCAAACATCAGCTATAAATATTACGTATGCGGTATTTCGTATCAGTCTTTTTTCCGTGCAATTTTGTTTTCCAATGAAACGTGACAACACAGAATGCAGACACTTAATGATGAATAACTGAGAGCTATCACTCATATCCGCATAAAAGTTAATTAGGTACATACTACTCATATACAGCATAGGCCGCAAAGATAAAATCTGACGTTTTCATGAACGAGAATTGTAAAATAACGTCCGTTGTTGTAAATTGAGTCGCGAATTCAATTATTGAATAATTAAGACGAGAACAATGGAATTGACAGAAATGTCCCCGGGTCGTAATTTCCGAAATCGGGACTTTCGATCTTCGCAACCTCGCGTCGGATCACTACGCGCTATTTTACGCGCACCACTCGTACCTCAGCGGCCAGGTCCGTGGATGACATTTTAGAGGCCGCAAAATTCAAGATAAACTCTATGCAATTTGTTTCATTGTTCGCCAGACGCCAGCATTAGCACAACGCGCCATACAAGTAGTATATCTGACATTTTATATGAATGAATTTTACATTGAATTTTTTTGTGCACTTAACCCAGTGCTCCTGGCGTCTAAAAAACCACACGCCTGTGCTGACGAGCGGTCTCACAGATCCCATTATATATTTTACTGATAATTTTGGTCAGATTTTTTTTCTCTTAAAAACTGCACATTTTTAATGAGTCTTTTAGAGAGTAAAACTATCATAAAAATTCGGAATGCCCAGTGCGACAAATTTCTGAAAATACCTCAAAAATCGAGCTTTGCCGAGTTTTCATTAAATTGCATACTACTACCCTTCCCTTACCCTAATTTGGTGGTTTAATATTTCCTTGTAGTAAGTAATGCTGATTGACAACACCTCATAAAACGGCATTTCCAAACGGAAGATGTACCTTGATGTTTAGTACTGAACGGGTCGTCTTGAAAATGTGCTCATTGTAATTTTCTCGGCATTTTACGTAAGTATCAACAATCCAAAGTCGATTCTATTAATAGTACAACTATACTATCGTAAAGGATGAAAGAGCGCATTCCAGATCCAACCGATGCTCTTCGCGGTGAATTTTCAATTGCACATGCCTTATTATCTGAACAAAACTTACCTGAGACTTTGATTTTTTTATGTTATAAAGCGTTCTTTTAATGAAAAGCCAAGATTGCTTACATTTCTTTTATTTCATCTAATATTATGAGGAAAAACTTTTGAAAAATTCCAAAGATTATCGGTTGAGCTCCACCTCCTTTTCTGAAAGGAGCTTCAAGTGAAACTTAAGTGCTTTTTCATAGAGACTGGCTGCTTGAGGGAGGAAAAAAAATTAAAGTAAAGAAAAACATTTCAACGATGGACAAATGGACAATCTATGGACAAAGTCAAAGGTCAACAAAGTATCGCCACAATGTTTTTCCACCAGAAAAACAGAATCAAAAACAAACAAACAAAAATCAAAGCCATTTTTCATGGCCCACATTTTGTTTTACTCAGCCCACTGCGCGACAAGCGCTCTCGTTTGTAATCAAAAGGGAACGGAATAAACTGAAATAATGAGAGACACATCGGGTGTGCTCTTCATCTGAAATCGGCATCCCAGAGAGAACGTAGACATTTAAAAAGTGGCGGCCCTGAAATTTGCACTCGGCCCCTCCCCCTTTATTAGAGATAAATACCGAAATTGCAATTAATTTGTGCTAAATGGTTATCGCAAGTACATGACTCTATACCAGTTGCGGTTTAAGTCTGGCCGTGGACCCACTCTACTTTTCAAATCAATTCGCCCGAAAGAGGCGCCGCTTGCAAATGACAAATTGATTCCGTTCTATTGGAGTTCAGTTGGCGTCACGTATATTCGAAACGAGAACGAGAGTCGCACTTTTGTTTTGACATCAATAAATAAAGTCGACTTTTAATCAGACTTTTAATTGATCAGTGTTTATTTGCGTGCCTTTTACCAGTTTTACCGTTTAAATAATCGACTCTTTTAGTGAAACAAAATAATTTGTTGATATTGATAGCGTCCGGCGCGGACTTTCTGTTCAAGGGAGATGGTTTATGTAAAGATAATATTTGCAAAATTGCCTCATTTGACCTTTCTAAGGATGACGTCGCACGATCAAAATTGGATCTGATCAAACGTTCTATCTCACTCACTATTACGGAGCTGCTACCCATTAAAAATTAGATCCAAGGTTTCATATGCAAATGGATGATAGTAAATGACCAGTTTTCTTATATTTTATTACACACACCCATTGGATTCCAAGAACTTTAAAGCATCTTGCCAACCCAATATAATTCATGAAAATCACAGGTGAATTCACAATCAAAATTATATTGAGTATGCATGTATATAATTCGCCTAGTGTAGGTAGGTCTGAAGTCAGTTTACGTGTAAAAACTTTGTAGCAGAGCGTGGTTTCGATCCACGGACCTCTGGGTTATGGGCCCAGCACGCTTCCACTGCGCCACTCTGCTCTCTGCCACTTGTCCGTGTCAAATTACATTCAAACCTCAATGTAAGCTCAAATTCTATCGATAATCGCAAGCGATACAATACGTTAAAAATCAATAACGTTTATAAATAACTTCATACGTAGCCTCTATTAAAAATTCAACCGTTTTTGCAAACAGAAATATGGAAATGAACAAGTAAAATATAAAAAAATAAAAATAAAAAAACAACATTTTTTCCGTATCCGAATCGTGCGGTTTTTTAATTTCCTTGCCTGAGGCCTGGAACATGTCGAATATCACATGATACAATTAAAATAAAATGGTATATGGCGTTGTTAATTGAAATTTATTTATTTTTTTTCACTCTTTTTTTTTTAATCTTTATATGGTTTTGTTATTTTTGGATCTATAGACTTTCTTGGGTTCATGTGTTTTACTCCTCACAAAATCATTCAATTTCTTTTGAATTAAAAAAAAAAAAAAAAAAAAAAAAAAAAAAAAAAATGCTGCTTCACACATAAAAAAAAAAATTAGAAAAACAAACCATCTTTGAAAGACTTACTGAAATTTTTCCCGGAAAAATTATGCACGGGCGTCGGTTAAAGAACCACACAAGACAAGCACAATTTCACTGTTAGAAATGCTCTATACTTTTATATATAGTTGCTAAATTAGCTGGCTAAAAATTTTATTGTTTAGCATGTTTTGTTGGATTGCCAAAAAGAAAATTGCTGAAATGACATTCTTCATTTTGTTACTAACTGACTATTGACCTTGATGACATAACAATCTAACTGACTACGAATAGAAAATCTTGAAAAACCTTGGTTTGTAAATTTTTCAGATTCTTGGAGTGTAAAATTTACAAACTTTTTGGTTGTAACATTAGCAAAATCTGACATGGTAAAAAGTAAAAAAATTGGATTGTAAAGTTTACAAACCCTTAGATTGTACATTAACAAAATGGAGCATTGTAAAAATTCCAATCCAAAACAAAAAAAGCATCAATATCTTGGATTGTAAATGAGCTTGTTGCACACTTTTTTTTTTTTTAATTCAGAATATTAAAGTACTATGTGAGCTGAGTACTTAGTAATTTTTCCAAAATTTTTTGACGCCGGGAACACAAAGAAAAATTGATTTGAAAAGTCAAAAATTTCATGAGATTTGAAACGGCTCCAAATGGCGGGAATACGCCGATGACGTCAATGTATGGTACGGCCGATTTGTTTACATTTCTGCCCATAAGCTACCATGCCGAAAACGTGAAATTCGGACGCTCACTTCTTCCAAAAAGTCGTCATCTTTGGTCATCTGCCGGACTATATCGATTGTTTTGGACAAACAAAGATCCTGACAAGCCACGAAACGCGTCAATATTTATTTTTTTAAGCATCAAATGAAAATACGAGGTCGCAAAATTCGTCGGTGCCGCTAGTGAAACCAGGGTTAGGAGACTCATCAAATTGACAATCTTCCTAAAGTAAGGCAGCATAAGTATTCTCACTATATTTCATCAGTATTCATCAAGTGTTTACTAACTGTGATTTTCAATTACTTGATGCAGTCAACGCTCAATACTCAGTTATATCATTTTGACAAAGAAGAGAAATATTGAACATTGGAACCGCTTCGTCACATGTTAATTGGATCTTAATAGGTGTCAATTTCCCAGAAATTGTCAAGACATGTTTAATGCCACATAAAGTACAGCTAAATCTAAATTTGTTTAGTGGTTATTGTGTCATTTTCTTGCAAGGAGATTGGTAAATATTAAAAAATTTACATCCCACTGCAGTATGCATTAGATTTAGCTGTACTTTATGTGACATTAAACATGTCTTGACAATTTCTGGGAAATTGACACCTATTAAAATCCAATTAACATGTGACGGAGCGGTTCCAATGTTCAATATTTCTCTTTTTTGTCAAAATGAATTAACTGAGTACTGAGCTTTGACTGCATCAAGTCATTGAAAATCAAAGTTAGTAAACACTTGATGAATACTGATGAAATATAATGAGAATATGCTGCCTTACTTTAGGAAGATTGTAAATTTGTGAGTGGATCAGCGTTATCCGTTGGCTAGCGTTTAAGTCGATGCAAGCTTCACATCGAAAGCTTAATGAGAAAATGTCAATTTATTATTTACTATAAGTTAATTGCTTACCACACTTAAGTTTAAGTATAGGAGGGGCAGATTCCTCTTGAAATGCAAATGAAAAGAATATAGGTTAAAGTGCTACAAACATTACAGTTGACCGATGAAATTCCACCGCTAAGTATATTCAACTGACTTGGGTGAGTCAGGTGTCATACATTAAAATTTACCTGTCCAATTCAGTTTCATACTCAGCAAGGAGATACTCTGACTTCACATGACTACAAGATGCTTTCACTCAAATGACATGATCTTCTACTTTGTATATAATGCTTACAGCAAGCTTACAGGCATAAAGGTTATGGGGAAATCCACTATGTTTCCCTCGACTCTTACTGTCCGAAAACGTTCAAAGTTATTGAAGAATTACACATTAAAAGTCAAAGAGGCAAAGGACAGACAAAATAAACGGATTAGCTTCACTTTAATGGACGAAAAGAGATGCATTGGAGTCATTGGACTAAATTTAACTTGTTGTCAGAGTCTCCTAACCCTGGCTTCACTAGCGGCACCGACGAATTTTGCGACCTCATATTTTCATTTGATGCTTAAAAAAATAAATTCTGACGCGTTTCGTGGCTTTTCAGGATCTTTATTTGTCCAAAACAATCGATACAGTACGGCAGATGACCAAAGATGACGACTTTTTAGAAGAAATGAGCGTCCGAATTTCACGTTTTCGGCATGGTAGCTTATGGGCAGAAATGTAAACAAATTGACCGTACCATACATTGACGTCATCAGTAAGAAGTATTTTACCGAATTTTGGTCTTAGGATCCCCCCTCCCCCGCCCCTTGACAATTTTTGGACCTCGGACTCCCCTTCTCGAAAAATTCCTGGCTATAGTTGGCAGCGCCACTAACTGTCAACATTTTATATAATAATGCTTCCTCGAACGCCTTCAATTAGTTGTGTATGCAAAATCAGCACATCAGTGTAGGAATATTTAACTAGTTACTTAATTTGAGTGACCAAACATTGATTTGTTTTCTCAACCTGGTTGTAAAGAGGATAATCACCGTGCCACATTGATGTAGCACAAGTACACAACAGACCCACTGGGGCGTCAAAAAATTCGTTGATCTACCAAGGCGTAACATGTTATCAAAATACAGAGCCGTTCTACGTGTAGTAACTGGAATGCAAAACATCTGAGATAACAGAGGTCAGAGACTGCGTATTGTTGGATTTTATTCACTCCCATTTTTTGTTGTACTATCCACCTCCTTTTGACAAGAGAATCACAACAAAAGACAACACAATGTAAAATGAGAAAAAGGCGTTGCGTAAAACCGCACGCTCGTCAAAATGTGCAAGCGACACCTTTTTCTTTTCTCTTTCAGAGCACACACGTTTACGCACGGGTTATGTGACGCCTCGCACGGTGCAAGATCCGACTGCAAAAGGGACCGAGATAACGTCTCGATAAAGACGCACATCCTCGATCGATAGTCCCTGCAGATGGATAGATAGATATAGATAAGGGAATAGGTAGGTTCCTTACCGATCGTGTGTCCAAAGTTAAAAATTCGCGGAGTGCGAAAAAAAAAAAAAAAAAGGCACTCACAGTTTTTTGGCTGGCGTCCCCCTCTTCTCCGAGTGAAATAATGACCCATTGTGTCCAAAACGCCAGATCATTTTTTTTTTTTTTTTTTTTTTTGGTCAGGATAGTCTTTTTTCAGAGAGAGGGAGTTATATATATTTAGAGGAAGAAAGAGCGAGAGGGAGTGAAAGAGAAAGGGATAGAGAGAAGAAAATAAATTGCGCTGACTCTTAAAAGGGATTGAGGAGGGACGGAGTGGGGTTGACAATGGAAGAAGTTTGAACTATTGATTGCTTACTGTGTATATCTCCTCTCTCTTCCTCTCTCGGTGGCGCCTTATCGTCGAGATGGATCTCCTAAGACTTATGAAACATGATGTAAGGAGGTGGGCCTGTATCGTATGCCTGTATGCACGTATGCCTGTATGCTCGGCCATGCGCCGTATATTAGTCTCTCTCTCTCTCTCTCTCTCTCTCTCTCTCTCTCTCTCTCTCTCTCTCTCTCTCTCTCTCTCTCTCTCTCTCTTTCTCTCTCTCTCTCTCTCTCTTTTCTCTATCGCTCTCCCTCACTCACTCTGTATTCGGATGCCAACCAATTCACAGATAGTATCTTAATCTGTCGAAGCAGACGCACTCTTACCCACACCGCAGCATCCTTGCATGTATTTACTTACGTAGACGTAAGAGTGTATGAGTCTTTGCGTATTGGTATTTGAGTATTGTATTAAGACACACTCGCGGCCAGGTCCAGAACAATCAATAAACCTCACTCGGTTGCATTATGTCAAAGTGGGCAATGGAAGCCAGTCCGATAGACTTGCGGGCTTGATCGCGAAGCTTGGAATCCGGATCGCTTTGGAGATCGAAGGCTTGGTCTCCTTGGGCGGATCCAGAAAGGTGTCTGTCTCACTCTCCGGCGGTTTGAACTCATGTGTTAGAAAAGCGTAGCAGAGGGGGCCATCGCGCGACTTTAGCTCTTATCTCCATTCTCCGTCCTTTTCTACAACTCACGCGTGGAAATGAGGAGAGAGGGAGAGAGAAAATTTCAGCGTGTCCGCCTGTGTTGGTACATATCTCTATCGAAGGGTTCGACGCGCTCGAGACGTGACGTCGGACCAAGGCAGCGTCTTTCAATTCATTCCATGAAACAGAATCGATTATCTGCAGGTGGTTCGATTGAGCCATTGGAGATCGATACTTTTATACATATAAGCTATTATAAGGAGTAAACATCCTTGCATGGCGACAGGGAACTACATGGAACGTGAGAAATTATGTATCTTCGATTACATGTTATATCTACGAATGATAACATATTATATCTACGTATGATTATGTATCTATATTGCATCTTCTGGAACTTACTTGCCGTAAATTTCACCAGAGTAAAGTAAAATCCATAGTAGGAGAAACAACAAAATTAATTACATCGCCAATTTTATTACAATGTTACGTTTTTGGTTTACCAAACTCAGGTGAAGTTTATTTTACTCTCTGGCTGGGGACAACATGTCCTTTACGATTTGCGATTAATTGAACTGCTTTTGTTAACAATGGACCTATACAACTAAAAACCAAGTTTCGGGAAAAGCAAGACGCTATATTTTAAATGTTAATTATACAATTTGCGCTTTCAATTTTTTTTTTTTTTATGCACACAATTTTTTGTCAATGAATCAATACTCAAAGCTAGAAGAATTTTATTGTTTCTCTCGATTTTTTCATGACTAAATTTTGATTCCGTGGTCCGGTCCAAAATCAGCGGTTCCAAATACTGTACCGACCTTTTTTCCGTGATTTAATCGCTCAATATGTACAAAAAAAAACAAGTGCTTCTAAAGAAACAATCTTTGGAGACTTTGTGAGAGGATCACGTTCATGTCCATTGAAAAGAAGATCTGCGCGTTCCTAAAACCAATAAAATAGCTGTTACAACAATGACAAATCGAATTCAAATTACATGATGAAATCAAAATAAACGGAGCAATAAAAAACATAGCGCAAAATTTTAAATTAAAAAAAAAAAGATTTGTAAACAATTTAATAATGTTTAAAACAGTGCCGCCAGCTTTTGCAAAAAATATACAAATTCTTTATAATTGAATGTAAAAAGTGTATACTTTGCAGCACGGGTGTTGAAGAACGAAACGCAAATGACCTAAACAAAGCATGTAAATCTAACCGGAAAAAAGAAAATTCTGTGTTTTAAAAAAGTTAATTTTTCGACAAATGTTGCAGTTATTTGAGTTCATTTTTGATTGCATCATGAAATATTTTCTTTTCTTTTGTTATGTTATGTGTTGCTTTTATTTTTGTAATACTTAATTTTCTACCTCTAAAAATGATCTGGTTTTGACAGGTCTTACAAGAAGACAAGTAAATTAATAGAATACGGTTTTTTTTTTTTTTTTTTTTTTTTTATTAATTATTTATTATGGGTTTTTTTGTTTGTTTTATATTTCTGTTTGTAAAGACGTTTAAAACTTTTACTAGAGCCTAAACGTATGACGTAATTCATGATCGTTATTGCGGTTTTCTACGCTCGCGTATGGTAATCGAAAAACGTTTGAGCTAACATTAAGCTTTGAATGCGTGATTTGACTTCAATTGAGGACAGAGAGCAGAGTGGCGCAGCGGAAGCGTGCTGGGCCCATAACCCAGACGTCCGTGGATCGAAACCACGCTCTGCTACGATAATTTTACTCGCAATCGGACTTCGCGAACTTGTTGATATTACGAGAATCTTGTATACACTTTGAGCGTATTACAGTCACAATAGGCATCTTTTAAACTCAGAATCTACCTTGCTTGTTTGGCCGACTGTCAGTTTTTGACAAAAAATCGTTCTTCCTTTCTTACTTGTCAAAACTCAATTGCCACAACCTTGATCGGTTTTCGATTTCTAAAGGACAAAACGTAAGGAAAGTGATGTTGCAAGTGTAGACATGGCGGAAAATTTTACCTACGTTACACCATTGCAAACCAGACTTTTGATTCATTAGACCGTAACTTTCTAGTAAAATTTACCTTCTTGAATATCCCGATAGTGGGTAAATTAGACCATATTTAGAAAAAAAATAAAAAAATAAAATAAAAAAAAAATAATAATAATAAAAAAAAATTAAAGTAAAGAAAAGAATCCTTATGAGTTAAATTTAATCAAAAGTTGATGTAAAATTAAGTGAAAATCATGAGCTCAGTTTTACGTGATAGTTATAGGTGAAAATTATGTAACACTGACCTATAGTGATTATTACGCATTGTCAGCAGTTTCGTATCAACTATTCATTAAATTTTACTTAAATGTTTTAATTAATTTTACTTAATTAATGTCACGTTCAAAATGTTGGTTGGGTGGGTTCAAGGGGAGAGAAACGATTTATCAATTTTTCACGCTCCGCCACTGATGGACGCAAGATAAAACTTTGACCTGCAGTACGCCACGAATTACCAAACCAAGTTCATATATATTATCAAACTAGAAAATTACGTCCAAAGTTTTGAATGATACATTTTTTCTAAGACATCTGCTCAATTCTTATGACTGTTGACGCATTTAAGAAAAGTTCCTAGTTTAGCCATAGCAATATTTACTCAAGATCTGTAATTATTTTTCTACTCTGATTCTAAAGATGAGAATGTGACTTTTTCCTTTTCTAAAATAATGTTTCCGATAGTTTGAACCCCTTCCACTTGTCAATGCTACATCCCAATGCTAGTTTTAAAGTTAGACAAAATTCCCTGTTTCTTCATCGTAACGTGAACATGTTTCGAACCGATTGAGACCACATCATTATAGTAACCTCGCCTGAGTTTTGACGTGAAATTCACCAGTCGCATGCGTTGAAAAATATCATATCGCAAATTATGCAACTGGAATTTTGGGGGACCCAAAAAGTTTGAACGAATGTTAATAATAATAATAATGTTTTATATGTCAACCGAGATCGCAGTGATTGAGTTTTGAAAAATAAGAAAGGATGCGAAGGGCGAATTTGCGACAAAATATGACAGTCTACAAAACAAGTTAGGTATATTCTAAGTTTAAGGATGCTGATTGTGACTACGTTCAAAGTAAAGACAAGATTCTCCATGTCAACAAGCCCGCGAAGTCAGTTTGCCTGTAAAAGTATTGTAGCAGAGCGTGGTTTCGATCCACGGACCTCTGGGTTATGGGCCCAGCACGCTTCCTCTGCGCCACTCTGCTCCGTGTTTTAGTCGATGACAAATTACATTGAGGAATCAAAGTCGGCATGATTAATAATGACATTGGAGCCTTGAAAATAACTCTCAACAGTGATTTTTCTTTGCTTTATTTGGTGTGACAATCCCAAGAGTAAATATTTTAAAAAAAAACCAAAACAAAAACATAAAAACCATTATATCCGTGTGGCATTATTGGCACTTTGGTTTAATTTTTTTTTTTTTACTTAATTTTTCTTATTTTGTTTTCCTTTTTTCTTTTCCCTTTCATTTTTTGCGTTACATCACAACCTTTCATGTTTCTGGATACAAAAAAAACCTAACCTCAATCTAAAAAATGTAAAGGAACATCCTACACACTAGTTATTCGTCATCTCTCCTCGCCTATTTCACCCTAAATGATTTAATTCTACGAAAGAAGACCTCAAATAATCTCAGCTGAAACGAGAAAAGAATCTCACGAAAAATAAAACAGATATAAATGAATTATAAACGATTACGGAGAAAAAAAAAAGAGGCAAAGATTTTGATACAGGTGTAGAGAAATCGAGAGGAGTTGATAGAGGAGCAAAATAATAAAAACGTGCAAGGTAAAAGAAAGTGTTACAATATTAAAGGGAGAGAAAGATAGAAAGAGAGAAAGAAAAAAAAAACTCTGTCAAACAAGTGGAAATGAGAGTTATTTTGACAAGTTATTTGTCTATCATTGACGAAGGACTGGCTTGGTAGGGTGAGAGGGAGGGAGTGGGTGCCTAATATTGGCGCCTGGAGAACGAGGAATACTTTGACGCGGAGGACGCATCAAATCCTTCATCAGAGGGTCTCTGGGTCCTGGGTTTGCAATTTGATCCTTTTAAGGAAGACTCCCTGTAACAATAGGTGCCTCTATATGGATATGCAGCGCAGGGTTGTCATCACCTTTCGATTTCTGCCACCGTAAAACAGATATGAGCTATTGTTTCCAAGGAGGAGCCGGGATGAAACAGTCGAGGCATCGCCCAACGTTGCCTATTCACCCACGAGCACGACCCTAAAAAAAAATCACAGGGTTTTGGATAAAAAATACAAATACAAATTAAAAAAAAAGTAATAATAAAAAATAGAAAAATTGGACAGTAATAATAATAATAATAAAAAATAATGAATATGAACAAGTGTAAAGTTTGTTGAGAAGTCCAAATGACATGGGCGCCCACAGAAAAATTGCTAGAGGGGGCAAAATTGCTGAATGGTATGTTTGCGGAGACTCTCCCCTCCACACCATAAAAAAAAAAAAAAAAAAAAAAAAAAAAAAAAAAAAAAAAAAATGCCTCCCGGCAGGCGGGTAAGACGAAGTAGATTCCATGCTTGGTTAAATCATTTTTTTACAAATTTAAATATAGGTTATAATTTACGTTAAATTCTTTTTTATTTTATCAGCTGCTCAAAATCCAAATACTATTGTGAAAAAGAATATATTACCAATAGAGAATTGTGTAATCCTTTCAATGGAAGTGAGAAATAAAAGCTAGGTTATAAAAGTTTTTCACAAATTTTAATAAATATTTTTCACTCGTCTTGTCGCTCGGTCTCCTTAAAAGTGGGTCCACGGCAAAGATTACAGTGGAAATCTGAGTGCTTTGAGCATGGATGTTTCAAGTCCCCTGTTGTCTTCTGACATTAAACAAACATTCACACACTGACATTAGTCTATAGTTGGCTGTAGGCTCCTTGACTGGAGTATAAGCCATAAAACAAGCAAAAAAAAAAAAAAAAAAAAAAAAAATAAATAGGTTATGTTATGATTTTCTTTGAATTATTCAATTTTTTTTTTTTTTATCAGCTGTTCAACATTTAAATGAAAATGCACCTAAGAAAAAGATTATAGTACCAAGATAGAAAAATGTGTAATCTTTGTAACGCTATAATGAGAAATAAATCTGAATAAGAGCAGCTGATCAAACATGAAAATAAATAAATAACGTACCTAAGCAACAGTGCGCGTGTAAAACAAAGAACGAGCAATTATACCAATACTTTATCCTTGTCTTTCACATGTAAAATCCCATAAGAAACTAAATAGCTCGTAAAACACGTAAAACACAAGGAAAATTCAAGGAATGGAGCATATGAACTAAAAATATCCTCCACGATATAAACTAAAATTTTTGAACCAAAAAAACAATTTCTTCATATGAAAACACTGCCAAAAAACCCGAAAAAAACATCACTATAACTCTCTTACAACGCAAAACACGAAAAAATGACTCGAGTAAAAAAGTTGCGTAACAAAACGGCTAACATAAATTTTCCCAAAAAAAATACTCAAAACAAGCACTCCTAAAAATAAACCTCAAAAACACATTTTAGGACTCAAACACGGCCCATAACGCGAAAACTAACTGTCAGATTTACACCATCTTCGAACTCATCCAAGAATTAAACCCAACGAATAGTTGAGACAAATTTCAAAAATAAAAACCAAAAATTACGAACAGGATCGTGGGACATAAAAACGGTAAAACTGGCTGAAACATACATATAAAGATATATATATATTATATATATATATATATATATATATATATATATATATATATATATATATATATATATATATATATATATATATATATATATATATATATATATATATACGAATAGAAATGTTACTAGCCCAATACGATGAATAAATAAATAAATAAGAATAAATGGGACACAAGGCTAAAATAGTGATGAAATTCACAAGACGTTTCGGTCCGTTACAGGACCTTTATCAATTGCTAAAAGACACAGAAAAAAACACAAATGAGTTCCCACCTACATGGCCATGATGGAACTGCACATAAATAATGGATGATAAAGGTCCTGTAACGGACCGAAACGTCTTGTGAATTTCATCACTATTTTAGCCTTGTGTCCCATTTATTCTTATTTATTTATTTATATATATATATATATATATATATATATATATATATATATATATATATATATATATATATATATATATATATATATATATATAGAACAACTTAAATTGGGATAAAGGCTGGAACAAATCACCCAAAATTTGTTCCAGCCTTTATCCCAATTTAAGTTGTTCTCTATATTTTGTTGGCTGATCTAAGTTTTTACGTGTTTATATATATATATATATATATATATATATATATATATATATATATATATATATATATATATATATATATATATATATATATATAATTTTCAACGAGTGGTATTTTCTCACTCAGGGGACCATGAAACGTGCTCATTTGATAAAATTTCCCGAAAAATCCAACATCGCACCCTCCGCAATAAGTAGATTCATGGAATCTACTTAAAAAAGTCTTTAAATAATGGTTCAATTTTAATCAATAATCCCCGATGCATCAATCAATAAAAATAATTTAAACCTGTCAGATGTTATGAGTAAAGGAGATGATAATGATAACGAGAAAAATTCTTACTTTTATTTACATTATAAATTAAACCAAGAATAAATTTCGTCAACTGCTCTAACAGCTTTAAATAATGTATTTTGTCTTTTTTTATTCCTTTCGGTTTTTATCGTGATGTTTTGACCATTCTACATTCCGAGGGGAAGGGGTGCAAGTGCTCCCTATATGCCCCACGATGCGAGCGCCCATGGTCCAAAATATCTCATATGTTCTCATGTAACCCTTCTTGCTGCTAGAATAAGAGGTTACCAGAAAACCCCCAAAGCTATAAGCTCGCTTATATTTCGTCGATAGTTAAATATTCGCACACCGAGGTGCTGATTTGGCCTATCTAAGTAATTGAAGGCACTTGATGACTGATGAAACCTTGGTTTGGAAATGTTATAACAATTCGAAATACTTTTTAGTGTCAATGAGAGATCGAGATACAAAAATGAATAACTCGGGCTTAATATTGAGTGGGTTAACCATCAGAGCTGCCGTTTTGTGTATATTTAGTGCGCTGTTTTCAATTTACCGATGATTCCATAAATGATTACACTGCAGTTCAGTCTAGTTGGACTGGAATGCAATAAAATACTTTGATCTTTTATACATTGGCGTGCCGTGGTTTTCAGAGGGGGGGGGGGAGGCAAGAATGCAATCTTGCCGCCCTCCGTGAATCGGCGCCCCTCAAAAATATAAATTTGATTACTTTTTTTTTTTTTTTTTTTTTTTTTTTTTTTTTTTTTTTTGCTTGTTACACACTGATTTTGCCGCCCTCTATGTTTCATTTTGAATGATAACCTTTTTTTTTTTCTTGGTTGTTCATCCTGATTTTGCAGCCCTCGGAGAATGCCGCCCGGGGCAAGGGTACCCACACACATCTCCCCCCCCCCCCCACAGTGGCAAGCTCCTGCTGTTATATTGTCTCAACCGGTGGAGTCACCGTTGCTTACGTTAAAAAATTGTGCATGGTTTAGTTCGTGGTGTCCACTGATTGTGAAAAAAAAAAATACATAAGAGCGAGTATTTTGTGCATTATACAGTCATAAACTGAACTAAACGGTATAATCTTGAGGTCAATCAGTGGTATCATCGATCAATTAGAAGACATCATCATAAATGGCGGTAGCCACCAGAACAAGTCCAAAAATATACATCAATAAAAAAGGTGGCCTCCGCAGACACTCACCATAAAATATACTTAAAGTGGTAGCTCTGTATTTAACCCTTTCAATACCTGGCTCTTGTAGGTATATCAGGGTTTGTCTCTGCGTGTATCCTTTGTGAGGAAACGTATTGTCCAGCGCCTTCAATTCGCAATGTATGCAAAAGGAATTCCGTGAAGTACGACCATGTAACTACCCACTCAATTGAACGAGCTAGCGTTAGTTTTTAAGGGTTCAACAATAATGTAAAATCATGAAGAAATCTGAGAAGAACCGAGAAATAACTTTAGGTAATATATCGAAACCGACCATTCTTTAGGTATGGGAGAGCCAAAGCTTCAGGCAGATTGCCCTAAGAATTTGGTTCTCTTGCCTAGAGAGTGCTTGGTATCGATATATACCTATACTCACTTTGGTCTTTTGGCCTAAAGTTTTTTCTCAGTGATATGTAAATAAAGTTTTTGAATGTTTATCCGTTCGAAATATTATGCTGATCGGAGAAAAAAGGAATAATAGTCAGTGAAAAGAGCTTAATGGCAGCCGATAAAAATAAAAACAGAATTGAATTGAATTGATTACACCAGTCTTCGCCCAACCCAAGAGTAGAAGATATAATTTTGAAATTCCTACTTCAAAAATGAAGCCAACATAACCACTCACTGACTTCATTCTCATATGATTTTTAACTAAGAGACTAATTCCAAAAGTCACTGATATGTAACTCCCAAAACAAGCCTCCCTCCCAAAGTCATCAGGGGGCTGAGACTCCTTCAGTTTCAAAATAAATCACAAAGAACTGAGAAAGTCGTATACTGACATTTTCTGAGGAAGCCCAGAGAGATACCAGAAAATTGATGGCAACTATGGATATTCCAAAGCCAAGAGCGTATAATGGAGACGTTGCATGACGTAGGCCATGGCCTTAAGTAGCGACACGGAGGTCGGAGCCGAGCCGCGCCGGGGCCGTTACTCTTTACACCCTCGCCTTGTCCGATCGGCTCAAAAAATCAGTCTCCTCGATTCTCTGTATAGGTGACTGACTCGCTGATCTGCTGATCCCTGCTTGCTGATGCATCAAACCATCCTACGAAAACGCATCTTGGCGACTATATATATAGGACATCGAGGCTGCCCCCCAAAAAGAACCTGTCTCACCTCTGCCTCTGTTTGTTGTCCATATTACTGTTTACATGCAAGCTACAACATTCGCTTGAGTGGGTTTGCGCAATCCCTTTCTTTCCTTTATCCAAAGCATGGATATAGAGTAGGTAATTAAAAGATTCCTCGGATGATTTTCTGCGCAAACATGATTATTGGGCCACAAAGATATGCTGGTTTATGCAATCATTGTCATTCACGCACGAAACGTCAGATGGCATTTATACTCAGACTTACCTTCCACGCCTTTTTCCGATGAAGTACGGACTTTCAAGGTATAGGTCTTTATATCTGTAGTTTATATGTATATCGTGTATCTATGCAAAGACCGCTGTAAGGGTAAAGAAGAAATCCTTTTTTATACGGTCCCAAGTGGCAAAAATGTACCTAAAACGGAAGGTTATCTGCAAATTTTCCTGGGGGAGAAACTTGCGTAAAATGGTCAAATTGGAGTCATCTTTTTTACGCCAACAGAACTTTTACGGAAAGTTTTCCTGAGTTAAACGGAGCCTTTTTTAGTATGCCGCAAAATAACGAAAAAACTTTTAAATAACCTTCCATTCTTTTCTTTTTTTAAGAAAATGAGAGTAGTAATTGATGTGCACTTATGGTTATCCTGAAGGTTTTTTCGTTCTTTTGCGGCTTTACTGGAAAAGTTCCGCTTAACCCTTTAAGGGCCAAGCCCGAATATTCTCGTTTTTCTCCTCTAGTCTATTTCACATTGTTTCAGTCTTTATTCCGATTGAATGCGACTATCGATGAAAACTCTTACTAAATGAGCTTTCTTTGTGCGCCTTCAACTCACAGTGTAGGCAATGCCAACTCCCCCGAGTACGAACAGTTAACTACCTTCCCTATTTAAATGAAAGAGTGGTGTTCTTTTGAACTAACCATAGTAACCAGGCCCTTAGAGGGTTAACCGCAGGAAAACCTTCTGAAAAAGTTCCGTTTACGTAAAAAGAGATTATTCCAATTCGCCCGTTTGACGCAAGTTCCTGCCCCAGGAAAACTTGCGGAAAATCTTCCATTTTAGGTCCATTTTTGCTGCTTGGGGCCGTGCGAGGATAACTATATTGTTGTTAACCAGCGTTGACGACACTGTGTTGTAATTGTTATCTTCGTTTCTACGATGGGTGTGCGGAACCCCGTCAAAGAGGGGAATTGCCTCTATTTCAATAAGACGGGTTTCCGGCTCCGTCACAAAAACTATGGAATGAGTGATGAGACCATTGTGAGTAATGAGCACAAAGGTGTTCGACTAAGTGACCAACTCATGGTACCAAGGAGAGAAGATGAAACAAATATTCCCTCAACGATTTTTCTCTCTAAAGGCTTGGTTTATTTTATTTTTTTTTTTTTTCTATTTTACTGTATCTTTTTTTAATTTAAGATTTTTCATCAGCTTGGTACATCCTATACTGAATGTTACCTATTTTTGGCTATTCCGCGGCTATATTTTCTGAAAAATTGTAAATTCCAAAATAAAATTGTAATTAATTAAAAATAAGAAAAAAACATAATTGGTATTTTACATTTTATATTCTTTTCCATTAAATATAAACGATTGAGTCACTGATTTTACAATGACATATAGAATTTCCTTGTAATTCATGGATTGAATCGATTTTCTTCCATAACCTGAAGCCTATAGAGCCTAACAAGTTTAATAAAATCACGGAGAGCGTATTGATATGTATAATTGATGCTGGGGGGGGGGGGGGGGTGTTGACCCTTCCCCCGCTTGGCCTGGTGGCTACCGCAACTTATTACGTCAAAAAGCCGTGGTCTATATCAAATATCAGTAGGTCCCAAAATGTAATTTAATTGAAAAAACTCGGACTAGGAGTTTCTCAGACTCCCTATATCGCTCGAAACAGGAATTTTTTGCGCGCTTCCGAGGGCGGACTAGTGTTTTTACTTGGTGTGCATAATCTCCAACACTATAGACGAGGATAGAAAAATATCGAAGCCCCTACCTCCCCCTGTTTTCCCGGTATATCAGCAGAAAATTTTCATGAGAGTCTCACAAACTTACATCCGGGGTTACGGGTTAAATATCCTTACATTATCAGTACCATGCACTAACCCTCAAAAATATAAAACAAAAAAAATATTTTGGAAGGGTCAGAAACTTTAATCGAGAATCAAGGGCTGTTTTTTCCAAAGACTTCTAAAACTATCTAGACTGGACATAACGCCTGCCCATTGAAGCCGATCGGTATGCAACCACGATTACAGTATGTGGCACTAGGATTTTCGGAAATACATTGATTTAAATGGGAAAATGAATTTTTTGAAAAATTAATTAAAAATACTAAAAAAAGTATTTTTCCATAAAACTTGGTACCGTTTGAAAGCTCATGATATGCAGATTTCGGTTCGGGCCGGTTTTTATACCGTTTTTTCAATCGTAAACATTCTATAGAGGCTCAAAGTTAGGTCAAATTTCCTCGATTCTACGGGGTGTTCCACCGTTTCGATACCCCGCTGAGACAACCTACATAGCTGTACATATATACTCAATTTTACGCAATCTATGTTATGATTAAAGTTATAATTATTGTGTATCTCAATAATTTATCGCATAAATTTTATTTTTTTGAGCTACAACCATTCAAAAAAAGTGCAAAGAAAACAATTTTATGAAACACCCTGTAGAAAATCGGTACCCAACTTTAAGCCCCTGTAGAATGTTTCTCGTTCAAAAATCACACATACAACCGGCCCGAACCGAAATCTGCATATCACGAGCTATCAAATTGTACCAAGTTTTTCGGAAAAAGATTTTTTTTAGTATTTTCCCATTTAAATCAATGTATTTCTGAAAATCTTAGCACATACTGTAATCGTGGATGCGGCGTAGCCAGGCGCAACATGCAATTTTTGTCCCACTCTTCAGCTTCACTTT
The DNA here is from genome assembly GCA_011764245.1 of Trialeurodes vaporariorum. Taxonomy (NCBI): domain Eukaryota; kingdom Metazoa; phylum Arthropoda; class Insecta; order Hemiptera; family Aleyrodidae; genus Trialeurodes; species Trialeurodes vaporariorum. Next base: position 29,676,022 of record VMOF01000035.1, read on the forward strand.
CCTCGCCCTAAAATCGGCCTGATGTCCAGTCTAGATAGTATTAGAAGTCTTTGGTTTTTTCACTATGCCTAGAATCGTTTACGGGAGAAATGGAAGCTGACATGACGTTGAGTTGAGACTGAAGTAAAGCCACCCATTCTTATTCACAATATACTTGAGAATAGGCCACCCGCATGTCATCACATTCCAAAAGGTCTTCAAAACGAAGGCATCATGCATTGGCAAATTGCATAGCACAGGCATTTGCGTGGCTCGTGGTCTCGAGCACATGCAGATCGGTCCGATCGTCTTTCTCTCTCCTTGCCCATTGGAGCACGCGTGTTAGACAAGAACAGAAGAGGGGCGTTCCCGTGACTTTCACCCCTCCCTCTATCCTTTTCCAACTTGTGCGTTCGAATGTACAAAGAGAGAGAAGAGAAGTTTCTTTGATCCGCCAGTGGATCAAATCCCTGTCAATGATACTCGAGCTCACAGAGAAACTCGAGCGCTTTCACGAACCTTTTGTTTTGAAATTTTTGTTCAAAGTGAGCGCGCGCGTCAAAGATTATTCATCGGAATGAGGCTTCTCGTCGTCAATTTCTCTTCTCCCCTCCCCCTTTCCTTCTCTCTATCATAAATCCCTCTCACCACCTCATACTCGATCAGTCTTCAAAAGTGCCATTCGCGATCTCTATTGTTTTAACGACTTCAAGATCAAGGGTCACCAAAGATGCGAAACCGGCCTTTGACGCGCACGAGGATTCTGCTGCCGTACGGTACAAAAACGCCGTTACTGCATAGAGATTCCCATGCGCAGGCGACGTTTTTGCTTTGAACGACCGCCAAGCGCTACTCGAAGAGCGATCTACTTGTCAGTTCGCGCGATATGTCACCGCACAAAGGGATGGTGTTTCATAATTTGTATTATTTGTCTCAAGATTTTTGTTTAAATTTTGTTTTTTTTTGCTTTTTTGTTTTTAATTTTTTAATTTTTTACAGGAATATTAATTCTTTTTGAAAAAAAACTCGAATCCTTGTTCCCATTTAAAATTCTAAAATTCTAAAAAAAAAAAAAAACAAGTAAAAGTAAGTAAGTAAAACAGTACGCAAAAGCATCGATTTCTAGAAATTCAGGTGAACCTTTTCGATCCAGTCGATCCTCTTCCACAGGTTTAAATGTCGATCAATGGCGGCTCGTGCGATTTGGCAACCATGTAATTTTTCAATTTAAACTTATGTAAAAGAATCGATTCTTGAGGAGGCTAGCAGCCTCCAGGAGAATCGATTGTTTTACATTGGTTCAATGAGAGGAGGACACTGTTGCCAAATTTCACGAGCCGCCACTGATGTCGATGTACGAGTATTATCGCAATTACGAGGCGCTCTGCGCCATCTGACACTTTTCCATACTCACTCAGTGTTCACAGTCAGAACAACGCCATTACACGTCTTAAACTTAAAAGTAATTTTGTGACTCTGTGAAAGAATTGCATAGAATATAAATGAGCTCGTCGGAATTTTTACTGAATTTTCTAGAATTAACTATTCAATCACTAATTATAGAGAGTTCCATCGTTCTTTGCCACTTTTTTTTTTTTTTTTTTTTTTTTTTTTTACATGATTTTGATGTCCAAAACGTACCACGCATTTCACCACCGAGCGCCAGCAAGCTTAATCCGTGCCTTGTCTCCTCGAAAACTTCAAATATCCGTCGATTAATTCAGCACTTTCCTCCACTTCCTTACTTCTTCTTCTTGATTGTAATTGTTTATTATGTGACTTTCGAGTGCCCTCTTTGTTTCGTGGTGTCATGACCTATCGCGACCCAGATGCGGTCCATCGGCACTCGCGACCGCCCCTTGCCCTCCTGGAGAAGGGGGAATACTTCACGTCCCTTAAAAATTACCTGCAGCTTAGTGCCTTCGAGTGCTCATAGTGTAATGGTCCTCCTTTTGAGTATCTTTTAAAATATACTGGCGTTGCATATTTTTTTTTTTTTTTTTTTTTTTTTTTTTTTTTAAGGAAAAATAAAACTGACAGATCCGCTTTCGATCATAAGCTCATATAGCTGTATACTGTATAGAATATACACATTACACATACTTATACATACAGAGAAAAGGTGGATCAGAAACCACGGAAGCAACGAATCCATGTATAAGTAAGTAATATACAAATATAAACAGACTAGAGTATAAGCTCGGAATATACACTATACAGGGTGCGTGTATCAGAAACATACGTCGTCCTTGTAACAACGTATTTTTGAGGTCAAAATAATACTTTTTCCCCCTTAAAACACGTGACCGAAAATGCCCCTCTTTTGAGCTACAGCTCCTCAAAGTTTTAAAAAATATCTAAATGATTTTTTTGTAATAGTAACCACCATTATGAACGAAAGGTCATGAAAATTGGTGTGCCGAGGTAATTTTACGTGTAAAATCCATCAATGACTTCAAGAAATTCAGAAATTAGGTCCGACTGTATTTTCCATAGGCAATCTTGTACCTTCAACGACACAAATTTTATATTACAGATTGGAAATTTGAGAAAAAAAAATTACTGAAAGCAGATGGTAAAAACTCTTAGAAAGATTTTTGGTCATCTGTTTTTGTCGATACGCTGCACTAGGTGGAAAAGTCAGCTCTTTTACCATAAAGAGCGGCAATGAGTAAGAAACCTGTCACTTTGCTGCTTCTTCGGGCCGCCCGCTATAGTAAAAGCGTTGACTTTTCCACCTTCATCATCTCGCTTAAAATGCGTATCGGCAAAAACAGAGAGGACCAAAAATCTTTCAAAAAAGTTTTCTCATCTGTTGTCAATTGTTTTTCAAATTTCCAATTCGTATCATAAAATGTGTGCCATTGAAGGTGCAAGATTGCCTGAAAAGTACAGTCAGACTAAAGATTACTTATACTCCAGATATGGCACTAGCTCTCTAGCCAATGTTAAATTTTGTTGAGCGCCTTCATTTCTAAAACCGAGCTAAAACACATACACTGGCCCACGGTTTGTTTACGTTTCGGCGAGCGAGAGACGTGAGGGCGGGGTGGGGGTCGTGGGCCAGCCGACTGGCCCCGCCCCGCCCGCACGTCTCTCGCTCGCCGAAATGTAAACAAACCGTGGGCCAGTGTATGTGTTTTAGCAATGAAGGCGCTCAACAAGATTTTAGCTAGTGCCATATCTGAGTCAGACCTAATTTCTGAATTTCTTGAGGTCATTAAATTGTATACGTAAAATTACCTGCTTTTTGCTACTTGAGTTGTTGCCAAATAACCGGAGCCGCCGCTGTGTCCCAAACCATGAGTAAAAAATCAGCTTTACACCTCTGCGAACAAGAGGGTAAAAACTGGGACTTCCTGCAGGGTGACACTTTTTTTTTTTTTTTTTTTTTTTTTTTTTTAGAAGTAGCTGGAAACCAACCACTTGATCAACGCGTTCACAGTTTATGGTGTCGTATAAAAGTAACATCAGCAAGTGAACAGATTCTGTGTATCTACGGCGGAAACTCTGACTCGATTATAATATATATAACCGCCACTTTGAAAGTTCAAGGAAGCTTAAGAAGTAAAGTAGATCCGCCGAAAGGTTGTCGCTCATCGCACGGTCTGATGTGCTCCAGCGCGGTAGAAATATAATGCGGAAGGATCTAAAATTTTCCGCACAATTTGTTTCTCGAATCAATTCGGATATATTTTTTTTTTTTCTTCTTTTTTTTCGAAGACTATTATACTTACTCGCAGATCACAGGTGCTTCATCTTACATCTTTGCCTCCCGCCACACAGTAGATCGAACATGCGATTTCCCGGATATAATTTTAAGGTAAGTGACCTAAAGGTGGCCATACCTTTGCTTGGGGCCAAAATTTAAGAATAAGTCATGAGAGATAGAAAAAAACTAAATTATGTCGATTTACTATACAGAAAGTTAGTTGGCTACCATATGTTAATTTCATTTTTTTTTTAAATTTGCTCGTTTTTGAGGTTTTTTTGCGTTTGAAAATAAGTAGAGTTTTAACATCGCGCAAAACATGCACCTAAGGAGGCCACCCCTAATATTTTTGATATACCTAAAGGTGGACACCCCCTTTTAAATTTCATTAATAAGTATTAAAATGCTGTTTTATCGTTCAAAAACGGAATTTAGACTCTAGTTACACCAGAAATTATAATGATTATGATGAATTGAAATTCAAAGGTGGAATCAATTCAAAGGCTTAGCTTTTACGATTGTTCACTTCCTTGAAAATTAGCTGCAGACCTGCAAAAATGGACGTTGCACTGTTCCGCGACGACTAAATCGCCCGATGCTCTTGATTTTTGGAGTGGGGGATGCAAAAGCATTCTGCCACTCAGCACTAACGCCATATATCGTCAATTCGTGTAATTAACTGAAATAAGCTGGGGTGGGCCACCTTAAGAGCCGGGCCACCTTTGGGTCACCTATATTACAAATAAAAATCAAGATAATGAACAATAAATAGAAATTAAAGTGACTTACTTATTGGTAAAATCATACATTAGAAAGCTTAAAATGATTCTAATAACATGATTTTCATAATAAAATATTCACAGTAAAATTTTTTTAAAGCAAAGAAAAAGAACATCTTTGAATGTTTGGAAAAATAAATATTTTCGAACCAAAGTGCGCCACTGCCCCTCCCCTTCACCTATTCTACCTCTCCATCCTGACTCTTGTCTTATCTTAGACACACCAAGCTCCGCACATCCTCATGGGTAAATGGGTTTCGCAAAAATTGTATAATGAGATTCCTTTTTTTCTCTCTCTTTTTCTTTTACTTTTATTTTTACATCACTGCCTTTCAATATATCACGTTGAATCCGAACAAATTGAGTGTGTAATGTAAATGCCGCGTGTTCGACACATGATGGTGAATCCAGAAATATGCTCTTCTCTCTTTTTGTCCATTTGAACCACGTGTGTTGGAGAAGGACTGAAAGGTCACGTGACGTCCATTGCTTCCTATATCCCTTTCTAACATATGCGTTTAAATGAGGGAGAGGAGGAAGAAGGAAAAAAATATTGGTTACGTCATTGGCTTGATCCTTGGATCGTTAAGTTTTCTTTTGAGCATGTAAATCTTGCGTCATTATGTCCATCCGAGAGTCGTAAGAAAAATTGAGAATGAATGACTTTTGTTTTCTATTTGAGGTTGTTTTAAATGTCTTATAAGTTGCCCAAAAACAATTCAAGACAGCGCAGCGGTGGGCTGATCATAAAAGATCGTATCTCGTAATTGTATCGAGTAACTATCGAGTGTGCGTGTCATTTTTTTTTTTTTTTTACATATATGGGCGATCAATGGCAATGGTGTCACACTGAAAAAAACAGCTTTCGTAATTTTTACCATCACTTTTGGTTTAACTTTTCGACAATCCAAGAAAATTGTAAATTTTCCGTTTTCCATGCTTTGAGTTCAAGACGTATTGGTTTTTAAATCATAACTTTTAACCAAGACATCTTGAACTCAAACCATTGAAAACACAAAATTTCTAATTTTCTTGGATTGTCGAAAATTTAAACCAATGTTATGGTAATCTTGTACAATAGCTGTTTTTTTTTCAGTGCATTACGATAGGTTCCATTCTGATAGAAACCAATCAATTTCTCCAATGTGAACACGATGATAGCTCAGGAGTCATCAGTGAATTTCCTCATAGAAAAGAAACCACCTTTAAGAATAACACGTACCCTCGATCATAGGCTCGGTGCTGGCATTACTAGTTATTATTATCACTTATGATAGTTGATAATCAGCCTGCAGCCGAATCCAACGACAGAAAAAACAAAAAATTGCAAGTTAAACTTGGAGACAACCCAAATTTTATAAAATTGTATAGCCAACATGAATATTTGTGATATAATACATCAGACCTTTAAAGTGAAGAAAATGGGGTATAAGGACGGGATGGAATAAAAGTTTTAAAAAAAAAAGTTAATCGGTGAGTTTAAAATAATACTAAACTGTGATTCCAGAAGTAATTTATTTACAGAGGTACCGAAAAACAAAAGAAAAACTCTTTATCACCGGTATAATATATATCTTTGATAATTGCTCCCAAAGGGAGCATTAGAGTTTGGGTTGAGAAGTTGTGCTATCTCTTGTTTTTAAGAATATCATTTTTCTTAGTTTCATTATTAACAATGAAACCTAGCACGAGGTTCACACGAAATTAAAGTTACTTATACTTTTCCGAAACGTGTGGAGGAGTAAATATAGGGATACAGGGAATAAGCGGAAAATACGGCAAATTATAGGAGCTTTGCTTGAGCGGGAAGAGGGAAGAGCGAAGAGGGGGGAGGGGGAGGGTGGAAGCGCAAAGAAGCCAAACCTCGAACGAGATAAGAAAACCCTCGTTGTTTCTCCCAAAAACTTTTGAGCATAGCTTCGAGACTTTTTAAAAACTTCCAAGACTGCGCTCTTAGCTCCGTTCCCAGCGCCGCTTCTTTCACTTTTTATTTTTGCCAGTTTGTAACCGCAACTTTTTTTGTTTTATGAGCCTCCCCCCCCCCTTCGGAAGGAGAGAGCGGCTCCCCCTCCGAACAGACGGTTTCGAATGTCGAGCTGCCATTTATTTTTTACTTTTTGTTTCTTGCGCGTTATTTGCCCCGTCATTAATGATAATAATCACGTTGTTAAGCTCGCTTCTTCGGTGTTTATTTTGAAAATTATTTGTGACCGAGGAGAAAATGCAAGCAGGAAAATTGAATTTTTTCCTCTCACGGACAGAGAGAAATTAACATAAAAGAAAGAAAGTTTGACAATTCTATCATGGTTTCCAGTTGGTGACATCTATATAAAACCGTAAAAGTGTGAACACCTCAGTCTTAATTAGGATTGAATAAAGAAAAATGATGAATAAAGGAAAATAAAGAGGGAAAATATGGTAATGCCAAATTTTAATGACCCTAGAATGGAATGGAACGAATTCTTATGTTAGCCACTTTATTAAACTCCCAGACGAAAACATATAGCTTTGGAAATGACTAAACAAGAAAAGAAATCTCATTTCATTTAGCGTATGGTTTCAAAGGACGCAATTCGGTTTATTTAGAAGTCATGCACTGAAAAAAAGTTCTAAATTTAACTATTAACTTAGTGAAAAGCGTGGCTAACACTTAAAAACTGTTACTTTTACTATTTGAAATGGTTTAATAATTAACACAGGACGGAGGTAATTTAAACTATTTCAAATGGTAAAACTAAAATATTTTTAAGAGTTATCGTCGTTATTTCTCATTATTGCAAGATGGAATTGAATGAAAATAAAGAGATCTGCAGCTCATCATTACAAAGGGCATTTAAATCATATAACATCAAGACTTAGACAAGCTTGTTTTGATTTGAAGGGATTAAAAAATTTGAAAATTCGTCAAATACTATCAGTCATTTGTGATCTATACAGTGACGGCAAGGGAGGAAATGCCTCACCCAATTCAGGAAAGGGAATGGAAGAAAACGTAAACCATTCTTAAAATCACACGGAAAGTAGTCAACTATTCGTACGCACCAGTACCGTTTTAGTCTATCTTGGAAAATGAAGGCGCGCCAAAAAATTAAGACCAATCTGTCGAATTTCGGGAAGTTTCGGGTAGAGTTTGTGAATCAGATAGTATTATAGTTGTGAGAGTTGTATTGTGAGTTCAGAGTTGAACACTTATAATTCCACCAAACAGAAAACCACGAAAAATGTTAAAAATGCATGCCAAGATACATACAAGCAAAGCGAGCCACCCGCAGATAGCAGGTTTTGAGCAAAATCCAATTAAATGCTTCAGGGCAAAATGTTCTATTCACGTTGAGCTCTACTGAACCAAAACATCATAAAAAAAATGTGTTTTGGTAATTTGGTTTCTTAAAAAAAATATTGTTTAAGTAATTTCCTGTCACGAAACCGCTCGGATTTAGCCTTTTTTTTTACCCTAACTTGTGCTTTCAACCACTTGGAGGACAAGGCTTTCAATTTGGATCCTTACTGGAAACATGGTGGAAAGAGTAGACTCAGAAAATCAGAAAATCGGCCAGAAAGTTGGTCTACCTTTGACCCAACCCTATATTCCCTGGTGAAAAAGTTGCATTAACTCTGCTCCAACTTTCATTTGGATTTCCCGTGTGAAGCATCGGAAATCACTGTGATTTTCACGTCCACGTGGAAAATTGTAAAAGAGTTGTTGAAACATCTTCACAGGGTTGTGCCTCCTTCTTAAAACTTTTTTTTTTCAATACTGATTACCAATAATACTCTATTCTAATCAGTATTCTCGTGTTGACACTGAAAAAAAGGACTGAATTTACAATTATTTACGTATATTAAAGAATAGTCGAAACCAAAAATTTGTTAATTTTACCAATAAAAATAGTGATTGTAATGCAGCACGGGTGCGTGATCTAACTGTTTTAAATGCACTGAAAAAACAGATATCGTAAGATTTACCATGACTTGATTTAAAGTTTTGACTATTCAAGAAAAATTGCAAGTTTTAAAGTTGCCTTGGTTTGAGTCTTAGAAATGTCTTGGTTAAAATTTAACCGATACGTACATTTTGAACTGAAACCATGAAAAACGTAAAATTTACTATTTATCTCGGATTGTCGAAAATTTAAACCAAGTTATGGCAAATCATTACTATAGCTGTTTTCCAGTATGGTAAAAACCCCTTTATATCTCATCCATACTTTCAACTTTATAAATAGTAAAATTCAGCAAATTTTTCCGGTACACTTAATGAATGCTTCTTCCGAATATCGATACCAATCAAATCCCTGCTCAACAAGCGACGCTCATCAGTCACGGCCCCAATCCGCGATCAACTCCCGTCTGATACCCTCAAACCCGCCACGCGGCCGTAACCGCGAACAAGTCTCGCGGTGGCGGCCACGACACTCTATAGTAAAGAGAGAGAGAGAGAGAGAGAGAGAGAGAGAGAGAGAGAGAGAGAGAGAGAGAGGGGGGGGGAGAGAGAGAGAGAGAAAGAGAGAGAGAGAGAGAGAGAGAGAAGGAGGAGGAGTCTTCCGTATTGCTAACAAGATTTACGGCTGCCATTTTGTCAATAAGGACCGTGAATGCGAGAGCGGCTGCTGCGAGAGAGAGAGAGAGAAAAAGAGAGAGCGAGAGAGAGGGAGAGAGATAGAGAGAGAGAGAAAGAGAGTGAGTGTGAAGTGAATGCTGTGCGCTCCTTCACTCGTCCGCGCCTCGCTCTCGCACACTGCACACAAGTGTACCGGGTGCGGAGCCTGAGCCGGAGCGCGGTGGAATGGATCTCGATTCAGGAGAGATCGTGGGAGGGTGAAAGGTAGGGGGGAGAGGGGATGAGAGGGGGAGCTCCCGCATCCCCCACGTCCTCCGTCCCTGCACTCACTCCCGCTACCCGCGACGGGGACTCGAGAACGAGGTCTTCTCGCCGCTCTGATTGGTGGAAAAACGAGATATTGATCCGCGTATCGGGAGCCAACTTTATCTCGCAAAGAAATCTCCCCACCGCTGCTGCGCTGCGCTGCCCGCCCCCCGCCACCGTCCCCCCTGTTCCTCCGTGCTCGCGCCGCCGCCTCTCTCCTCCCCCCTCCGTGCTTCGCCCCCTACTATTACTCCCCACTAACACGTACCCCATCGCCGCGCCACCACGAGCGTCACCCTGGGGATTTTTTTTTTTCGCTCTTCCAACTTAGAGCTGCTTCCTTCCCTCTCTCACTCTCTCTTCGACGCTTTCGCGATGCTTGCGTTCTCCCCCGGTTTCGCTGTGGCAACTGGAGTTGGATTTTGCTGCTTCTGCAATCCGAATCTCTCTACCTCCCCCCCCCCCCCCCCTCTCTCTCTCTCTCTCTCTCTCTCTCTCTCTCTCTCTCTCTCTCTCTCTCTCTCTCCCTCCTCATATCGAGTTGGAGTGCGACAACCCACGACCCACGATCGGTAACCAGGGTAACCAACCAACCGGTCGGTGTGCATTGCCGCGGATCGCAATCATTTTTAAAGGTTTCCGCGGAAGGAATGGTGTCCCGAGCGATGAAACCCTGACATCCCTGACGTCCAGTTGAAGGATCGGCGATTTCTGTTAATATGGAGTTATTTTCTGACGTTGCTATATTCTAATTTTAAGTCTTGTGTTTACGTCCGAGGTATTGGTTTTGATTGGTGAATTTGAAGCATAGGTGGATACAGGAATCTTTCTTTGTCTCTTTACTTCAATTTGAACGCATGTTTTAGAAAGGGATAGCAGAGGGAGCCATCAAGTGACTTTAGTCCCTATCTTCGTCCTTTTCTAACACAAACGTTTAAATGGGATAGGAGAGAGAGACAAACAAATTCCTAAATCTGAATCCACGCATGATGTTTGAAGTATGTCATGCGTGCGGTCATCTGATAAAAAGCTGCAATGAGTATGAGCAAATCTAATAGAGGATGTCGTTCAGATCGTTTGTTGATCTAAATTTTAAGTCATATTCGAAACAGTATATCCTTTTTTCCAAGTCACAGTCACGTCATAACGTATAGACTAATAAGTGAGCGGACTCCCGCGTTTCAGCTGTTCCACCGCTAGAGAGCGCTAGCATTCAAGTGGTGGCGATGCGAACCGCAACTCCGTAAGATCGCGTGTCTAATTCGTGATTTTCAAAAATGAATTACAAATACAAATTTGTCGTGATTTGAAAACAAAAAATTGCGGAAATAGGAAGAGGGGAGTCTCAAAAATAATGCACACGACTTAATTTGGTAGTCTTAGCTTTTTTTTTTTTTTTTTTTTTTTTTTTTTTTTTCATTGCGTTTTTGGCGAGAGAAAAAAAAAAGAAATGGAGCCCCATAGGGTTAGGAAAAATATTTTGCATCATTGATGTCCTCCAAGAATGACAGAAACGTTTTGTTCGGTGTCAAAGGATAAATTGACTCGCTGCTACTGTGACGTTAACGCCATTTCTGAATAAACTGCCTGTATTTACGGATGTTTATACTATTTTGATAAGATGCTTTACAATACGTCTCAGAAATCCCAACGAAGCAAAAATAAAAAATAAAAAAATACGTCTCTTAAAACAAAAATAAATAACAGGTTTGTTCGTAGTTTAGATCAGTAGAATCGTACTTCGATGTGTATGAGAAACTGCCCCAGTTTTACAATCTAACACGCCGCTTGGATATTAAACGAAATGTAGTCCTTGTTTTTCAATTTGGACCAAGTCGGCCTCCGTGGTCTGGCGGTTGGCGCAATGAACGTCAATCCAGAGGTTCTGGATTCGAATCTCGGCCGAGACGACAAGAATTGTTGGACTCAGATTTTGTCAACTCGGAAAGACATGGATGTGATTCTCCTGCTTTTAACTTTCCTTCTTCTTCTTTCTTCCATCTTCATCCATGGGACCTAACAGGAATGCGAACCGTTCTGGAATTTAGAACCGGTTCCGGTTCCAAATCATCTGATAAATTTAGAACCGGTCCTGGTTCCGGTTCCAGCATGGATCTGAAACCGGTTCCGGTTCTAGAACCGGTTCCAGAACCGGATTCCGAATTCCTGTTCTTTTTTTCCTTTATTTTTCCCCAGTGTATTGCTTTTTCAAGCAAGAAAAAACTTCAGGACTTTTGCAAAGTGAATAAGATTTATTGTTTTATATCATTCCGCATAAAAATAACAAGAGAAAAACTTTGATTCTTGTAATTTGAGGATAAAATAAAATGTCAGGCGAAAAAACTTACTTCAAAATCTATCCCAAGCATGTTTCCAAAATTCTTTTTGAAAAAGTAAGGTTTATGAAAAACGAAAATCATGCAAAACGGTAATTTCGGATCACGGCGAACATGAGAGCTCAAAGTGAATCGTTCAGGAACCTACGTGAAACCGGTTCCATTTGTGGTTCTCAAATTTAAATTCGGTTTCCGGTTATTTAAATTCGGTTTCCGGTTCTGACGTAACCGAAGATCTATGTTCCGGTTCTGGTTCCGGTTCCGTCAAAAAGAAGGCTAAGGGTTCTCCCGGTTCTGGTTCCGTTTCGCATCCCTGCGGCCTAAATGCGGCGTTTAACGGACGCTTTTAAACTGGTAAAAAAAAAAGGAAAAACTTGGACGAAGGTAGGACTTTTGGGACACACTGTAAATCGATCTCTATGTCACTGAATGAATGAAAACGATGTGAGCGAGTCGAGACGACACAAGACACAACTCACGAAACGCAACGGTCACTAACACATGACGATCGAAACAGAAAATCGAATCGAATCGAGTGAATGAATCGACAAAATACGACCGCGACGCAACGATTGAATGAATGGTCGCGGAGGAGCGGTGAAGGGAGCTTGAGAAGGGGGGGAGAGACTTCATTCTTAAATAATTAAATTCCTCGCTCGCGTCGCGAGTCATTCGAGAAAATGTGCGCGCGAGCCGCGAACTCCATTGTTAGATCGCTATCGTCGAAGACTGATGAGCGACGTGCGATTACCCCCCCCCCCCCCTCATTCTTCTGCCATCGGGATCCCCAATTCCTGACTCGGAGAAAAAACATCCATCAAAATAAACGCACTAATCGTTTAATAAACCGTTCGACGATTGACTTTCGACAGATATGGAACGGGTCCATAGCGCGCGTCGAGCGGCGCGGCGCAAGGCGACGACAATAGATGTTTAGGAATTAGCGATGACGTCACGGGTCACAAACCAGCTTTTTTAGGTTATGTTTTGCTGAAGAGAGACCATATTTGATGATCTGAGAGTAAATACAAAACAACAAATTAGGCTGGGATCAAGACTGAAAACAAATTACCATAAAATAAACATTGTACGTTTCAGGGCTATAAGATACACCCAATGAGCTATAACTTTAGAGTGGCACATCAAGGAACGTTCCGCTGGTTCATTGTTGTCACCTAGGGCGTCGCCATCTTGCCGTAAAAATTGATTTTGAGGTTAAATTTTGTAGGTTGTTTCCGGTCGTTTGGTAAACAAACTCGGGCATCGCCGGAAACGACCTGCAAAATTTAACCACAAACCTTGGAATCTGCCATCCAAATTCCCGCCAAATTCCGAACGACTTACAAAATTTAACCTCAAACCTTGGAATCTGCCGTCCAAATTCCGCTTTTTCCCGGGATTCCTTCTACCCTGTTTGGCACAAGGTGGACCAACCCGCTGCCACTCTAAAGTTATAGCTCATTGGTTACACCCGCATCATCAGCCAAATTAAAATAAAAATGGTACAGGGGTTTTTATACTTTATTGTTGTCTCACTTCTAAATCATTCCCATTTCGTTCCGCGCAGTATGCGCAATGCAGAGACAATAATACATATGTTTGTTGGAGACCATCACGAGGTGGCTAGGTGGCTAAGTGGCTATATTTTTTCGGGGACTCAATGACAAAACAACTTGAGGAGCAAAATTCGACCAGAGCATATACGTTGACTGATGACCAACCACGAAACTCCGATGCTTCGCTCTCATTAGTCTCATTGGTTTCTAATCTCAACATCTTTGCTAATCAGCCTGCGCTTTTAAGAATAAATAGGTAAATCATTAAAAAAAATGAAATCAAAACTGATCCCGAGTATCTCAGTTTGCAAAGAACAAACATGCAGAGTTATCAACTATCACAAGAACAAGTTGAAAAAAAAAAAAACATTAAGTAAATTCATAGAATCTATTTTAAAAAAGGACCAAACTAACGGGCGATTCTCCGTCTCATGATACACCATCGGTCGCATACTATACGCAGTCGATGAAATGCAGGTTCAACAGACTAGGAGAGGGGAGAGGGCAGGGAGGTAGGGCAGAGACCCCCACGCAAAAAAGTCTAAAACGCCATAAAGGCGCATAAAGCAACGGGACAAATTGCACAGTTTAAATAATTTGTGGAGTTATGCGCGCGCTCGTGGTGAACAAACAATCAGAAGTTACCGCCGAACGTTTTTGCTTCGAGAACCACGTTGCCAGGTCGGAAGACAGTAAAAGAAAATGGAGACCGATTCAGCTATCACTAGGTGAATAAAAAGTAAGGTACTGAAATCCAGCTTTCGTATGCGTTCTTTTACCATGCCACTGCACTGGTTCAAACAGGGGAAGTCTCCTAAGGCGCGGATACAGGAATTTGTCGTTCTTTCTCTCTCTGTCTATGTCTGTCTGTCTGTCTGTCTCTGCCTCTTGACTCTCTCTCTCTCTCTCTCTCTCTCTCTCTCTCTCTCTCTCTCTCTCTCTCTCTCTCTCTCTCCCTGCCTGCCTGCTGCCTCCCTCACTCCCTACCCCCTCTCTCTTCCCCCCTCTCTCTCTCTCTTTCTCTCTCTCTCTCTCTCTCTCTCTCTCTCTCTCTCACTCTCTCTCTCTCTCTCTCTCTCTCTCTTTCTCTTTCTCTCTCTCTCTCTCACTCCGTTTCTCTCTCTTCCTATCTTTTCCTCTCTCTTCCTCTCTTCTTATCTCTTCCTCATCCCTCCCCCCCTCTCTCTCTCTCTCTCTCTCTCTCTCTCTCTCTCTCTTCTCTCTCTCTCTCTCTCTCTCTCTCTCTCTCTCTCTCTCTTTCCGATTAGATGGGACTCCCCCTTTGTGATCCACTCATTCGACCGCCATCTTTGAATTTTATTACACATTATATAAACGCATTAATTGAGTTTGTGAGCAGATTTGATACTTCTATTTGTATATGCTTTGGATGTAATTTCCACTCGATTTTATGCCAGAATAACCCCCTGCTCACAGTAAAAAGCTTTGCAACGGACCCTTTCTATGAACCATTTCTACATTACCATAAAACACAAAAATGCGTCATTTTCCCATCTCAAGGACTCGCTGCTACTCGAATCTATGCTCCATCGATCGATCGGAAATTGTCTCTAACTCGAATCTTATAAGTTATTTTAAATTCTGATGACCCTAATTCCATTCAGTACTCATCTATCCAGCGGCCTCTGGAGACTGATCAAACCGATATTGCTTAGTGAATGGTCTTCTATGTTACTACAGCTGAGTTTACAAATTCCTAAGATTTTCAATCTAATTCGGACGATCGGGAATCGACTAAAACGGTTTGATGGACCCACAGATTACTAAGCCTAAGAGATATGGCATAACGATTCAAAAATGTTATTCGACTCCTACAAAGTATGCAATGTGGCGTACGCTGGTAACCGTAAACATTGTTACTACTGTTGTTGTTTGAATGAGATTTGACAGCAACGCCACTAACTAAATTAATAAGATTAATAAAGTGTTTGGGAAGTTTATTGAGCTCTGAGTATATTTTGTACGTGAATCTGAAAATCTAAGTCACTTTAATCATCCCATCGGCCATTAAATGACAAAAATTTAGATGCTGAAGAGAATCTAACCTCATTTCCAACAACATGAATAACAACAATGTTTACGGTCACCAGCGTACTGCACGTTGTATCACGGCCATTCTGCAGGCGTTTTTTTACGGAGCCCGGCCAACGGTTTTTTAACACGGCGGAGATAGGAAGTGCCATATCTCTTAGGCTTAGTAATCTCTGGATGGACCGATGGACAATCAGTGCGCAACCTAAAAAATGCTCGATCTATCTGTGCGGTTGGAACATATTGGAAGAGAAGCGCATCTTATAGTCATGATTGGCAACATTAGTTGGTGGGTTTTCACTCAACGCTCTTTTGCAGCGCGGTGAGTCAGCGACGAGGGACTATAGCGACTTGGTGCCGGTTGTCGTCAATGATTCACAAGCCGCAAAGTTACGTTACACAGAGAAATTGAGAGGAGTATGATAAAGATAAAAAAGAAGAATGAGAGGGGGAAAGAAAGAGATAGAGGATAGAAAAGAAAATAAGGAGGAAGGAAGAAGAAGGAGGATGATGAGAGGGGTCCATTTCTTTGGTTTTATTGAGTCAACACAAGGAACAAAACTATTTTTACATTTTTTCTTTTTATACATACAGAGCAAATGCGACTGATGTGCTATTCTTTATCCATGTTCGGAACTGTGGTCATCTTTGGCTGAACGCACAGTCGGAAATTGGCCTAAGGAAAAGAAACGCAAGGAAATTTCCGACGGTCTGAAAAATTCTTTCCGCATTTTAATTTTTTAACTAATTTTAAGTGTCAATGAATACTATTTCATAACAGTATCAATCAATAGGTCCTTACACGAAAAAAAAAGATTAGTAAAAATAACCATACGGACTAGAACTATGGTAGAAGTAACTAGAAGTATGGTACATTTACCGATACTTTGAGTAAATTGAACATGCAGTCAGGTAACATCACCTAGTACCTAGTCAAAACATAGTATACTTCTGGTTAACATTAGGTACCATAACATCTAGCAGGTGCCAAAATCAGGTATCCGTATGGTCATTTTCACCGTACTTTTTTTCCGTGTAGAATATAAAGAGGGATTGTTGGAAAATATCATAATAGTTTCATTCTTGGACTTAGAAAAAAAAAAAAAAAAAAAATAGAGAGGGGCTTTTCCAAACATCAGAATGGAGTCAAGCCCGTTTAAAACTAAGTACTTATTGGTACTGTTTTATCATTTGTCACGAAAAAAAAAAAAAAAAAAAAAAAAAAAAAACGTCGTACTGTGGCAACTATAAATTGTCCAAAAAATGAGAGCTTCCTAACACCAACAAGATTCACAAACAAAGTCAATAAACAAAATTCGAGAGGGTTAGAGATCTACAGTGGACCGCAAAGGAGTAGTTCAAAAGGTGACAAAAAATGTCAAAAGTCCTACGCAACGCGGGAAGATTCCCGTTTTTGTTGTCAAGGGAGGATGGAGGATCCGCAGACCTTCTGTTTCTCTGGATCCCCCCCTCCCCGACCTCATTCTCTTCGCCATTGAGAAGATAATATAAATGCAATACCTAAAATGTCAAAGTATGTTAGTAAAAAATTAAGTGAGTGACAAAATAAGCAAGTCGCAAAATAATTAGTAAATTACTACCACGAAATGCATAAAAAAAAAAAAAAAAAAAAAAAAAAAAAAAAATGATAAGTATCATGTCCTGCAGTAGTAAAAATCTTGCGTCCGTGAGAACTCGTGGCATGATTTTTACAATGATTAGGGTGTCATTATGAAGTTGCCTGCCTACACCCACACGCTATGTAGTGAGATTTCTGCGATGTATAGCTTACGATGGAGAGTCGGTTTTGCAGGGAGACCTCTAGAGGTGCAAAGATTTGCTCGATGAATTAAAAAAAAAAAAAAAAAAAAAAAAAAAAAAAAAAAAAAAAAAAAAAAAAATGTGGTTTTTTTAAAGTTTCAGGTTTCGCAATCAGGAGCCTCCTGTTTTTTTTTTTTTTTGTTTTTTTGTTTTTTTTTTTTCTTATCCAGATCTTTAACTGATAAATTATACCAGAGCTCCTTAGTCTAAGATGTCTCTTAATCGACAAATTATATTACCAATGTGCGCTGGAGTATATGTTAAAACTGCCTGCGATTGGGTGTAAAGGATTCACAAAGTAAGGTAATACGGAGTGTCAACAGAATATAAACATAAACACTGAGGCGGGTCCGAGTCGGTGAAGGAGGGAAAAAAAGGTCCAGAAGGTAGAAGGGGACCATGGGGGGGGAGAGGGGGGGATGAAAGAAGTTGAGCCGCGACCGCTCAGTTGTTGGTGTATATTAAAACATAAGCTTGCCTTGCGACTTAGAGCCGGTGGGAGGGGGTCGGCGGGGAGGCCCCAGCCAGGGCGACTGGGAGGGGCCGCGGGGCATCAAGTAATTCGATATTATGCTCTTTGCGATAAACCCGCAGAGACAGTTCACTTGAACGCAATTAACACTTGTAGCTGTGCCGCTGATCTCACGCAGTGTTGACAAGTCAAATCGATAAAAAAAAATCTTCGAAAACAAATCAAAAAACAAGAAATAATAACAAAAGCTGCCCGGAAATCTTCTGAAATAGTTAGAAAATTAAGAGCCTGGTGTACTTTGAATTATTGTTCCGTGTTTATTCGGACGGATTGGTGCGCCTTCAGTATAGAATGTCGGCAAAAATGGATACGTTAGCTGTTTAGGTCTGTGCACATTTCATTTGGGTTTGCGAGCTTTGATGGAAATTTGGCCTAATCGATACTGATACCTTCTGTTGAATCATAGCTAAGGCTGCAATATTATCAATCCACCCAGTGTTGCAAAATTTGGCTGTACCAGACTATCGCATGTGACTTTCACCCCTTTTTCTATTCTTTTCGGCCTCGTATAATAATAATTGTGCAGAAGGCCAGAGAATGAAAATTAAAAACTCTTGAATCCGCTTTTATAGATGTTGATTGTTGAGTGAGTCCAATTTGCTGATACTATATGTGTGGTTTTTGCTCGCTTATCCAAGCTTTTTTCTTTCTCTTTTTTCGCCCATTTGGACAGACTGATGTATTAGAAAAGGATGGAGGGATGGGCTATCATGTGTCTTTAGACCCTATAGGTATATCTCTGATCTCTTCTAAGGGACATGCGTTCAAACGAGAGGGGAGAGAGTGAGAGAGAGAGAGAGAGAGAGAGAGAGGGAGAGAGAGAGAGAGAGAGAGAGAGAGAGAGAGAGATAGAGAGAGAGGGAGAGAGAGAGAGAGAGGCGCAAAGAGACAGAGAAATTAATTTCTATAAATACGCCACTACAAGAACCGCGCGATTGTGCGACCATCAGGAGCATCTTCTTTCTCCACGCAGAAAGCACGCATGCGCACTTGCAACATGATCGCCTATGACAAGTCAGTCGCGGTGTGAACGTGAACGAGCTTTTTTACTGGCTACACTTGCGTCTTGTCTGCGTTCACGCACGCCGCACGGTCACAAATCGCGCGCGGCGACAACCTCTCGACGGCGAGACGGGGATTTGTCCGCGGCTTCGAGGTTCTCCTTCAAAGCCGCCAATGGTTGCACGCGTTACACGTAATTATTGCCCTTCTCTTCCGTACTAACCTTTTTTACATAGGATGTCCAAGAAGCTCTTTCCTTGCCAAATACGAAAACTAAATATCCAATCTCGATGAACAACGCAAGTATGCTCATTATGTATCGTTTTTAGATCGGCAGAATCGTGCATTCTTTTTATGAGAAAGTCTGCGAGCCATTAGATAACGAGCAGACCTGTTCTTTATCTAAATGAGGAACGTGTTTTGGAATTTAAACCGACAGTTAGGACTTCCAGAACATACTGTGCAGCCACCACTATGCGCGCCGCCGTACCGGCTACTACGGCTGTCTCTAAATGTGTAGCACGTAGTTGACTTTACAGTAGGGTGGGCCGAAAAAGGGCTTTTTTCGAAAATCGATGACGCCTAGCAGGGCGATTGTTCCTCGGCCGAAATGATGAGACACGTATTTCACCGATTTTGAAAATTTTGATTCCTTCCGGTTCCAGCGTTGCCAAATGTTTTCGATTTTTTCGAAAAATTCACGTTTTTTGACAATTTTTTTTCTTCGGATATTTTTTGAGGCACTGTTAACAATCAGCCTAGCAAAAATACTCGTCTTGGATGTTTTTGGAGTCGTTTAAGACAAAAGTGGTGAATTTTCATCGATTCTTTCCGGTTCCAGATTCGACATATCGAATTCTGTCAAAATTAGCCCAAAAAGACAGGATTTTTCCCTGTTTTCAGTTATAATTGCTATTCCCCGACGGCATCGGGCCGACGCCTATTTCTGAAGTGAATTCTTATGGCACAGTCAGGTTCTGTGCCAAATTTCAGCTCAAAATCATAATACCTTCCGGTTCCAGCGTTGCCAAATTTTCGCCATTTTTCCCAACATTCACGTTTTTTGACATTATTTTTTCTCCTGGGTTTTTTGAGGTACTGTTAAATCATGGACTATACTAAAAATACTCGACTAGAAAGATGTCAGAGTCTTTTAAGACCGGAATGGTGAATTTTCATCATTTCCTGTTCCAGCGTTGTCATGTTTCTTCCGATTTTCCCCCAATTAATGAGCTAGAAACTGTAGCTCTAAACTTCTTACTATTCTGTCCCTTAATGTAACAATTACTGAAAGGATTGATGGAGCAGGTGTTTAAAGACGCTACCTCGACTAAATAGATGGTTTCATGTCGAATTTTGTGGTCTTCAATTCGATTTATCGTTCTTTTTCGATATTTATTGTAATAAATGCGGTATAGCTGCATTGTGACAGTGAAGTTCCTGTATTTTTCTGAGACATTTCCTATGCAACTAATCAAGTATTAAATGTGTTTTTGTGGAGCTAACAAAAAATAATTCTATTTTATTCGATTCCAGTGTTGCCATTTTATCATAATACAAACACGAACTGACCTTATACAAGCAATTTGAAAGATGGCAACAGAAATCCTTTTCAATGAATAATAGGAGGTTCATGGGTAAAATATGAGTAATTTCCTTGTTACTTTTTACTTGTTGCAGGTAACTAATATTTGTTAAACCTAATCTAAAGACATCCTACTTTTAACTTTATAATGAGTCTAAGTTGATGAAAGTCCACCGACGCAATTGCCCGAACATCTAATTTTTCTGAAACCATCTCACGTTCGCGCGGGTTTAGTTGTCATGGCTCTCGTGCAATGTCACAACAACAGAGTCTCTGCATTTAATCCTATGTAAAGTAATTGATCTTCCGGGGGTTCCGAATGCTTGAGAAATCGATACATTTGCATACCTTCAAATGTAAAAAACATGGTTGCCAAGAAAAACACGTGTCCAAAATAATACAACACTTTTCAATGGTCGATTTTGAGTATTTAGTTTCAGTTTGGTTAATTTTTGTGAGCTGTTAAAAAAATCTGGCGTGAAAAAAATTCAAAGATAGCTTACCCCACATATCGACTTTTTTTATTCACTCTTTGGTTCCGCTAATCGTAATACCAACACATTCCCGGCTCGTAAAACCGTTTCTTTTGATTGCGCTGATCCATATATGTTTCGACCGTATCCTTAAATCCTCGTCACTTGCGAAGCTGCAGGCACCAAAATCTGATTTAAAGCACGAGAAATGGTGAAATATGATAGAGACAAGGCCCATTTAATCTGATAGATGTGAGAAAATGGCCCGATTTCGGTAACCGCAACTTTGCAAGTAACGAGAAAGTAATGGATGTGGTCAACACGTGGAGTTTTTACAAATTGAAAATGGTCAATTCGTGTTTGTATTATGATAAAATGGCAACACTGGAATCGAATAAAATAGAATTATTTTTTGTTAGCTCACAAAAACACATTTAATACTTGATTAGTTGCATAGGAAATGTCTCAGAAAAATACAGGAACTTCACTGTCACAATGCAGCTATACCGCATTTATTACAATAAATATCGAAAAAGAACGATAAATCGAATTGAAGACCACAAAATTCGACATGAAACCATCTATTTAGTCGAGGTAGCGTCTTTAAACACCTGCTCCATCAATCCTTTCAGTAATTGTTACATTAAGGGACAGAATAGTAAGAAGTTTAGAGCTACAGTTTCTAGCTCATTAATTGGGGGAAAATCGGAAGAAACATGACAACGCTGGAACAGGAAATGATGAAAATTCACCATTCCGGTCTTAAAAGACTCTGACATCTTTCTAGTCGAGTATTTTTAGTATAGTCCATGATTTAACAGTACCTCAAAAAACCCAGGAGAAAAAATAATGTCAAAAAACGTGAATGTTGGGAAAAATGGCGAAAATTTGGCAACGCTGGAACCGGAAGGTATTATGATTTTGAGCTGAAATTTGGCACAGAACCTGACTGTGCCATAAGAATTCACTTCAGAAATAGGCGTCGGCCCGATGCCGTCGGGGAATAGCAATTATAACTGAAAACAGGGAAAAATCCTGTCTTTTTGGGCTAATTTTGACAGAATTCGATATGTCGAATCTGGAACCGGAAAGAATCGATGAAAATTCACCACTTTTGTCTTAAACGACTCCAAAAACATCCAAGACGAGTATTTTTGCTAGGCTGATTGTTAACAGTGCCTCAAAAAATATCCGAAGAAAAAAAATTGTCAAAAAACGTGAATTTTTCGAAAAAATCGAAAACATTTGGCAACGCTGGAACCGGAAGGAATCAAAATTTTCAAAATCGGTGAAATACGTGTCTCATCATTTCGGCCGAGGAACAATCGCCCTGCTAGGCGTCATCGATTTTCGAAAAAAGCCCTTTTTCAGCCCACCCTACTTTACAGCCCTACACGTTTAAATGCGTATTTTAAAGATAGTGACGAAGAGGAAGCGAGGGGGACCGAGGTCCGGTGATAGTGAAAAAGGGGATAAAAAAGAGAGTTGAAAGAAGGAGACAAATATAAAGAGAGAGAGAGAGAGAGAGAGAGAGAGAGAGAGAGAGAGAGAGAGAGAGAGAGAGAGATGCAGATGCAGATGATGGTTCGTTGAGCCATTCCACCTTATTTATATCACATATGGACCGCCTTTTTTGCGAGATATTTTTCCTCGAATTTAACCCTTATACTACCAGGTTACGGAGACAAATCAATGTTCAATCGCTAAGTTTAGAGGACAACATTCCGGCACTGATTTTGCCTACACAGTGGATTGAAGGCGCTCCAGGGACCTTTCTTTTCCAAAGTTTAACAATTTGGAGTTGCAATTATTCTGGATAAAAAATCGAAACTGCGTGAGGCAGATCCAGTCATAGAAACGAGTATACTCGGCTGCGGTATTGATAGGGTTAAGGGCAGTGGCGTGCAATTTGGCAACGTTGCAGTAGGTCCGTTAAAACTCATGAAAAAGATCGAACGATTGGGTGTTCGGTGACCACCTTCGCATTCGATCATTTACGTGAGTTTAAAGGGACACACACAGTACAACGTTGCCAAATTTGCACGCGCTTCGCACCACTGGTTTGGGGTAAATCCGAGGTAATAGGGCTTTGCTCGAACGCCGACAAATTCAATATAAACTGCATCATAAAAACTTCTGGAGCTACCAAAAACGGATCAATGTTTCTGTTAAAGGCGTTTCTCTTAGCAATAAGTTCTGTATGATATTATGTAAAGGATCGTGCACTCAATGAATTGTTGAAATGAAATACGCGAGTCAAAACAGGTGGAATGACGTGGCAAAATGACATCGGCAGAATGATTACATAGTCCTTCTGTCATGACTTTTTGACTCCTCAAAAGCTGTGTGATTTGAATATGTATCATTAAATTCGCCGTTTGTTTTTGTTCAATTTGCTAAAAGGCACACACCACTCAGTCTGAAATACATTAATATGAGCATAGAGTTCAGCTTCATTTTTACTTAACCTTTAAAGGGCCAAGCCCGAGAAGACTCGATTTTCTTCTCAAGTCTACTTCACATTGTTTCAGTCTTCATTCCGAATAAACACGACTATTGATGAAAACATGTACAGGTGATGTCTTGTTTGGGCGCCTTCAATGTATCGTATAGGCAATTTCAACTCCCCCAAGTACGAATAGTTAACTATCTTCTCTTTATAAACGGAAGAGTGGCGTCCTTATGAAATTAACCTGGCTCTTTGAGGGTTAACCCTCCCTCCATCAAAATTAAAATGGTGACATTCGCGGCCAAACAATGCTGGATGCACCAACCAAATCAACTTCGAAAAGACGTATTTTTTGCTGCTGTCGCATGGTCTTTAGCGTGTCCTGATGCGAAATTAGAGATTGGTTCTCACGGTATTTTTGACTGGCAGGTGAAATTATTTGTATTGGCCAGTTGCAATTTCCAATAATGCGCATATCAAAGGACGTTTCTTACGTAAAATGGCGAGGAAAATAGAAATGAGCGCAATTTTCTTCGCGATTCGCTATCAGTACTAATCGATTGTCTCTGTTTAAAAATCCTGTTTTGTGATGAATATTTCTTTTTCAAACCTATGGACCTAAATTTTGAAAGAACACCCTCAGTGTGCGGTGCATCACTGAATGTGATAGGAGATGTTATTGCGGCGTTGCAGAAATCAACAGAAAATCAACAAGGTACTATAATCAATCACAAATTATTAGCTGCAAAAAAACTCGCATAGCGTTCCGATTGATCTTTTCTCACTCTAAACTGACCCTCATGAAGAGAAATCTCTTTTTAAGTGTCAAAGTACACGGGGCCGAGCCCACTATAAATCATTTACAACCCACGACACGCAAAACCAAAAAAGATTCTATAATAATATATAAAAATATTAAAATAGACACTAAACTAATAACTCTCGCCACATTCTCTCATCAAAATCGCATTGACTTATAATTTCTGCAAAAAAAAAAAAAAAAAAAAAAAAAAAAAAAATCTCCAAATATTCGATTTTAGCGGTGAGAGAAAGAGATAACACCACATGAAGGCACGTGAGAATGAGAGTGATATCTTCACTGGATGACGTCATCGCTACAATCGCCGATACTGAATACTGGGCGCATAGGATTGCACTCATCGGTTTCTTTGAATCTGTTGATAGTGCTATACTGGCCCATATACCTACGCATACGACGACAAATATATTCAGGCGCAAGGTATGCACTATGCAGAATGCAACGTACCTCCCGCTTCCGTATTCATTTAATGGAATCTGGTATAGGTTGCTTCGCCTATTGCATACCCTGCCCCTGTATATATTTTGTCCTCTCAAGAACAAAAAGCTATCCATTATGGCACCAGTATCGATGCCAGGTCCTTCATGTAAAGCGACGCAGGTACAGCGGAGTGGAGGCCCTACCGCGTTTACTTTCACGCGCGGGGGCAATCATTATATTCTGTGAGCGAATAATAATGGGTAAATTAGCGAGCGGGCTGTGAACCAGAGGGGGCGGGGGTTTGTTTGGAGGTACACTATTCAGACGGCTCAAAATGACAGTAACTAATTTCGCAGCGTGCGTGCATGTGCATAGTTTGCAAATTGCTATTATACAGTATGTTCCAAAAGTACTTACCATGTTTTAATTAAAACAACACGTAAGTGCCACATTTTGATGAATAGTGCACGAGGGAAAAATACTGGTAGAATTTACTATCTGCATAGCTGATTTTGGAGTCTGCTATCAAGTATGGTCAATTTTACCATCATATGGTAAATGCAAGATACCTTGTAGTAAAATCTATTAACAGGTCAACTTAATTTACCACAAGGTACGTTGCATTTATCATATGATGGTAAAATTTACCATATACTGATAGCAGACTCCAAAATCAGCTATGCAGGTGGCAAATTGTACCAGTCTTTTTTCCCGTGTGGGTTGGCTATTTAGCAGTGGAAGATCTAGACATCTTTTGAAGAGCCGGGGGGGGGCACCTAAAACCTACTTTTCCAACGAAAATCTATACATTTCCTCGAAAATCCCCTGTTAGAGACTGTAAAATTTTGTCCCAAGAGGGAATACAGCTTCTCAGCCCCCTCCTTTTAGATCCACCACTGCTTATTAGCTTAAAGTTCGTTTAATTTCGACTTATGAATAAACGGACAGTCGGGACAGTCCTAAAACTAACGATCTAATTTGTCGTTAATCTAAATGATAAATACATGTTTTACGACTCAGGCTTGGTAAGAGCTTCTGGAACATACTATAAAGTGCAGTGCTCGATCGCTATGCTCACGATGCAGTTTATATAGGACATCTTTGGAAAAATCGAGCTACTCTCGGAATAGTTCTATAGTGGATACGAATTTCAGTAAACGGCCAAACATACTTGTCGAATAATTTCGCGGGAAATACTCTAGGTTATATACATAGTAGGGGATTAAAACTTGCCCGCCTCGAAATAATTCAACATGTATAATATTAAAATAATTTTCTTCTTTAAATTCGCGGTCGTTCAAGGAATAAACGTACAATGCTCAGGGTGCGATTGGCTCGTATTTTAAAGACACCCTGTATGCGACTCGCAGTCGCGCATATCACGACACTATTTTGACTAATTACTCTCTTCACAGATCGTGATTATTGAGTCCCTCCGTGCAGCTAGCACACTATAGTAGCAGCGCTAAGCTCGGTCGCCGCCTCACTACACAGTGGGAAAAAATAACAGGTTTGACGGTTATAAATCATAACATTGAAATAACACGAACTGCCACTTTCCATACTTATATAATACTTTAAGAAAGTTTAATCGTGCATTTTACATCGACAATTAAAAAGAGGAAGAAATTTAAAAGCGTCATATTCGACCAGAAAGCTTTCAATTTATCATTCCAAGTATTGTTAACATGCTGAAATTTTATGGTCGGCAAATAGGTTGCTTTAGCCCAGTTAGCGCCAGTTGGTGCAGCCTTGCGTATAGAGCGTCAAGTCGCGAGTTTTGATCGACATCAGATGATTGCATCACATACTCTTTCCGCCACTTCGAGCCGCCCACTGCACCTTGCGTAAATGACCGCTGACCAGCAAATGCCATGCGTTGCTCTACACTATGGTCAAGTGGTCACAGTTTGTTTATGCGTATATAGTGACTGAACTGCAGGTAAATTCAGGTAACAGTAAATATGACAGATGCTATAATTAAGGCGTCTGATGAAGATGAGTAAGATGGAACTGAGGCAGTTGCCCTGTGCGCTCACCCTGCGCAGAATATGGCCCCATTTGTACAGAAAAAAACCAAACCAAAAAAAAAGGGAATAAGAGACCCAAAACAATCAAATTTTTGCCCAATCCCAAGATCTCAAGAGGCCCCGCGAATATGGGAAAATTTCACTTGATTGACACCAACATTCTGCGAGAAATATATTCGTCCCTCCGTATCCGCGGTAATTGGTTCTAAAGCCAACTGCGGATGACGAATTCCACGGATAATCGAGTCCATACTGCAAATCGCGTTTTATCGGAGACCCGAAAGTCACGATTCAACGAATCTACAACCTATTGCACTTAAATTATGTGAAGGAGTCTGAATTCACCTTCTATGTAGAAAGGAAAAAACATCGTTATATGGATAATAAGTATGTATTGGAGTTGAACGGTCGCAAAATCGTGGAATTAGTCAAAAACGTTTAAATAATATTATACGGGCAGCGCATAGGAGTATTTACCCCAAAAACCTGACCAAAAATATTAACGTGTTTTTCAATATTTGAAAATCGATTTTAGTTAATTTTCCAATTTAAACTCAAAACTCCTTTTGCACGGCTTATGGTTGAAAAAGGCGTAAAAAATGAAGAATTTTGGCACAAACCAAAGGTCGATATCGCATTTTTTTGCCGAGTTATTGAAGCTTTTTTTTATAAAAAAGGCTTGACTTTAAAATGATGTTGGATAAAAATGTGAAATATTGTGCATTGTGCAAGTTTTCATCGCAGAAACTATCTCCCTAGATGGTCTTTTTCAACTTACTTTTTTTGGTTTTGCCGAGAATAGCCCGGAATGTATTTAAAATTACCTTTTTCTATTTATCAAGTGCCTGAAATTGGATATTTTTGCGTCAGTTTTTAGTGAGTTATAGAATGGTCGCAAATGCATGAGAAAAAAAATTGGAATGAAAGTGAAAAGCATACCTTCAAAAACATCACCCAAAATTTCCGAAATGACTGGATGCACCAACGCTTGTTTGTGATGGACAATTTTTACCTATTAATAATAGAGCAACGATCGAGCGGTAAAAAATAGAGGGTGACTTGGACGCTCATTTCCATGATGTACTATTGACAGTACATTAACTTTGGGGTCCTGACGTTTCTAGTACGCTATAGGGCGGTTACTAAGCACTAAGAAACCGTTAATATTTTTATTTTTTTATGAAATTTTAATCTTGGGTTTTTGAGGCAAATACTCCTATAACTTGCAGCGCAGATTTAAAACGATGCGTGAATCCGGCCGGGGGCATGTTTGGTGGGAGGGGGTGGGGCAAGTATAAAGATTTGGATAGCGAGAATATGTGAATATATGCGTTTGTGTTGGGAATATATATGGGGGGGGGCTATTGATTCGCGGGTGCTTCTTCTTGCACGTGCTCAGAAGCCAAGCGACGGTACGCAATGTCGAGAGAGAAAGAGAGAGAGAGAGAGAGAGAGAGAGAGAGAGAGAGAGAGAGAGAGAGAGAGAGAGAGAGAGAGAGAGAGAGAGAGAGAGAGAGAGAGGGAGAGAGAGAGAGAGAGAGAGAGAGGGGAGAGAGAGGGGAGAGAGGGGAGGGAGTAGGGAGCGTGAGGGAGAGCAAATAAGCGAGCAAGCGCGCGCAAAAGCTTAGCTTGACAAATGACTGATTTTCTCGGCTGACAACCTATTACCCATTAAACCCGTTAAGCGCGAAAGAGATTTAAATTAGCGACTCGACCGCCCCTCCCCTTCTCCCTCTAGTCTCACCCGATCTATGCCGCCCATGCCGTCTAACACCGCTCAATAGCACTGCGGTGCCAGTTTTTACTCTTTTCAGTGATTTACTCAAATTTGAAGGCAATTTTGTAATCTTTGTAATCATAAGTAATAATCTTTGGCGGGTGTATTGTATGTACTCTCATTCAACGATAAAGGAGAAAGAAGTAACGTCACTTACATGGAAAATGCGTAAGTCCTGCTGAGAGAAAAAAACAGAACAAACTTATGACCGCGAGTGAATTGACTTGAGGTACGCCAGTGCGCCTTCATTTTTCACGGGATACTACACCAGCTCACGAAGGTAGCAATAGTTGTATCACGCGTAAAAAAAAGGCAGTGAATGGACGTGATTTGATTTCAGAGGGACTTTTCTGTCGATAAGCAATTAGCATGCTCCTCTCTCAAGGTCACTTCTGTTCTTATCGATATTTTACTTGACTGATTAACGTTATTTTTCCCAACCTCCGCGAGCATCAACTTGTACTTGCAAACTAGTGAACAATTTCGGAAACGGAACACGTTATTCTTGACATATTTTTAACTTGCTTCATCCAAGGGCGCATAATTGCAACACTATCATCATTTCACCATCATATTTGAACCTATGTATTAAACAATTTGTGAATGTTTAAAAGCCATCCGATTCCGCGATATTTATTCTATGCGTTTAAATGGACAAAATGTAACTGAGCCAAGTTACATTCAATGGTTTTTTTTTTTTTTTTTTTTCCCCCCCCCCCCCAATTCACTGATGATTCCAACGGTTGGCCAAAAAATTATAAAGTTCAGTCCAGTGATTGCAATACACGAAAATACTTTGATCTGCAATCTTTTTTCAACCGAGGGTCGAGTCTCCTCCGCTGACTCTAAAAAAAAAAAAAAATGCAGATATTTTGACCATTTAAGGAGGTGATTCCAACAATTGAGAAAAGAGTACAGACGCAAGTATTTGCTTTTATTTTAGTTAAGTTATAAACTGATCTGAACTGTGTAATCTCTTAGTCAACCAAAGGAATCATCATCGGTGAATAAAAAAATGTCATTAAATATGCACAAAAAGGGCAGCTCTGATTCAGTCCATCAATGCAATATGTATCAGGAGCACAACGAAAAATTCTCTTTCTCTCTCTGTTCTCCATTGAAACACGTATGTTATAGATTAGGATGTACAAATTTAATGTTTCAAAAATCCTTCTCTTTCTATCTTTCTTCAACGTATATATTCAAAAGGGAAATGACAGAGGTAGAAGATATCCTGATGGTTGCCTCATTGAATGTATAAATGTGGTACATAGAAGAGCTAGAGACCAATAAAAATCTCCAAAGTATCAATCCATGTTTAAAAGAGGGAATTCTATGTAAATTTGACAACCAGGCTTTCAATAAAAACTAATTTTTTTCCCTCCATAATGTAGAGCGCATACGGAAAGTGACACATGGAACAAAACTTAAACGACGCGGACAAGAGGATAAAGAACGGTAACAAATAGACAACAATCTTATCGATCCATCGATATTGTTATCCATCGAGTGCTCTCTTCTTCTTCTTCTTTCCTTCTCGGGGAGTAAGGTCGAGGACCACAAAATGACGCTCGTCCGAAAATGCATATATAGGTGCACAAACAAACGGAGTATTTGTGTGTGTGGCGCACTATACTATGGCATGTATTGACATGAAGAATTTTTCACAGGAATAAAGGCCATCATACTTTATGATCAACACTATACGCAGATGCGTACGCATAAA
The DNA here is from genome assembly GCA_011764245.1 of Trialeurodes vaporariorum. Lineage (NCBI taxonomy): Eukaryota > Metazoa > Arthropoda > Insecta > Hemiptera > Aleyrodidae > Trialeurodes > Trialeurodes vaporariorum. Next base: position 29,705,938 of record VMOF01000035.1, read on the forward strand.
TTGAGAGTCAAGAACGAACGAAAATCGGGACCAAACCGCCGCACGATGAATTGATCATTATTTTTCTCTAGCGAGAGGGTTAAAATACAGCGAAGAATTCAGCGAACAATTACATACTATGAGAGAAATAACTCCTTTAAAAACAAGGAAACACGTTTACTTGTGACAGTTTTCCTTGCGCGAAATAAAGTTCTGTTGCAAGAAGGAGAATCACTGTCACAACAAGGAATCTTTTACTTGTAGCAGCAGACTTTTCCATTAATACTTACTTCATGTAAGACTCAAACCTAGAATAAGAAGAAGAATACTGATATTAATAAAAAGGAAATTTACTAACTTTCTGGGAGAGAAATGTTTCGAAATTTAATTACGAAATGAAGGCTTTTTATAAAAGGAATTATTCGTGTCTTCGAATAGAATCACCCGAACGTCTTTATATACATATTTACCATAGTTAAGATCTACTGAGTTTTTTTCAATTAAAGAATATAATTTAAATGAGACGCTTTGCTTAAGACTAAAAAAAAAATTAGTTGAATTAAAATAGTTTCAATTTTATCCAATAACCAAGAAGTAATAACAGATTTGAACCACAGTCTTGAAAATTTGACATTTATTTTCAAAGGCAATCACTGAAAAAATAAAAATGGTAATTTAGCATTTAACATGTAGAAAAAGTGTCCGACATGTACTAAATGCTGATTTCACATTATGAAAATGCTGATTCAACATTTTTTTTTTTTTTTTTTTTTTTTTTTTTTTTTTTTTTCGGAAGTTAGGTACATCCATGTCCTTCCGAGATGACTAGATCTGAGACCGTCAGATCTTGTCACCTCGGCCTGATTCAACATTTGAAAATGCTGATTTAACATTGGATAATGCTGATTCCACACTTGAAAATGCTGATGTAACATTTTCTAATGTCGAATCAGCATTTTCATCATGTAAAATCAGCATTTAGTACATGTCGGACACTTTTTCTACATTTTAAATGCTAAATTACCATTTGTATTTTTTCAGTGTTAAGACAGAGAGTACAATGACTCTTTTAACCAACTGTGTGGTGAATCGCTTGAATTAGAGGATGGAGAGGGGAGAGAGAGAGATAGAGAGAGAGGGAGAGAGAGAGAGAAAGAGAGAGAGAGAGAGAGAACTCCATCTTCCATGCGTCTGCAGAGTGATCGGGAAATTTGATAAGAGCCGAAAAAACCGCGCTCCGTCCAACTGCCCTTCGTCATTCGCCCCCTTGTCCGAGCCAGACCCCGAAGAAATCTAACTTCAGCTGCCCTGCGCGGTTTTAGCTTCTCCGATTTTGGATCAGGTAAAACAACGCTGACAGTTGCAATGCCCCGCAATCTGTAAGTATTTACATGATATTTCAGTGCAGGCAGGCAGCAGACGAACGGGGTCAGCACGAGCGAGGGCCGCGTCGGAATGGAGAGCGGAGTATCTCAGCTGACAGTGCGTTCTTTTCTCAGATCAACCCTTTGGAATTTCTGCTGATTGTGAGTATGCAGGGACGGGATTGCAACAAATAGACGTGTATTTGTTCTTGTCCACGAGATCCGCCTTTTTTTTAAAGGGACTCAATAAAATGGAGGCTTTGGCTCGCAGATTTATTTAATCTTGATGGCGACCCTTTAGAGGTCTTCATAATATTCTTTTCATCAGTGTTAACTGTAAATTCGTGGAAAATACTGTCAGTCACATGTCAAATTTTCAATGCCTTTTTCACAGAGTCTCTTGAAGAAATACTGTGTGGAGTTTCATCTGCTCGGCTTAAGGCGGTTCCTCATCAGCCTGAAATAAAATTCTGGCTCAAAAGATAGCGCCTCTAGTCACGTTTTCAAAATTTGACTTGATAAGCCTGTAGTTTTTTTTTCTTCTTTCTGAAAGGATTTAATCGAAAGGGGCGTCCTCACAGAAAGTGCGTAGTTTTTCACTCAATTTTTTGAGACAGATTTCAACATTATTGGTTCCAAATTGCCGGAGAAATCAAGCACCGAAATTCTATAGCACGATATTAGGATAGGTATAGGGGAGTTCCACCATTGTGATAAAATGCTCCTACATAGCTTGATATTCTGCTAAAATTTCGGTGCTTGATTTCTCAGTCAATTTAGGATCAATATTGTTGAAATTTGGCTAAAAATATTGAGCTAAAAACGAGGCAGTTCCAGAGTTTCTGCGTGTGGACGCCCCTTTCGATTTCTGTTTTCAGAAAAAAACTATAAGCTTTTAAGTAGATTCCAGGAATCTACTTATTGCAGAGGGTGCGATGTTGGATTTTTCGGGAAATTTTATCAAATGAGCACGTTTAATGGTCCCCTGAGTGAGAAAATACCACTCGTTGAAAATTTTATATATATATATATATATATATATATATATATATATATATATATATATATATATATATATATATATATATATATATATATATATATATATATATATATAATATATATATATATATATATATGTTTATATGTATGTTTCAGCCAGTTTTACCGTTTTTATGTCCCACGATCCTGTTCGTAATTTTTGGTATTTATTTTTGAAATTTGTCTCAACTATTCGTTGGGTTTAATTCTTGGATGAGTTCGAAGATGGTGTAAATCCGACAGTTAGTTTTCGCGTTATGGGCCGTGTTTGAGTCGTAAAATGTGTTTTTGAGGTTTATTTTTAGGAGTGTTTGTTTTGAGTATTTTTTTTTTGGGAAAATTTATGTTAGCCGTTTTGTGACGCAGCTTTTTTACTCGAGTCATTTTTTCGTGTTTTGCGTTGTAAGCGAGTTAAAGTGATGTGTTTTTCGGGTTTTTTGGCAGTGTTTTTATATGAAGAAATTGTTTTTTTGTATCGTAAATTTTAGTATATATCGTAGTGGATGTTTTTAGTTCATATGCTCTTTTCCTTGAATTTTCCTTGTGTTTTACGTGTTTTACGAGCTATTCAGTTTCTTATGGGATTTTACAAGTGAAAGACAAGGATAGTTTATTGGTATAATTGCTCTTTCTTTGTTTTACACGTACACTGTTGCTTAGGTACCTTATTTATTTATTTTCTTGTTTTATCAGCTGCTCTTATTCAGATTTATTTCTCATTAGCGTTACAAAGATTACACATTTTTCTATCTTGGTACTATAATCTTTTTCTTATGGGCATTTTTATTTAAATGCGTTGAACAGCTGATAAAAAAAAAAAAATTAATAATCCAAAGAAAATCAAAACATAGCCTATTTATTAAAATTTGTGAAAAACTTATATAACCTAGCTTTTATTTCTCACTTACATTGAAAAGATTACACATTTCTCTATTGGTAATATAATCTTTTTCACAATAATATTTGGATTTTGAGCAGCTGATATAATAAAAAATAAAAAATCAACGAAAATTATAACCTATATTTAAATTTGTGAAAAAATGATTTAACCAAGCATGGAATCTACTTCGTCTTACCGGCCTGCCGGGAGGCATTTTTTATTAAGTCCAATTTTAAAAAGTGACTTGTGGCGCTATCTATTGGGGTGGAATCTAAATTCAGCCAGGCGAGGAATCACGTGAATGCGTGTAAAATTAGGAGTTAACAAAATTTCAGGAAAAGCGAGGAAGGCGCACTTCGTTTCGTTTAAAGCAGGAAAATTTCGCCGGCGGACGATAATAAATTACTCATGCGTCTGATTTCGGACTCAGCTAGATGGCTATCTACCGCTGTTGATTCCCAACAACTATATGAATGTAGAGACATGTGAACGCTTTTAGAATAGGATGCCAGAACAGATGAACGCGCCTTTGTAGGTAGATAAATATTCCGACTCTGCGGTGGCTAATTTGCCTACACTATAAATTGAAGGCGCTGGACGAGTCATGCTTCTATACTGAAGTCCCACGCGATTTTATGGACATTTTAATGAGCACAAAAGATTCGCCGGTCAGGTAAAACCGAGAAAACTGCATTGGTGCGTTTAACACGGGAAAAGTTCGCCGGTCAACCCACATTTTCAACAACTGAACTCCTCAACTGCAATATCTATCCACTTCAGACAAATTTTAAACGCGTGTGAAGGTGAATCCTTTTCATACCGAGTTACAGTAAAAGAAATGAAGTAACGCTCTTTTGACGCGAACTAACCGTCTTTTTGACCAGTATTTAAAATACATGTGTTAAGCGCATTTATGATAATTTTTATTAATGTTTTTTTGATATAAATCAGGGTAATTGCTTTGTTAGCTTATGGTAACCTACCATCAGTCCCTCGCCCTAGGTAAAGTCCCTATAGTTTGGGTATGCAGCCATCACGGGTTTTACCTATACTGGGTGCGTGGCAAAAGTTTACACCCTCCCAGCTAACTTTTGAACGGTTGCAGATACAAAAAACAAACTTAGCAGATGTATGGATGTTTCTAACTACAAAAGAACTTCTGTAACACCATATGGAACTCCTACTAAATTTTTCTTCATTTTCTTCATTTTCCATTCTCACGGTTTTCGCTCGGTCATACTATATATAGTCAGTTCTCTTTTCATAGATGCGGGCTATTTTGCGAAGGACCCTTTCAGCACTTTCCTTTTCTATATCTTTCACTCTCTCTCCTTTCTCTTTCTCTCTACGAGTTGTGTTAGCTGGTTTTCTTTTGAGTAAGTAGACTCAGCGGCATTTTCCATTTCCAACCGCGAGGCTCTTGTCTTCCTAGCTGTAAAAGGACCTTCGGCGGTTACCGCCGACAGGCGACAATGCACCGAAAAAACCCGGTCTCTTAATGCTCTTTAGGCTCGGCGCAGCGCAGCGGCCGTTTTCCTTTCTTTTCGTGCATTCCTGATGGTAAACAAATTACATATTTTCTCTAAAAATATGAAGCTAACCCACTTGAGCCGTTGATGATCACGTACTTTATATTTTGACAGGCAAATTTATTACCTTACTTACATCTCGTCCTTGAACTGCCTTTTCTTTCTATTTTTTTTTTTTTTTTTTTTTTTTTTTTTTTTGTCTTTTTTTTGCATTCTATCTTTTTCCCCACGCACACAGTTCCACTTTCTCGGAAATGCGACTGGCATCCAGGGTTGGTGCTTCTCCTATGTTTTACAAGGAGACAGAACGAAATTTGTCGCAAAACACAACGGTCCGAGGTGCACTGTCGAGTTGACCATTGATGCCTCGAAAATAAAAAAAAAAAAAACGATATCAACCTTCGGTTTACGCCAAAATGCTGGGTAGTGTGCCCTTTTTGATGATGTGTCATGAAATAGGGGTTGCTCTTCGAAAATTTTGAGTGGAGGCCCTAAAAAAGGAATGGGTCTAAAAGACCCGATAATGTCATTTTTAGGGATAATGATGAAAAAATTTCCCGTGACTTTGTTTTTGCTTTTTGTTTTGTTTTTTGTTTTGTTTTTCTGTTTCTCTTGTATACAACGGAAAAATTGGGTTTCTCATGATATTTGCAGAGCTATTTGTGAGGCATAAGTTTCTAGGGTCAACAGAAAAAAAAAGAAAAAAAAAAGAAAAAAAAAGTAGCACAACTTTTTAGGAAGCATCGGGACTAGAATACCCGCATGTTTGGCAGACTATAGGGTTAAATTAACTTGATATAAGGTAAATATTCCTACTCCACGGAGTTTGCTTTGCCAATTGCCCACCCAATAAATTGAAGGTGCTTAACTTTGTATTATTGTGCCGGTCAACAGTGTAGTGACATAGTCAAAAAATTTTCTAGAGAGGGCCTCGGGTTTGTAAATTGTTAAAGGATAAGAGGGGTCCAAAGATAACAATTTGGCAAATTAAGTCTCTGAAAACTTGGGAACTGACATTTTGTTTAGGCAAATTTTGTGGTCAAGGCGGGGAGCCCAGACCCCCTGAACACCACTCCCTTCCTCTTGGCTACGCCACTGCCGGTCAATGTCAACAGTTGTCGCTCTTGTTCTGTTCCGTTTTGATTGAACGTTCGAATCGCGCTGGCTAATCGCAACGAGGCCTCTACTGACGATCAAATAGGTTCCCCAAAGTGGTCTTTCGGTGCTCGGTGTGCAAAATAAACCAATTTCTAATATTCGCAAATTAGGTGACCTGAACATTTTGCATCTATCTATCTGGATGAAAAATGAGTTTGATTAAAGTTTATGACTCGAGCTGATCCAAAAGAAGAAATAAGAGAGATCCTATGCATTCTCATGCATGAGAATGCATGTGCGCATAATGGATAGAAGAGAAGGCGAAAAATCACGTGACTGTCCCTAATATGTTCTTTTCTAATGAGTGGAGAGAGAGAAGGATAGATTCTTGGATCCGCCAGTGGCACTGGCGCACCGAAGGGGGGTTTTAGGGTTAAAACCCCTCCAAGCCTTAAAAAAAAAAAAAAAAAAAAAAAAAAAAGGAGAGAGATAGAGAGAGAGAGAGAGAGAGAGAGAGAGAGAGAGGATGTGGTTCCTTCACAAATAGAAGGAAGAGAAAGAAAAAAAATCGTGATCAGCTAGGAAGGGGGTTCACGGTGAACAAATTCCATACTATCCGCATTTTCTTAAGAGTTATTCAATATGGTGGGGGGGGGGATAAAATCTAACCCCTCGGCAGTGGCGTCGCCAGGAATTTTTCTAGGGGGGGGGGGTCCGAAAATTGTCAAGGGGGTCCAAAGATACAACTTTGGTAAAATTTGTTTGAAAACGCAAAAAAAGACCTTTTTTTAGGACAAATTTTGGTGTCAAGGGGGGGGGGCAGACTGGCTACGCCACTCCCTGGTAAAAATGACGACTATACGACTATTTCAAAAACGACTATAAACATAGTTGCCGACTATAATCTATAGTTGGCCAACTATAAATCCATAGTTGGCCAACTATGTTTATAGTCGTTTTTGGAACGGTTATAGTCGTCATTTTTACCAAGGCTGCCCCTCGGTGAACCCCCTCCGTGAATATTCCATGGCTCCTTCATCCACATTCCTTTTGACTCTTCTCCCTCCAATTATGACTCAAGAGCAAAGATTTCATGCAGCAAAATCGAAAATACAAATATATTTGAGCATTTCAATTTTACTGTACATGAAAGTACCGTAAAATTCAATCTGAAGGTCAGGAAAATTGGAAAAAATTTTCGGGGGAGGGCCCCCGGACCCCCCGCTTGTCCTGAGGGGTATTCCATATCCCCCAGACCCCCCGGAGTTTGAGTCATACCAAACCCCCCCCCCCCCCCCCCCCAAGGCAAATTTCTCGGTGTGCCACTGGCCAGTGGTATATGATGATGATCCGCAACATATTATACTTTGAGATACTTTGAGAATCCAATTTGATCATCGGACTATATAAAGAAGTAGCATATCATCGTGTTCCATTTCGTTCTACTGCGTTCTTTTCCTGATTTAAACGGGAAAAAAACAAAAACAAAAAAAATACAACAAAAACACGGAGAAAAATTTCTGGTTGAAATAACGGAATGTATTATTAATAATGGGGTAAAAAGAAATTCCTTTTAAAATAATAAGAATTCTTATTGATACAACGATTCTTTCTTGTGATTCTTCTGAATCATCAAAACGTTCAATTGGACCAATGATAATTCTCGTTGAATCAAATAAGAATTCTTATTATTTTAAAAGGAATTTCTTTTTACCCCAATTTCATAATACGTTCCGTAATTTCAATCAGAAATTTTTCTCCGTGAAAAATGCTTCAGAGGCGCGCGGAAACGAGAGACAACAATTAGCTATGAAATCCCTCTCTGTGAACCAAGTTGCCATTACCATCACTCCACCGAGAGGACGGTGTGAAGGGAGGAAAAATCTGCGGGAAGGGGGGGGGGGGCACTGATTTGCTCCAGATCCACACTCGACGCATACGCACTATCGAGCAGAGAGAAGCAAGAGGATCAGAAAACGCCGTGAAGTGTGCACTTCACCGCACAACACAATGCACTCAACATTCTCGCGAGCGGCCGGCGAGGCGCGGCGCGAGCTTCGCCTCTTCCGTCTCTGGCGCTTCACCGCGACCGGTGATCGGTGCGCCTCGCTGTGGGCGGAGTTATGAGGGGGTAATTGTTGTGATAGGGCGTTCCTAAGGAGATTACCCCGCCCCGCCCGTTCCTCTCATGCCTTCTCGCTCTCCGGACTTTACCGATGAGGGCCGAGCTCCTCCGACTATGGGTTGTCTGTAGCTAGAATGTCCCTCGCTCGATTCCCCTCAGTCCTATCCGAACTATGTTTGGTATCGTCGCAAATCCGTCGTCCGCGCGTACTTCGTTTTTGAGAGTGCGATAGTAATCTTTATTTTTATCCCTTTTCTACAAAATCTTTTATCAGATCACCGAAATTTCGTTCACTCCCCCTACCCCCTTCCATCCACCCAACTTGTCTTGCTTGATTGGGCACATTGATCATTGCTGATAATTAATTATCTCCTGTTTTCACACCCATCCGTTTGTTTTAAAGATCAGTGCGTCATCTTATCTGATCTGATAATTTTTTGGCGGAGATAATTCGGAACTTTGTGGTTTTTGATAAGTTTCTCGCGCGATGGAATTTTGTCCCGGCGGTTCGGAACGGCGGTTAAGTGCGTTCCCGAATTCTCGAGTTTTTACTCGTGAATGATTTTTTATTTTATTTTATAATTTTTTTTTTACCCGCGACGGTTTGTGATTGTGATTTGTTTGTTTGTGACCGTTTTGCATATTTCTCTCTCCCCTTTCTGTGATGATAGCCCAAACGAAAAGTGTTCTCACCGATGGATGTAATTAAGTGGCGCCCTATATGGTTTTTAAATTGTTTGAAAGTTCCTCACATTTTCTTTTTTATTTAAGGTTATTTTCCCCTTATTCTTGGTTTTTTGGATCGATTCCGGTTCAACTCGCCCTATACGTTAATTTTGCTCGCAGTTTATTAAATTAGTGTGATTTGTTTCATTAGTTAAAATGAAGTGCAATCCTACAAGGACTTTCTGAAGTGATTTTGGTTTAAAATAAAAAAATCACGTTAATTTGGTAAGTGTTTACAACTTAATTTGCAACTTAAACTAACCGATTAAAAAGGGGCTCTTAAACAGTAGCCGAGTTGACAATACTTTCGAGATATAAATAATTTTTCAACTTTTGATTCATCGTTATAAGACTACAAAATTAACCGTTGAGAATGATGAGAGATGAGCTATTTAGGTACATCGGGGCATACCCCGGTCGGGATATACGTACACAATGGGTTATAATGATAATATAATATACCATGGTACTGATTGGTGATTGCACATTGCACTTGAGAAAAGGTATATACAGTCGTGGTTTGAGAAATAAAAGCCTCTTTGCTCTTCTTATGAGATTCACACTCATGCGTTCCCGCAAGTATTGTCAAATAAACAATACTTGGCGGGAAAGCTCAAATGTCAAAAGAGTATAACTTGAAATGAAGTGATATTACCTACTTGGAAAAAGAAATGTTTCCCCGAAATAAATAATGGCGATGAGGTGCCCATTCTGTTTGAGACTTCGGTCAAGAATTTTACATGGGGTTGCTCTGTCCGATTTGTTTACTGAGTTGGTATACCCTCATTTCGCAAAATTTCTATAGAATACATTTAGGTATAGTGGTTGCATTCGGGGGCAACTTATGGTTGGTACTTATCTATAGCCATTTCCGAAGTTATTTTTTTTATAATGGGAAACAAAATTCATTTTAGAGAAGCTGGAGTGTCGTCTTCATAGATGTTATAACCGAAAGTCATTGCACGTTATTTTGAGAGTAATGCGTATTAAAGCTTCTGATGCTGTATATATTCAAAGAAATTACTGACATTTTACGTGCATGATTCTGACCAAATTAAAGTCATACAAAGTAATTTATTTTATTTTGTCGTTTTCATTCCCATCATTTTGACCGGGTGACACATAATGAATATATTATGTTGCAAATCCGCGATACTGTATTGAGCCTATATTCATACCTTATAGGATATATTATTTACAACTTCAGTCATTTTATTAGTCAGTTTGCTTATTCATTCATTTATTTTTTGAAGGATGTTTGATTTAGAAAAGGAACGAAACTACAACTAAACAGGCCCGAAATCACAAGCTTTCTCTAGGTGCATCATCACCTGCAGCAAAATAAAAATGAAGGACAACATTTAGACATATGAAATAACCTCATTGAATGAGGTTGGGTTTAAACGAACAGAATAAGAATAATAACTAATAAAATATAAGCAAAATCAAAGACACGCCATATAAAATAAAGTTGCTAAATGCCCATTAAAGCTTATCGTTAACCTATTGGCCTAGCTCATATTAGGTCCACGATTTTCCCCTTATCATGAAGTCGTCCGTTCACGCAAATCTTCCGACAGCGTGTTAACTGAACGCCAGAAACAAAAAAACTATAATTGAATTCAAATTGTTACCAAAAAGTATTATTGTTTTCAGACAAAGTCAACAAATAAAATTGGAACCATTTATAATTTGCAATTGCAACTTTGACGCGCGGCTCATATCAGGATTAGGTTTTTTTTTATTGATTTATACTGACAAAAATAATTATTTTACTATCAGTCTGACCACCCACTTGAGCTAACTTCGGGAGCGAATACAGTAATAACTGAACGAAAGATTGATTTTACTAACAGTAATAGTATAACTAAATTGAACATTATTTATTAATACTTGTTTTTGTGCGGTATCCCAATCGACCAAAAAGATTCTCAAGCGTTTAACAAACAACTTATAGTAAAATCATGGTAAATAGGTAAGGAAGTACTTAGTAGAGGACTGCGGACTGTAAAATTTCCAAGCGGTAAATGAAAATTCTATACGATTTCAATGATTCAATCTATTATTTGCCATGAAGGAGTCAAAATAAGCAAAGATGACAATCAACTATAACTGAAACCCCTAGATTAAAATTATTGTTTACCACTATATCATCTACTCCGCGCAAACATTAAGAATTTGAAAGGACTTTGAAATGTATATATGGAGTTTTAGGAAACGGAGGTAGTTATCGAAGCTATATGGATAATCTTCTCACGATCAAAATTATGTAATGTTGTAAACTTAGTGTTCATCAGACTATAAATAAGGAGATAAACAAAGCCAAAAATAAATCATAATATTGAAAAATAATAGTGTGCAAACATACGGAAACAATTATTAAAGAGAACTTTCTTGGGCTCAAAATAGAAACTTTAAACCTTAAAGAAAATTTCCACCAAACGGACCAAATTAAAATTATTTAATTAATATTTAATTTTACTAGTTAAAATTGTAAGTTGAGAATGACACGTATTAGTCTTAAGTCTTTAGTCTCAAGTGGTCGTAAAACGCGGGAATGGACCCGACATGTTTTGATAAATAAATAATGGATCCATGGTTTTGATCAATTCTCGAATAATTTCCCAATTTCAACATCAATAAACAACACTGGCTGTTCCGATCAGACTTAATCCCCTATTTTTATAGAACTTGTTGAATTTTGGATGAATATATTATAGATTGTTCCAGAAAAGATTGGATTTGACACCTTTATGGTTTTCAAGAAAACTTCTCACCGCTCCAAACCAATCAGGTTGCCCTGAGGATGCGGAAGCTGATGTTTTCATTCAAACCTATATACATTTAGTTGTCAAGTCCAATCATTCTTGGGACACCCTATAACAGTTCTCATGATAAAAGCAGCAGCTAATTCAGTGGAAAGGTGGAGGGAAAAAAATCCTGGTCATAAAAAGGTTCAGCAATGCGTTGACATTTTTCAGGTTGTTCGTACGTTGAGATCTCAGAAAATTGGAAAGACCCTGATTTGAATCCCCTTTTTTCCCTTCACTTCCTGAACTTAACAAAAACTTAAACTCGGGAAAAAGACTTGAATGCGCGCCCTTATGACTTTCAAGGGGAGCTCTAAGGAAGTCCTCAAGTAATTCTATTTTTTCATTAATTTTTTTTTTTTTTTTTTTTTTACTCTTATACTTCTTGTTCTGACTTTCCATTTGTGAAAAGAAAATACAACACATTTAATCAATATAATTATACCAAGGTTAGTTATATCTATAGATAAGTTAGTAAGCTCCACCGAAACCAACGAAACGACCAACGAAAATCATGTGCAAAATATGATGGAGGCTTGTCAATTTATAACTGATATCGAATATTTATCGAAAGAAGCTAATCGAAAAAGAAATACGCGACAGCACCTAAAGATCAGGGAGAAAACTGTCCGAGACTATATTATTGAATTTATCGTGTAATCAATCACTATCCAGCCAAAAATAAAACACGAAACAATTATTTATCGTAGAATCATTCAGGAAGGAATCATTTGAATATAAGTAGTTCCCTGTGTCCCCCGCACCCGTCATTTAAAGATGGAAAATATTCTCTAATTGTAAGTCAAAAAGTGACATTTTCACGGCAAGCACTGGATTTGGCTACCAAATTCGAACTTTGTTAAGCATTTTTCTTGATGCCCGTTCAAATTGGCGTTAAAAGCTTTACTAAGCACAAAACGTACAAGAAAATCGAGAAATCAATTAGATCCTGTTTTGAATCAGTTCCTTTTAAGCCTTCTTGCAGTTTTTTACAAGCTTATTTTCTTCATGGCAGTCGAATGCATTTCCAAAGATGGTTCAGAGAGTTAGGGAAATAAGATGCTTTACTTTTACGGCATCTCAATTGAAAGTTCGTCGTTGGCTATCAAATCCGTTGTCTCACCATTCACCAAACAATATTTCAAATCTTTACAAGAACGTTCCTTCAAATAGTTTTATAGGGTAAAAATGAATAAAAAAGAACTTTTGAAACCTTATCTTAAAATCATTTTTTTTCGGTGATGCAGAATGCTCTCCAATTTCGTGCCAGCATGCTTTTTTCCGTTTTTTGATGTGAACTTTTAAAGAATAAATGGCTTCCAAGTATTTACGTAATCAATGATTCGGAGAACTTGCAGATGATTAAAACGCTTCCGCGTCTTCGAATTTCGAATATAATCGTCATGCGAGAGAAACTTGACGCACTAATTATTGGCAAGAAAATCGGCAAATTACGATATCGTTTACTCCCAAGTTGACATGTGAAGGCCTCGTCAATTGTGATATCGCTGCTTCATTTAAATTGTTCCCAGAAAGGTATCTCAATAGAATTTGGGAAAGCTTTAAAAGCTTCTACTTGTTGAAACATCTGGAAATGTTTGTATTCAAACGCGGCTTTTATTGGCGTTCGATTGATTTTTATAACTTTCTGAAACTGTGTGCACCTACGTATACTTAAAGAATAAATCAAATTTAGATCTTCAAGTTTAGAGTAACATAGGTATATGGTATTAGTTTTAATTTTAGTTACAACTTGTGAATGAAATAGATCTTATTGGGGACAAAAGTACATCAATCAATAGCTTTAAACAATTCCCATAATTGATTTATGAACACTTTTATTAGCTTTATTTCAGATCACTTCCATCAGAGACTTCGCAATACATTTTATCACCCAAAAAAAAAGAAGTTTAAAAAATGCTATTAAACAAAATGGAAAATTTATACCAAGATGTTTCGGACGAGCTATGATTCTCTTGTTCAGCATGTATTGTTCACTTCTAGAATATAGACAAAATCATAATAATTAGATTCATAGTTAACTAAACGTCGAGTTTAATCATTTGGAATTATTGTTGCTTTGATAGCATTTGAGATCAGTCAGTCATATAACATTATAACCTCCTGGTTAAGGTGAACTTTTTTACATGCTGTCATCTTGGGAATCTAGCGTTAATGTTAACATTATTGCTTTCGTAACTACGAACTCCCTAACTTGCGCCAGTCAAAGACATTTTATTATTTTAGTTCTTTTTCATCTGACAGAATTATAAAATAGCCTTTTCTTTTGTTGTATAAATTCCCAAGGTAGGTCTTGATGAACGAATGATTCTAACGCAATTTTCTTTTAACTCTACATTGTTCTTGGAAGATAATTTTTTCACTTCAGAAAAATTCCTAAAATTCATAAAAAAATAAACCTCAGAAGAATAACCATAACCTCCCCATCCCCCGATTTATCAAGTTTTTCTATATATTCATAATTTCTTCCTCGTATTTTTGTGTATGAGCGTTTTCAATGCTATCTTTGCTGACACAAGGAAATCATATTGAGTTGAAATTCCTATCATTCACAGCATTCCGTTTGCTTAATTAGTTTTTAATTGAGCTTTGAGGCTTCGAGTGCCGTTCGAGGTGACGACGATTTTTAGTACCATCAAAAGAAACTTGGGATTTCTTTTTGGTAGGTAGTTTTGCCTCTTCCGGTTTCATAATGAGCAGTGAAAAAACATAAGTCTCTATTTCTCTTCTTTTTCCTTTTTATTTTAATTTTTTTGAGTCACTTCAATTTTTTCTTTTCTTTTCTTGCGAGAGCAAACAAAATCTATCAATCTGTAATTACTGAGCAACAAAAATCCAAAAAAGGGCAGAAAATACAATGAAATAAACAACGAATCGAATAAATGAAAATGATAGTTTATTAACCTTCATAATTACTAAGGTATTTGATAAACGTAGATTGCTGACGGGGGTGGGGGGTCCGCTCGGACCCCAATTTAACATTGAGTTATCTCAAGTCTTTACGCTTTTTTTTAAATTTATTCTGCCATGATGGAACTATTCCGTACATAACCTAAAGATAATCTTTGAACTGCAAATCCTTTTTTTTTTTTTTTTTTTTTTTTTTTTTTAAATCTATCTCTTTTTTCAATACTTTTTTAAAACAAGCCAAATTCGATTTGTTTCCAGTGGATATGACCACATACTTTTTTTTTTTTTTTTTTTTTTTTTTTTTTTTTTTTTTTTTTTTTGCATGATATCAATCGAATTTTCAGATCGAACCCTTAAGAATACAATCACTGTGCTTTCTAATTTTTTTTTCTTTTTAAATATAATGTTTTTAAGTGCTAAAGGGGGGGCTTTAAAGGTTTATAACTCCAAAACTAATTGAAAAATAATGTGTGAATGTTGGTGACTGTTTAAAACATACCCTGATTTACACAAACCTGAAAGCATAAGAACATCAGTGGGAAATACAATACGTTATCGCAAAAAACGGACCTGGGGTCCGTTCGGACCCCCCTCCCCCCCTTAGCAGTATGAAGGTTGCATTAAAATGAAACGATTAATATTATGTATAACTTCGAGGATCCTGTAAAAAATTGACCAGCACGATAACACCTGAAATAAAACCCAAGCAAATTGTGTATGTATAGGGAACAAAAATTAGGAAGATCAAGAGGTTGAAACCCAAAGTGTAATACTTTTCTTCAACCTTGTAAGATATGGGAAATTCGAAAACTAAAGAAACTATTTGTTTGCCTTGAACTTTGAGGGGAAAAGTAAATCTGTTCCTGATTTCAAATGGGGTTTCTTTACTATTTTATTAATGAGTGAAAGTATACATTTTGGTACAGTAAGAAATTTATCAAACGTTACTTACTTATTTCTTACGTTACAATTCGATATCAAGCATTATTGTTGTAAAGTAAAAGGTATTTTACGAATTTTCAATGAACATAAATACAAATAACAAAAATGAGTTAGAAAAATGGGGGAGTCAACGGGACGAACGTTAAAACGCCCTTTGCCACGCTGGCGCTGCAATAACTTTATAGCTATTTCTTCATTTTTTTACAGAAAAATAGAAACGACATCGGAAGTTTTCCCCGCGTTTTTTTTTTTTTTTTTTTTTTTTTTTTGACAACGCGAGGCATTTTTACTGTAAAAAATTAAGTTGGAATAATGATTTCTTCTCATTTCTTTTGAACTGCAGAAAAGTAGCGAGATAATTATTGCATCGTGGCAATTTTCTCATTATATTATTTCAGTGGACTCCTCAAATATTGCTGTCAATAATGGAGGTCTCAATGAACTGATGAAAAAGAAATGTTTTAGATCAAACCATTATGCACGGAATTTGGTAGATATTTTCTGATCGTCCATGTTTACGTTCATTAAAACTTTCTGTTCTTAAGAAGGGTGTGCGCCTCTCTTTGACTATTTCAAATTATTCCTTCGTTATTGCAGTGGAAATACTGTAATTCATTGATAACTTTCGTATGGTTGCAGTAGTTTTGGGTTGCTTGAGGTTGCATTCCATTCGTTAGTTTTTTAAATTTTAACATAGCCTCCTGTAAAATTTTAATATTACTTATTTGCTTAAAGGAAATGTTATCCTCGGTTTTGTCTTTCTTTCTTTCTCATTCTTCTTTGAATCAACATTTGAATGCTTTTGGCACCTCATATGTTGATCTAAATATTTGGAATAGTATTATTAAAACCTATTCTGAAGCAGCCCGAAAAATTTGACACTTATGGAGTAATTAGCTTCCTAACAGTGGCGTTGCGTGCAATGTGGCAACGTTGTACTATGCCCATTTAAACCCATGAAAAAGATCAAACTATTGGGTGTTCGGTGAATACCTTCGCATTCGACCTTTTGCATGGGTTTAAATGGGCATAGTACAACGTTGCAAAATTGCATGCTACGCCACTGCTTCCTAAAAGTTCCAACTTTCAACAATCGTAGCACAGCATTTACCTAGTTGAACATTTTAATGAATTGAGATTATAGATCTTTAAGTCTTTAATTACCAAGATATTTGACTTCGTTGTGTAAGAGATATCTCGTTATTGAGAAAGTCAAGTCATTTCTATTATCAGCTTAAATTTTCGAGACTGCTGCGCTATGTCCGAAAATAAAATACCGACGTCTCGTAAATTCTATATCAAAAGGCCGCAATTCAGTTGCGTCGCGTGCCAACTGGCAACGTTGCAAGTTGACCATTTAAAACCATGTAAAATATCGATTCAAGGGAGTGCACTGTGCACCTCCAACAGTTCGACCTTTTTTATGGATTTAAATGGCCAAATTGCAAAGTTGCCAGATGGCACGCGACGCCTCTGTCGCAAAATTATTCTCCTCACCATTCATCGGAATATGTTTATACGTTAATACGTTTTTATTGTATTTTACTTTTGAAAGAAAACTGAATGCGCAGCAACTATGTTAGATTAATTGCTCGTTCACAGTTAGTTCTTTTTTTTTGTGATGGGATTAGTCAGATTAGCCAATAATTTAGAGCTGACGAAAATGGGCTGGAGAAGGCTGGGTGGGAAGATAGATATTCAGTTAGATGATTCAGAACGGTTTCTCTCTGTTTATTTTTCGCAACCAAAAGATCCACTGATGCACAGCGGGAAGCTTCTCAATATTTTCAACAATAGAGGAAAAACCCCTGATGGTCGCTTTATTAGACGTGGATTTGCGCATAGGAGCGTGTGCCTCGACTCTAGAAGATCATTCGTTTATACCTGCATCAGTTCCCGAACCGCGGGCAGATAAAGTTATCGTCTGTTTTGACTCGCAAAACTCCTCCCCGCAATTAAACGGTAGGGCCCCTGTCCACAATCTTCGCCCGTGCATTTATAGGTGTGGTGTCTGACTTGAATGCACTTATTTTACGGTCGAGCCGAGGGGATGAATGGTTCCTGCGAGGAGTTTCTACTGGCGCTGACACTTTTTTTGCACGGTAATTTAGTGGCGTCCAACTGACAGTTTATTGGTTTCTTAAGAAAAATTGTTGGTTTTAACCTGTGGATCAAGAGGCTGGACGGTCGGCCGAGAAAAACGGAAGATACTCCCAATGGTGTCCTAAACGATGGATCCTAATTGAATAGTTCTTTATCTTTAATTCACGCATTTGACTGGATCTCTCTCGATTTGATGTATTGTTTTAACCTGATCCTTAATCCAGTCCAGCTTGGAAGTTTATGGGTCATCTCTGACCAAAAATTTGAGCTTGGTTCTAAAGAAAAGAAGGTCTCCTTATGATTTAATGATCTTATTGTGCACGGATTGAACAGCACATTTTTGTTCAAAAATGTATAGTTTTTTTTTTTTTTTTTTTTTTTTTTTTTTTTTTTTTTTCATGCATCTCTCTTGTCTTAATTTATTGGGCTGAAATACCAAACTCTTAGCGCATTCATTTGCTATTTCATTTGTGTATTATTTTTTTCGGGCATGCCGTTGACTGTCGTCGGGTATATTAACCTCAATTTATCGATTAGGAATTGTTTTTTTCCTCTCACTCACTCAATGATCGGTTCAAGAAATGGAAAACCCTGTATCAACGGTATCAAAAACTTTTCGTTTGCTTTATCTTGTTTTTGGCACCTTTTCGAACAATTTCTATTTGTTTCTTAAAAACAAAACGATATTCAAGTTCTAAAAAATATTTTGGAGCATTTTGTAAATTAATTGTTTTTAAAGGTTTTCTTGAAAGCCACGTTAAAACCTTTCCCAAACAATTCGGAAATTATTTATTTCCGCATCATTGATACATTGAAATAAAACAATTTCAAAACAAATGCATTCCTTTGTTCTCGTAAGAAAATGTTACATTTTTTTTTTTTTTTTTTTTTTTTTTTTTTTTTTTTTTTTTTTAAGTTTGACGAGAACATCACCAATGTGACATCGGAAACCTGCTAGTTAACAAATAAATGGGAGGGGACACATGAACATTTATGCAACATTCACCAAACTTATTTGATACAATTTGGAATGTTTCTAAGTGTTTTCATGAAACATTATTGCAGAACAAACTTCATTTCTCCGAACCGATTTGAAACCTTGTTGTGCTAGCAGTGCTCGTGATATGCTTTATATCAATCAGTGCTAATTCGATAACACAAATCAGCTAACTCTACAGATGAGACAAGATTCTTGCACTCGGGCCTTATTTCGACACTGCAGACTGTTCCAATCCTTCCAATCTCTGAAACAAAAGAGTCTTGCGGGAATAAAAAAAAATAATTACACTCATTAAAGCCCTCCCCCCACCACTGCTCGAGCAGAGGGCAGTACTGAAATTTCTGAAACTTGTAGGAAAACTTCCTTAAAATATGCAGAGTATAATGTCAGCGTGATGTCCCAAACCCCGTGCTGTATAGGAACGGTGTTTGCGCACAGTGGTTCCAAATACTGATTCTTTCGGACTCTAAAATTTTCCGTTTTCCGCCTCAGAAACGTTTCACTGTCCATGTCTTTCCGCAAAAACCACGTAACGTATCTCTCCATTTACGCTGCAAAATCAAAGTTTCGAGTAGTTTCTTCAGTTTATATTGTAATTATTTGTTATTACAGTTTTAATTTGGGTCCATGAGATTTTGTCCGGAAAATTCTATGAATCGTTCCATCGTGCGGTCACTTGCCCGCCCGGTTGAAAGGACATTTTGGGACGTTCATCGGAGATCTTAGCTGTGTTGATCGTTGATGCTGGTTTGGTTCATACCGAGGCTTTTCCTTTTCGATAGGGATATGGCACATGGCTCCAGAAGAGACAACTCCGAACACACTGGACACTGCTGGACGGCAGTAAAAAAAAAAAGACAGCGGAGTCGACAGCATTCTCGCACGGTATTTTCCAAGGAACTCGCGCGCATCTACCACGAGTCTGGCGCAAAAAAGAGGACCAGATAGAAAGGGGGAGGGTAGGGGGTGCTAGTCTGCACTCTGCAGAGACTGGGGCGAGAGTGAGTGAGAGAGAGAGAAAGAAAGACAAGAAAAACAATACAAAATACTACACCTTGTCAAATGGTTTTCTTTTGTTTGACGTCCTCGTTTTTAAAGGTACAGGGCGGGGGACTGCGCGCTTCTCAAACCCGCCACATCAATTTTCTTCATTTTTCTTCTTCTTCCTCCTGGTCTTTTTCTTCTTCTCTGTTTTTTTTTTTTTTTTGAGTGGCTACTTTTGTTGGCCGATGAGGTGAAACAAGTGTCGGGGAGTCTCTTACGTCGTTGGCGCATTTTTATTTCTCCATCCACGAAAAGACGAGCGCCCTCGGCCTCGCGCCAGTCAAGGCGGCTACAGTTTTCTCAAGTCTTTGCTTGTGGTCTTTCTTTTCTCTTCACCCCCCCCTCCAATTTCTCATTCTTTTTTTTAAAAAGGACGAATTGTTGAATTCTCTTTGTGATCTTCGTCCTTTTCCGTCTCGCACCTACGAAGCGCCATCCTCATTGACGCCTCCGTAATTATATCTCCTGAGCTTTGCAAAGGAGACTTCCTTAATTCTTGCTTTGCAGTGCGCACCCCTGAAACAAAGACTTCTCCACTCGCTTTCTCTGTCTCTTTCTTCCTCACTCGCTCGGGTCATTTGACTCATTTTCCAACGATCTGCATAAATTGCGGAGAGAATAGCAAAGACAGTTGACATTTTGGTTTGCCTAGTTCTTTTTAATTTTATTTTGTCTAGATTTATTTATTTAATTATGATTTTCTTTTTTTTTGGGGGGGGGGGGAGGCTGCAGGTCTAGAATTTTTTTTTTCGAGGAAGACTGCAAGTCTTTTAGCCCCTCGCCTCCCTTCATATTCCTTTCGCACTCCATTTCCCCCTTCTTCTGACATTTCGGGGGGCTGTAGACTTATCAAACCCCCCATCCCGTGTTACGGTCACATGAACGGGGGTGTTATTGATAAAAATAATAGAGCCATTCTAGCAAATTGGAACCTTGCTGGGTAAAAATAGAAAATGCTCAAAAAGATAGTATTCTCTGTCAAATTTTGCCCCATAAATCATCATAATACGCCGTAAGAGTTGCCTCTAAACGAAACTATAAAGTCCGACAAGTATTCTCAAAAATTCCTCGTAATGTGCCCAAAATTCATCCTAATTACCCCCATAAAGTCCTTAAATAAATCCAAGAAGCCTCTAAAATACGACTAAACAATCCATAAAAACATGTCTCAGTTGTACAATTGAAATTTTCAATTTGCAGGGGCTGCACATCAAGAGGCATTCCTGCGGGCTACTTTCTGTAGAAAAGAGAAATTTTCGAGACAGTTTGAAGAATATTATTTAGTCAAGGTATAATTCATTATCAGAGAGTTTCATAGTTGGAAATGCGCAAACATACATTTTTTTAGATATTCTGTCCAAAACTTATTATAGTTCTTCGCTTTGAAATATGTTTCCATTTTTTCGAATTCCTTATTCCGTTAACACTATCTACCAGTCCAACGAAACTTCTATTAAAATTTTGTGCTGTGCCGGTACCAATTTTAATAAGTTGATTGCGCAGCAACGTTTTTACTGTATTTTTGCGGAGAAAGAGGTGATGTAACTACATCTTTAATTTTGAACTGTTTTAGGGCGCTGTTTTCATTAAAAACAGTGAAAAACGAAAGGAGGTTTTCAAAACTCTGACCGCAGGTATGAGTTAATGAATGGAAATAACTGATTTTTCTTCAACAAGTTAAGAGCATTAAGTTTCTAGAACTGATACTGATGTTTTGTTAAAGCGATTTTTTAGAAATATTCTGAATCAAAACTGTTAACGGTCTCCAAAATTCGGGCTCAATGAATTCTCGAAGCTGCTTTTTTGAGCAATCCCAATTTTTAAGAAAGAAACGCACTCAATATTATTTTGATGGTATACTCTCTTCGGCGGAGAGTGCTTTAATTTCTCCAGTTTCTGGCGTGGGTCGATTGAAATGCACAGCGTGACGGAAATAATCGGCGAAGACGCACGTTGAACGATGACGTGACACCGTCCTCTAGCATGACGCATAGACGGTGAGAGTGGTGTCTGATTTATGGTGCTCGGAGGACACCAATGAGCCACGTACCATAATAATCTGGACACATCCAAAAAGATCAAACGTGCATCTTTTATAAATTCCCTGCTTGAGAGAGTCAAAAAAATTTTCCCAGGAAAGATTTTAGGTACACAAGGCAGAGTTGCCAATGTTAAATGGGAAAAGAATTATAAAAATTTACCAGATTATGAAACAGAGCTCTTTGAAGTGCATTGAAAAATTTGCTCGCGGAAATGGTAGTGTGTAATATTAATCTTGGAAACAACAGTATATTCCTTCAGAACGGAAATTCTGGTAAAAAACTATAGAGTTGCTGTTTTGTGTATATTATAAGTGAATAAGTATAACCTATCACATTTTTCAATCCAGCACCAATGATTACAACCAGAGTCGTAGCCAGGCATTAGCCTGTCTCTCTCGTTTTGCCCATTCAAACGCATGTGTTGGAAAAGGGTGGATGGAGGGGCTATTCTATGACTTCAGCTAGTAGCGTCGTGTGAGCTGCAATGTATCAATTATCCTCCATTTACTCACATGAAAACAATCGATTTTCTGGAGGTTCACTGTGCACCCCCTCATAATCGATTGTTTTTGTGGATTCAAATGGAAAAAGAATCGATAGATCGCAGTTTACTCGACGCTACTGACTTCAGCCCATGTTTCTGTCCTTTCCTCACGCATACAGTCAAATAGGCTTAGCGCGAGAAACACAACTTCGTGGCTTGTTTCTGTCCTTTCCTCACGCATACAGTCAAATAGGCTTAGCGCGAGAAACACAACTTCGTGGCTATATACAGCTGGATATGATTCCAACAATTGATCGACAGACTGTATACATCTCAGTTCAGTGTATGACTTTGATGCTCAAAAATACTAACAACTGTAATCTTCCCCCAATCAGTATAGTAGGGCACCTTTGGTTTGTTAAAAAATGGTATTAAATATACTTACACAAAACAGAGCGCAGCTCTGCCATAAAGGCAAGAACTTTCCGATTTCATAAATCCTATACTTGAAATTACCAGAAACTGTGACTCAACTATCAACAGTATGTAATGATCCTCGTGTAACTGTAAACCAAAAACGTCAATGGTTGCCCAGTTTGACAACTTTGCTTGGATCCAGCTATGAGTCATTTCTCATGGAGCTTATGTCACACGCAAAATCAGATCTTGAGTTCGTCTATATGACTCTAGAGCAAATATCTCTGGATCAGAAAAAATATCACCGAGCATCTTGGATTTATATTCACAATAGTAAATTCATGCGAAGCATTATATAGAGCATATTTTGTGATTATATACCCACTTATTACATATTTATTTCCACCGACGCTCGCGTTTACATATCACAAATACATATTTATCTTTTTTACCCCCTCCACCGGCTGGTTTTTTTCTCGTTTACGCAAACAGCTAAACGCACATTCCCACGCGCAAGCCTTTTTTTTTTTCTTCTTTTTTTTTGGTGAAATATAGTAGCCCTGATTGCAAGTATTGGTTTTAAAATAAAAAAGTCCGTCAAGGTTTCCATTTTTCCAAAATATATTTTAAACTAGATATTTCTGGAAAGTGTCAGTTTTGAAACGAATATTTCTTTAATCATGATAGCAGGATCTACTTTAAAAAAATTGCAGTCGAGAAATGTACCTCTATATTTTCAAAAGAGTCCCTGAAAGTCCTCAAGTCCTGGGCTTTAAGTACAGTACCCAAAAATTATGCATATGATGTATCCTCTGTTAGAACTTACTATGATGTGTTTACTACACTTATTACAAGAAGATGATTTGGTTATTGAAAGGTAAACCTTTTAGAGGGAAAATAATGCTTCTTGTCGCGTCGATAGAAAAAATTTATAGGAAAAATATTAGAACTAAAAACAAAAACTGCTTACTGACAAATAGATACATTATGCTAAAACTAAGCAATTTGGTATCAGTCCCCCCCCCCCCAAATGGATAAATGTACTCTTTTTGAATGTTCATCCTAAATTATAATGACTAATCTATTATACAACTCAACAATTTTGAAGGACCATAGGTGACAGATTGATTCAAAGAAACTTTTTTGTTCAGAGTTTTGTATAGGGGGCGATACTCGAGCATGATCATATTCGAGCAACAAAATATGAAAATTCCAGACGTCCATGGAAGAACTCGATTGAGCTTTTTACGAATCAAACAGCTATCTCCGAAAAAATAAAATATTGCTACTTCAGTATGATCAGTTAAATTCCTTTCTGAAAGGACAAAGTAAAATTATTATCTTGAATAATGTTCAGACGCTTCGTCGAGATCTTAACTGAGTTTGTTGAAAATGATTGTTTAGAGGCTCCGATAGTTTTGCAAAGTTTCAATTCTACAGGTTTTCATTTCGCGAGTTTTTTTTTCCTAGTTTTTTCTTCCTCTAGAATAAACGTTCAGTCCTTTACATGAAAATCCTCGGTATCTCTAAAAAGATATCACAAACTGTGAATGTCCCAGGACAAAGAACGCTAGAGTTAGACGTTATCGTAGGTCAAACCACACTTTGACGTTCGGCAGTTTTGTCACAGACACAAAATGATGCCAGCAAACTTTGAGACAAGTCATTAAAGTGTTTTCCTAAGAAGGCTCCGTTCAGGCGTCCAATGAAAACGATGCTGAGAATAAAAACGTCACTCTATTCGTCTACAGGGCACTAAACAAATCGAGTTCGGGGAGGGTAGACAGTAAATTCGACCGGAAAAAAATCATCACTGGACTCCAAGCTGACGGGTTGACAACGAATTAAAATTGATTATTCACCGCGCGCGACATAAATTCGCCATCGTAAAGGCGCGTTTTATCCAAAGTGACGCTCCACGAATTTTTATTGCTATTCGCGCTCTGGAGAGTGGAAAAAAGTTGAAAGAGAAGAGAGTTTGTTTTCCTCCCCCTCCATCTATAGAGAAGCTTCCCGAAATCGATCGAGAGATCGATTGAGCCTGGCTGCGACTGATGGATGCTCAGAAGCGAGTGTTAAAATGCACTTGTTTATGATGATGAAACGCCGCTAAGCGCAGGCGCAAACCAGCAGCATCCACGCGGAGAGAATCCGAAACCACTGATTTTTTGGCGTGATTAAGGTTCACAGACGACTTCTTGCTCACGCTTAATTCCACCTCCCCCCCCCCCTGCCCACTTCCCCACCACAGCCCATCAGTACTCGAGTGTATATGTGCCCTCTGTTCACCGTCCACCGTTTAACGAGTGAGATTTTTAACGATTACAAAAATGTTAACAAGATCACTTCTGAAGGACTGTTTCATTCGGTTAATTTATACCTTTGTCGATAGGGCCAAGAATGTTGAGCTATTTAACTTGACGTCCAATCGTCCTTCGTGCCTCCCATGAAGGAAAGGGGTGGTGGGGTGTGAGGAAGAAGATCGTATGGTGGGAGGGAGGGGGTGGTAAGAGTGGCAGAGATTTTTTTCCTTCTCTCCCTCTCTCTCTCTCTCTGATTCTTTTGATCATTCTGCTCTCCTCGGATGATTGGAACAAAGAACATATGAAGTTCGATGTAAAATGATTTCCATTTGATTGGTCAAACACATTAATAAACACACGGCACCAACACATAAACACCCATACCACGGAGGATGACTCCTTCATCGGCCGCAAGTGTGCTCCTCCGGGCGTGGACAAGAGAAGATTGTGTTATTTGATAATATTGGGAGGTTATGCCTATGTTTTCTTTTTTCTTATTCTTTCTCTTGTTTCTGTATCCCTCCCTTCCTCACCACCCCCCCTCTCTCTCTTTTTTCTCTCTCTCTCTCTCTCTCTCTTTCTCTCTCTCTCCCTCTCATGCACGCGTTTATTCTACATAGTAAGATGCGCGAGCACGAACAGAGACAGAGAGTGTATATCGTAAGAGGTGGATAGTATAACGCATAAAGCATAACGCCAATTCACGAAGAAGAAGAAGAAGAAGAAGAAGATGAGGTTAAAAAAAGAGAGAAAAAATCCGCGCCGTCAACTTTGATCAAAGCATGGCGCGTTCGACAAGGATTCCTCTCGGTGGTGTGTAACCTGAACTGAGAAACTTTGCGATGAGCCCGGGAGGAGAAGCGAAATGCTGCTGATTTTTCACCGGCCGCCGCAAACCAACTCCTCTGCTTCTTCTTCGCGCTAGAGCCCTCTTGTCCCCTGATAGCCCCTTCTGTCCCCTTCTGCTTGCCTGAGCGCGAAGAGGCATAGGTAGGCGCGCACCGCGCATGATTTGGTGCCCACCATTTTTTTTTCGCGCCGAGGATTCCTCGTGTTTGCGAGAGTTACCTCTTTCCCTGTCAACACAATCTTACTTCTTCTTCTTATCCATCTCTCCCTCCCGCCTATCCCCCTCTAGTTCTCTCTCCCTCACACTCTTTCTCTCTCTCTCTCTCTCTTACTCGCTGCGTCTACCTCTCTCTCTCTCTCTAATTTTACAGCTCTGTTGAGCGCGTTTTGCAGTTGTTTTACGGTGGTACGTATCATGCAACAAGTCAAAGCTACCATGAACGCCCCACACGGTTGCCTAAATGCGTATGAAAACGTATAGAAAAATACAGGGTGTTTTAGGTTTAATATTAGTCAATTTCATAGCCGATTTTTAGTCAAAATAATTTTTTTCGTCCCCCTTAAAGCATAGGGCTTGAAATTTTTGCTCTCTGAGCAACAGTTTTTCAAAATTTTGGGAAAAATTCTCCTTTTTTTCTAAAGAAAATGGTGGTGGATCCAAGGGGGAAACTGTTTCCCAAGTCCCACCCCTGCCAAAAAAAAATTAACAAAATAAACGCTTCTTGAGACTTTTCAAATCTCAACATTTTTCTGGGGGAGGATCCCCCGAACCCTCCTTTATGGGAAATTGTTCCCCCACCAAAACAAATTTCTGGATCTACCACTGCGCCAAACAATAAGAGTTACACAGCACTAAACAAGAACAGTGTCAAATTTGAGTGTATTTGTATGGGATAAGTGGATGACTTGAGCGTCAGTTTTAAAACAAACTCAATTTTTTTTCAAGAATATTGAAACAAATTGTCGCAGGACGTAAACAGAAAGTATTGAAAGACCCATTTGTTTATGGGAAGAAAAAAGTATCATTTTAACTTAAAAAATCGACTCTGAAATTCACTGATGCTAACCTTGAAAAATCCTGTACCTACATTAATACCATAGAGAACATGCACTTGCTATCATGTTCAGACGCTTCGTCGAGATCTTAACTGAGTTTGTTGAAAATGATTGTTTAGAGGCTCCGATAGTTTTGCAAAGTTTCAATTCTACAGGTTTTCATTTCGCGAGTTTTTTTTTCCTAGTTTTTTCTTCCTCTAGAATAAACGTTCAGTCCTTTACATGAAAATCCTCGGTATCTCTAAAAAGATATCACAAACTGTGAATGTCCCAGGACAAAGAACGCTAGAGTTAGACGTTATCGTAGGTCAAACCACACTTTGACGTTCGGCAGTTTTGTCACAGACACAAAATGATGCCAGCAAACTTTGAGACAAGTCATTAAAGTGTTTTCCTAAGAAGGCTCCGTTCAGGCGTCCAATGAAAACGATGCTGAGAATAAAAACGTCACTCTATTCGTCTACAGGGCACTAAACAAATCGAGTTCGGGGAGGGTAGACAGTAAATTCGACCGGAAAAAAATCATCACTGGACTCCAAGCTGACGGGTTGACAACGAATTAAAATTGATTATTCACCGCGCGCGACATAAATTCGCCATCGTAAAGGCGCGTTTTATCCAAAGTGACGCTCCACGAATTTTTATTGCTATTCGCGCTCTGGAGAGTGGAAAAAAGTTGAAAGAGAAGAGAGTTTGTTTTCCTCCCCCTCCATCTATAGAGAAGCTTCCCGAAATCGATCGAGAGATCGATTGAGCCTGGCTGCGACTGATGGATGCTCAGAAGCGAGTGTTAAAATGCACTTGTTTATGATGATGAAACGCCGCTAAGCGCAGGCGCAAACCAGCAGCATCCACGCGGAGAGAATCCGAAACCACTGATTTTTTGGCGTGATTAAGGTTCACAGACGACTTCTTGCTCACGCTTAATTCCACCTCCCCCCCCCCCTGCCCACTTCCCCACCACAGCCCATCAGTACTCGAGTGTATATGTGCCCTCTGTTCACCGTCCACCGTTTAACGAGTGAGATTTTTAACGATTACAAAAATGTTAACAAGATCACTTCTGAAGGACTGTTTCATTCGGTTAATTTATACCTTTGTCGATAGGGCCAAGAATGTTGAGCTATTTAACTTGACGTCCAATCGTCCTTCGTGCCTCCCATGAAGGAAAGGGGTGGTGGGGTGTGAGGAAGAAGATCGTATGGTGGGAGGGAGGGGGTGGTAAGAGTGGCAGAGATTTTTTTCCTTCTCTCCCTCTCTCTCTCTCTCTGATTCTTTTGATCATTCTGCTCTCCTCGGATGATTGGAACAAAGAACATATGAAGTTCGATGTAAAATGATTTCCATTTGATTGGTCAAACACATTAATAAACACACGGCACCAACACATAAACACCCATACCACGGAGGATGACTCCTTCATCGGCCGCAAGTGTGCTCCTCCGGGCGTGGACAAGAGAAGATTGTGTTATTTGATAATATTGGGAGGTTATGCCTATGTTTTCTTTTTTCTTATTCTTTCTCTTGTTTCTGTATCCCTCCCTTCCTCACCACCCCCCCTCTCTCTCTTTTTTTCTCTCTCTCTCTCTCTCTCTCTTTCTCTCTCTCTCCCTCTCATGCACGCGTTTATTCTACATAGTAAGATGCGCGAGCACGAACAGAGACAGAGAGTGTATATCGTAAGAGGTGGATAGTATAACGCATAAAGCATAACGCCAATTCACGAAGAAGAAGAAGAAGAAGAAGAAGATGAGGTTAAAAAAAGAGAGAAAAAATCCGCGCCGTCAACTTTGATCAAAGCATGGCGCGTTCGACAAGGATTCCTCTCGGTGGTGTGTAACCTGAACTGAGAAACTTTGCGATGAGCCCGGGAGGAGAAGCGAAATGCTGCTGATTTTTCACCGGCCGCCGCAAACCAACTCCTCTGCTTCTTCTTCGCGCTAGAGCCCTCTTGTCCCCTGATAGCCCCTTCTGTCCCCTTCTGCTTGCCTGAGCGCGAAGAGGCATAGGTAGGCGCGCACCGCGCATGATTTGGTGCCCACCATTTTTTTTTCGCGCCGAGGATTCCTCGTGTTTGCGAGAGTTACCTCTTTCCCTGTCAACACAATCTTACTTCTTCTTCTTATCCATCTCTCCCTCCCGCCTATCCCCCTCTAGTTCTCTCTCCCTCACACTCTTTCTCTCTCTCTCTCTCTCTTACTCGCTGCGTCTACCTCTCTCTCTCTCTCTAATTTTACAGCTCTGTTGAGCGCGTTTTGCAGTTGTTTTACGGTGGTACGTATCATGCAACAAGTCAAAGCTACCATGAACGCCCCACACGGTTGCCTAAATGCGTATGAAAACGTATAGAAAATACAGGGTGTTTTAGGTTTAATATTAGTCAATTTCATAGCCGATTTTTAGTCAAAATAATTTTTTTCGTCCCCCTTAAAGCATAGGGCTTGAAATTTTTGCTCTCTGAGCAACAGTTTTTCAAAATTTTGGGAAAAATTCTCCTTTTTTTCTAAAGAAAATGGTGGTGGATCCAAGGGGGAAACTGTTTCCCAAGTCCCACCCCTCCCAAAAAAAAAATTAACAAAATAAACGCTTCTTGAGACTTTTCAAATCTCAACATTTTTCTGGGGGAGGATCCCCCGAACCCTCCTTTATGGGAAATTGTTCCCCCACCAAAACAAATTTCTGGATCTACCACTGCGCCAAACAATAAGAGTTACACAGCACTAAACAAGAACAGTGTCAAATTTGAGTGTATTTGTATGGGATAAGTGGATGACTTGAGCGTCAGTTTTAAAACAAACTCAATTTTTTTTCAAGAATATTGAAACAAATTGTCGCAGGACGTAAACAGAAAGTATTGAAAGACCCATTTGTTTATGGGAAGAAAAAAGTATCATTTTAACTTAAAAAATCGACTCTGAAATTCACTGATGCTAACCTTGAAAAATCCTGTACCTACATTAATACCATAGAGAACATGCACTTGCTATCATTTCTGAACATTGGTTGGCAACCTTTTTTTCGGGGGTCTCAACAAAGCAACATCCAACTGGACCTTACGGTGAATGACGAGCAAATTGTTCGCATTGAACCAAAAACCGCTGAAATCTGGCAACGTTGACTCCCCAGTTATCTTGCGTGTGCACCTGAACCTGAACCTGAACCGGACCGGTCGCATCACTCGATTTTTGTTTTATATGTATACCTGTGACCAGGGCGTGTGTTTTGGCCCCGAAGAGGCCCGGATGAAGTGTAACTTTTCGCGGCTACATCCACCAGGCGGGATTTTTCTTGCATCTATCAATGGCTTCGATTTCACGATATACGCGTCTCTTCCATCTGCATGTCATTGATTCAACGACGGATTTCTTTATCTCTAGGGTTTTACAGCAAAATTTAATCGATTTTGTTCATAAAATTTAACTTTGTTGGTTATCAATGTCCCTCAATATGCATTTGTTACAAATTTTCGCTACAGTTTTACAGCGGAAATCACTTAAGAAATAAAATAATGTTGGCAGCATATAAAAGTTCCAAATTTGACTCACCCACAAACACTACTATGAATGAACATATAAAGCATAATTTGAAAATGTCTGTAGTGCAGTGAGTCACAATAACTATAGGGAGTTATACTTAATTTGTCCATTATCCCATGATAGACCACTTTTCCCCAACATAGGGAAAACCTGCGAAATTCATAAAAGGGGAGGTCTCGTATTTTTGCAGCTTTCCCTTTGTTGGGAAAAGCGATGCATCACTTTCATAGGTATCCGCATCATAGGTATCCTTTTTTCGGTGCACTTGAGACGATTATAGTTCCGCAGTCCACAAGCGTTCACATGTTTTTGAGCTTGTGAGCGTTCGTGGACCGCAAAGGAAATGATGCGGGAAGGTTTCAATATTCAAATTGGACTAGATGCAATGAGATTCTTTCATAAGAACAGATAATTTCATGACCGCGTTTTGTGAACCGCGAACGACTGTGAACATAAAAAAAGACGGCAATAATTTGTAATTTGAGACTGTCTAAAGTCTTCTTCCTGTTTCATTTGAAATTTGACTTACGTTATTGTATTTGTAAATTGAGATTGTCTAAAATCACCTTCCTGTTTCATTTGAAATTTGACATAATTTGTAATTTGAGACTGGCTATAGTATTCTTCCTGTTTCATTTGAAATTTGACATACGTCGTATTTGTAAATTGAGATTGTCTAAAATCACCTTCCTGTTTCATTTGAAATTTGACATAATTTGTAATTTGAGACTGTCTATAGTATTCTTCCTGTTTCATTTGAAATTTGACATACCCCTAGTAGCATTGAAACTTGAAATTTCATTTGAAAAAAAAAAAATTTTGAAAGAAAAAAGATTGAAAATAAATATAAAAAAACATTAAAAAACTCTTGAAACTGTCACTTTTCCCTTTCAATTGAATGAAATTTTCATTGAAAAAAACTTGAAAATTAAGAGAAATAATTTTAAAAAAACTCTTGAAAAAACCTTGATTTTTCTTTCAATTTAAACGGAAATAAACATTGAAAAACTCTTGAAACTGTCACTTTTCCCTTTCAAATGAATGAAAATTTCATTGAAAAGAACTTCAAAATTTTGATGAATAATCTTACAAAATCCCTTGAAAAATACATGATTTTTGGATTGTTTTTTTTTTCACTGAAAAAAATAATAAAAAATCCTTGAAACTGTCACTTTCCCCTTTCAAATAAATGAAATTTTAGTGAAAAAAAAAATCAAAATT
The DNA here is from genome assembly GCA_011764245.1 of Trialeurodes vaporariorum. Taxonomy (NCBI): domain Eukaryota; kingdom Metazoa; phylum Arthropoda; class Insecta; order Hemiptera; family Aleyrodidae; genus Trialeurodes; species Trialeurodes vaporariorum. Next base: position 29,737,418 of record VMOF01000035.1, read on the forward strand.
TGGAAGAACAAAAAAAAACCCCTTGCAAAATACTTGATTTTTTTATCTTTTTTTAACACTGAAAAACATTAAATTTTTTGTGGAAACTGTTACTTTCCCCTTTTAAATTAAGTAATGACATTTTCATTGGAAAAGTCTTAAAATGTAGATGAATAAACGTTTGAACCCTACAAAAATTTGAATGAAGAGTAATGGAGGTCAAATTATTCCGATCGAATAAATGAATACAATTCATAGGCGGATCCAGCAATCTGGCAACTGCGCATTCCTCTCACTTGAATATATGATTAACAATTGATTCTTGGAGGAGCTACAGCCCCATGACAAATCAATTATTTCTCATGCAATCAAATGGGGAGAATACTCTGTTGTCAGATTGCTGGATCCGCCAATGGTCAATACATCATAAAAACTCTTTGAAAACTTGAAAATGTCAATATTTAAGCAAGACAATCAGAAAACAAAGTAAAACTCAGAACGTGGGGAGGCAGATGAAAAGTGTGGGAAGATTGCAAAAATGTTGACATTTCTGGATTCACAAATAGTCTCATATTAGCTAGCATGCATACAAAGTAAATTCTATAGAGTATCAAAATGAAAGCACTCACCGCATCAGGAGTTCAAGCAGTTATCCGATAATTGGTTTGTTGACACAAATTTATCCAGCAAACTGACTTTGCAGGTCAGAGCACAACACCAAATTACTTACTTCACATTCCTTTTTCAGACCCGCACAGCACAGTTAAACATTATTATTGTTAGCATTATAACTTCAAACTCAATAGAAATAGTAATGAATGAGAAACTATTCCGCGGCTTATTATCTGAAACGCACTGATCCGAACGACAAGATTTTCAAATTAATTATTTGCAACCACATGAAATTATTTTGTCTAAGCATAAGTAAGATTAAACACACATTGTACACTATTGAGTACCCTCAATAGATCAGCATTTCTCTTTTCATCACTAATTATCACAGATGCAAAAACCGCACTGTCCAAGCGAAGGAAAAAAGCGCATCCGTACCTACACTTTGCAGATGTGTGATCCAAAGATGACGATCAAATTGAATTCTTGATTCAAACCAGCTCTTCTCTTCAAACGTCCTCTGAAGCAATGATTCAATTTCTTTCTGAAGCGATGATTCAATTTCTTTCTGAAGCGACGATTCAATTTCTTTCTGAAGCCTCCCTTTTCAAATCACCAGGTATGTACACATGAGTAAAAATTTCAAAGGGATTCTGCAGAAGTAGATGTGTCATGGACAAAATTTTCCAATAATCTCTGACCAGCTGAAATAAAAAACCAAAAAAGAACTACAAATCAGTTCCTTCATTGACCTAAAAACTGTGTGGCTTTCATACTGTCCATGCTGAGGTGAATGGGAGAGGATCACCACACAAAGTATTTTACCTATTCTAACTTCATTCTTTCTTACAGGCAGCTACAAGGTACCTACCAAATGCTTGTGCAGGGAGGAAAAGGTGAGCAATGCTTCGCTCCAAGCAACCGTAGGGCACGGATACCTACATCAGGTATCATTGGTAGCAGCATATGTGGAGGTAGCCGCTCAGGCCAAGTCAGAAAATGCAACCTGGAGTGCATTGAGTTTACAAGAGCCTCTTTCTTTTACCCAAAGTAGCATTTTCATTAAGTTGAACCTTGCTGAACTAATGACAGTTCTTAGTAGCTGATGGATGATACTTGACAGCAGTAGCGTCACATGCAGTATGGCAGTGTTAGAATTTCCTCATTTACATCCACGCAAAAAATCAATTCAAGGGAGTGCACTTCCTAGGCGCCTCCAAAAGTTTAACCTTTTTCATGCGTTTAAGTGGACCGAATGCAATGTTGCCATATTGCATGCGAGGCCTCTGCTTGAATAACTATTAGCAATGAAACAAAGTTTCTCGGTGGAGATTTAGTCTTCTTTGTTTTAATCATGAAATATAATGGCATAAGATGAAATGATTGACTTCTGGTTTAGAAAGGTTGGCTTAGTATTCCAATAATAAAATACTTGCTCTCAAACTGCTGTCTTAAAATATGACTTCAAAAGCACTGAGAAAGTATCATGACTTTGTCAGAAGTAAAATGGGAATAAAATGAACAATTCATTTTGAGGCAACCACATAGGCGGATCCAGCAATCTGGCCACAGCGCATTCCTCTCATTTGAACGTATGATTAACAATCGATTCTTGGAGGGGCTACAGCCCCATGACAAATCGATTATTTCTCATGCAAACAAATGGGGAGAATACACTAATGTCAGATTGCTGGATTCGCCAATGGGCAACCACAATTAACCAGCATGCCTGGACGCACTCAGTAGCGCAGTTAGATTGTGCCATTTACTTGAATGGATTAAAAGGCTGATTTTATTTTAAGTGAAAAGTTATGGAACAGCATGGAACGTGTTACTCCCTGTGGATCTAATATAACTGTGACCGATGGACTGACTAGTGAGGGTGGTCGACTCGTTCCGTTCCGTTTAGAGGGATTGCTGAAACCATGCTGGCTAGCCACAGAACACAAATGTATCAGTCACTTGTGCTTCCGTTAAAAAATAACCTGAATTGGTGAACCAAGTTTAAAACGAGTAACCCTCCGTTACATTCCAAATAACTCAAGAAGACCGTTGATTTCAATGGACTTTCTTTCTGCTCATTAATTGTTGGAGCTCATGTAAAATGAGTATTTAGATCTGACGAATAGCAGAGTGTGCTTCCAAAACGCATTAACGCACATGTATGTGCAGTGAGTCAGCACCGTCAAAACTTTGCGTAAACCAACCGCTCACCTACATATACGTTATGATGCATTTCAGAAGCAGGCACAGGTACTTGTTAGAACCTGACTCTAAAAATACAGGAGCTCTAACTGAGCAAAACATCATTTGCTACTCACTAGAATATTTTGGCTATTCAATCAAACTTTCACTTGGAGAGGTGATTTTGAACCATGAAGTCAATACTGAACTTAAAGAACGTTTTCATCAACACCTTGAAGATTGTACATTTACAAGAAAATACTGCAAGAGCCTCAGTCTGTCCAGCTCTAATACAGCTGTTCGTTGTAAGAAGGAGGCTGTCATGAGATATCACTTGCAAGATTAATTATGATTATTGAATCGTACAATATGGCAACATTGCATTTAGATCATTGAAACCCACGAAAAATATCGAACTATCTTGGGGTCGGCGATGACCATTGAATTCGACCTTCCTGATGGGTTTAAATGGGCATAATGTTATGTTGGCAGGTAGCAACACTTTGCTAATGGGTCTCAATCATTGACTCAATTTAAAGGTTTACATTGGCACTACACATCGGGATTAAGGCACTGCCTAGGTTGCTAAGTCAAACTAAAATTCATTGGAAACAGGTACCTTTGGTTTCAACTGGGATGTAATTGTAAAGCAAAAGTAACAATGAAGCCAATTTTGTCAGGTAAGGTTAGCCTTGAACACAACACAAGTCGCAGAGATAAATAAATAATGATAGGCACAGCGAAATGGTTCTTCAATCGACCCCAAGCAGTTAAAGTTTTTCATGAACTAGCCACAAACACGAGAATGAAAATAGCAAACAATAAGTACTGTCTTTCACAGCTTCAAAATCGAATCTCTGACCACTGGCTGGGAGCAAACAATGTGAGAACATGATCAGAGAAAACAGACCTACGATGTAGATAGGAAATGTACTTACTTACGGATTAGAATTCTGAGAGTAACGAATGGATGATCAAGGTGTGAGAATATCTTGAGATTGGTTACATTTATTACAACTTTTAGAGAGTCAAGTACTTTAATTCACCAACAAAGTAGGAGAGAAAGCTGCACAAGGCAAATTGCTCACTGATCAGTGCCGTTGCCCGTTAGGCCGTTACAAGCAGGATCTAACAAGAAACGCCGAGTGGGCGGGACCTTGGTCGTACCGTGTTGACGTCACACTTCGTGGCTTTCTACAGCCTCTTATGACTTGTTTCACTTTTACTGTGGTGGCGTTACAACAAGATGGCGGCTAGCTCTTTACTTGGCGGTTACTTCCTGGTTACTCCCTTCTCTCACCACATCATTATTGTTGGTTATGTTATCATTCTAACATGACTCTTTTGTGGTTATATTTAAATAGTGTAAGTACTCAACTATTGCATGGAAGGAAGCTTTTAGCAAAGCGTAGACGAAAAAGTAGGTTTACTTGCCAAACAGTTTTTACTGAAAATCACAATCAATGGCTTGCTGTTTTCGTAGATTTTCACTGGTTAAGCAGGTAATATTTTTAGTTATCTAGATTCCGTCTCCACTTATCCTTGAACTGTTAATGGATTGATTTTGATTCCTTTCAACCTCAATTTCTTTGCAATGACAGTTTGTCACATGAAATCAGGATGAAACTTGGATAGAATAAATTTCGACTCCAGATTTTGTTAGAGAGCGCCTTTTGTTAATATATAGATGGTTGATGATTTTACGGAGCTGTCCAAAAGCAATGAGAAGTGGGCGCTTTGAATGCTAATGTGCACATTTTGTTTAACCTGTAGGAAAGAATGAATCATCCGATACTTCGCTTAACCGTAATATTACTTTTGGTAAAATTGAAAATGCTCTGATGTACACTCAAGGCTAACAAATGTTTCGCGCCTACTTGCTGTCGCTATCTAGCCATCAAGCTTTGTTGCCAAGTATCACCCATCTAATCTCTCATTACTGAAGCATTGCATTGTATCTGCCTCTGAGAGGAGAAAAATTGCATGAAAAGACTTTGTGTGATGGTTCTTAGCAGCTCCATTACTGTTTTAGGTGCTGCGACGGAAAAGTTTCTTAGTTGTTAGTAACCTGTTTCTCTAGAGCAGAGGCATTTTGAGTATGAGGTTCTGACATATAGCAGTGCATGCTTCCAAAATGCACCAAAACACATCGGTGAGTGGTTGGTGAGCAAAGCGTCAAATCTCATTGCTAACCATCCGCTCACCGATGAGTGTTGATGCCTCTTGGAAGCAAGTGGCGGCTAGTGCAGTTTGGCAATAATACTATCCCTCCATTTGATTGTGTGTAAAACAATCGGCTCAGAAGTGAATCAGCCCTTCACCAGCAATCGATTGTTAAACATAGATTCTAATGGAGTGGAGACATTGTTGCCAAACTGAGCCGCCACTGAGGCACACCTACTTACTTGGCTAAACCAGGTACTGAAATTGTGTCTGCTCCAACTACCATTGGAATCTGGAATTAGCCTTTAGTGCTGATTCTAAGGAATAGGATTTGAAATCCACACAGTTGTTTTGGTCCATTCAGGAACTTGTTTGTAGTTTTATTGGTTTTTTTTTTTTTTTCATCAGGTCAGAGATTACTGGAAAAGATTGTTCACAACACATCTATTTTTGCCTTTACAAATGCCTTTGAAATATTTACCAACACATGTGTATAAATACCTTGTGATTTGAAATGGGATGCTACCGATAGAAAGTGAACACCTCAGAGGAAGTTTAAAGAGAGGCGAGCTGGTCTTAATCAAGCAGTTTGATCAAGATTGCCGGGCTCATCTGCGGAGTCTACCTGAAATGTTATGATTTTCTCTACGCTGAGACCGTGTGATTTCGGCTTAGGAAAAAATAGTGATGAAAAGCAGGTTGCAGATCTGTGGAGTGTACCTAAAATTTTGTGCTTAATCTCGCTTGTGCGTGCGCAGTAGAATCCTCACGGTTGTGAAAAATTAATTAAAAAATCTACCCTTCGAAGGAGTGCGTTGAAAGTGAAAAGCTTTTTGATAGCTCTTCACTCATTTGTGTAAAAAATGCATGCTTATAGTGATTATAATGTTCTGTGCGGGCTTAAAAAAGTTTTGTGACAGTTCGGTGTCAAACTCCAGGTTCTGATCGGTAAACTTAGTTTGATGTCCAAATCACTGTTGACGAACCAATCATTGTGTGGCTCCTTGACCTCTGGATGCGGTGAGTAGTTTCATTAAATAGAACTATAAATTAACATGGCATGCATGCTTGTCAGTCAAGCTAGAGTAGTGATACCGTAGCTCTCGGTAATTTAGGTATCTTCTGGAAGTTATTTGTCACTCCCAATATATATCTATGTTAGACAGGCACAATGAATCAAGCTTGGATAACAGTATATCTTGCGCAGTCTTTTATTACAGCTGCTAAAGAGCTGATGTGCTTTCTTCTCTCATATTTTATTCTCATAAATGAAAGCGATCAAGCTCGCTAATTGACTACATTGCATTTTTCTGTGTAAAACTCTTGCCAAACCTCAAATCTTAGGTCATTCAATGCACACTTAAGCTTTAAAAGCTCTGTTTGAAAAATGTGAATACTCAAGTTTCCGCAGGTTTTAACGCGGACTAGAAATATTGCTCCAATTTGAGTTTTCCCTTACTTAAGCACCAACTGTGACTTTTCCCATCGTAAAATGCATTCGGTTTTGTTATTATTCCAAAATTTTGAAAATCATATTGCCTATGTTCAGATTTTTGCCTTCATTTTTATTCCTGAGGAATGAGTTGGAATGTTTTTGTTTTTTTTTACTGTGGGCTTGGGGCATACTGATTCTCTCCTCAAAAAAGTATCATTTTATCATTTGATGGATAAGGATTTCTGTTGTAAGAATCTATCTGATTGTTAAGTATTGAGGGTGGTATGCTCGTCACGTAGGAACACTCTCCATACAGCTAATAGGGTTCACAATCAGGTTATTAGAGAGGCACTGGTAGTTGGAACCCCCCCCCCCCATTTTTCCGGTCATCAGATGGATGAGAGTAAAAATTCTGCATATTTTCTATCTAGTCAGGTGATTTTTCTGTTTTTCTGTTCTGGTGAAAAGTGGACTGAATTGAACTTTTCCATGCTAATTGTTCCCTTCACTTATCATTAAAAAAAAATTGTGACATATCAGTTTATTTCAAAATATTTGTCTCACAAATCAAAAACCTTGAGCCATAGATTTTTTAATGAAAAAAGTGTTCAGAGAATAATTTTTTTAGTGTTTATTAAGAGGTAAAAATATGGATCAAATGGTATTTTTCTTCGTTGTTTTTTTTTTCTCTTATTTTTCATTCAAAAAATATTCAAATGATGGTTTTTTTCAATATTTTTTATTAAAAATCAAAGATCTTGAATTATAGATTTTTCAATGAAAAAAGCATTCAAAAAAAATTTTTTTTAAATGTTTTTTTAAGGAAAATTCAATATTTTTTCTTACAAATCAAAGATCTTGAATTATAAATTTTTCAATGAAAGAAGCATTCAAAAAACATTTTTTTTAAATGTTTTTTTAAGTGAAAAATATGGAGCAGTTGGAAAGTTGACATCTTAATTATTTCATTTCATTTGCATTAAAAAGAAATGCAAATAATTTGAAAATAATATTTGTTATCAATGTAATTTTCCTTGAAAATCGAAAACTAAAAAACATGTTTTTTTAATTAAAAAAATATTAAAAAAAACTCTATTTTCAATGTTTTGTTAAGGTTAAGGTTATAGAACGTGGAATTTTCAGGTGCGCGTTTTTTTAAGATTTTAATATAATTTTTTATTTTTTTTTAAATGATTTTTTAGAGAAAAAAGAAGAGAAATTTCACACATTGAAAAAGAATTGAAATACTCTTAAAATTTAATGAAAATAATTTTTTAAAAATGGTTTTTTTGAAGGGGCTTTTTTCCACTCTTAAAAAAACGAGTTTTTTTCATGGTTTTTTAATGATTTCGTTTAATAAACTATTTTTTTAATTTTTTTTTCATAATTTTTCAAGGGGTTCTGCTACTAGGGTACGTTGCATTTGTAAATTGAGATTGTCTAAAATCTTCTTGTTGTTGCCTTTCTTCTTTTCCAGACGTAATGGACATGACGAGTGCAGAGCCAAGCTCTCACCGGAGTTGGTACGATAGCGGCGGCTCTGCTGGCAGGGGAGAGGATGCCATGGACAATATGGCCTCCTCCGTGGCCGAGCACATGAGTTCGCTATTTGTATCCCATCACGGTGCGGCGCTTGACCCCGGCCCAAGAGATTATCGTGCCTCAACCTCTTACCAAATATCTCGATATTACCATCAACAAATGCACTCGCCCTACGCCTCGGCTGCTTCGCACGGTAAGGCTCTTTTCCATTGTAAAACTTATTATTACGACGCGTTAAAACTGCATGTGATGACGATAATCGTCTTGCTTACTTGGGGGTAGGAGAAAATCGCGGGGGGAGGGGGGAAGATACTCACGAGAGTTTATTTATCTTTCTGAGGTGGCCCGGGGGATTTCACGGAAAAAGTGGGATATCGTAGGCACGAATTCGGGTCCAACGGTCACAATTTAGATCAGCTTTTTGCATAGGACACAATCAGAGTTTGTCGTCGACACAATCTGATTGTGTCCTATTGAAAAACTGATCTAAATTGTGACCGTTGGACCCAAATTTCTGCCTACGACACATTCTACTTTTTTCAGTGTTGCGGGTGTTGCTTACTTCTTTAAAATGCAAAATTTGAAGAGTTACATCGGCGCTTGAATTGTTCTATGAGGCTAGGAAAAACTCAATTTTTAAGGATTTGGGGGGGGGGGAGAAGGGTCCAACTCGTGCCTCAAAGGGCTTAAAAAATCATGGCCTTTATGGCTCATTGCAAAAATGTGCACTTTTGGGAGTCTCATTCATCAATCTTGTGAGAATTTGTGGCGTTGTTTGCACAGGGCAAACATTTCGTTCATTTTGCACAATCGTTAATCGCTCACTCCTAAGTAGGCTATTTTCGAGCCCCTGAAAATAAGTAGATAGACAAAACAATTCATTGTGATTAGGCATTATAAAATGGCCAATTTAAGAAAGGTCGGGTAAGAATTACTATGATAAGCAAAAACGGACAGTATTACTGCCTTTAAAGACCAACACTCGTCAAATTCTAAGATTGAGGTATCAACCTCTCACAAATGCACATCTTATAATTATGAGGTCATGCATTGGCGTCAGGCCCTCTGAGGCACGGATTAAAACCGCATTTTTTTTCTCCTCTCAAAATCCTTGAATCCTTGGGTGTTTATCCTACTTTACAACAGCATTTCAAGAGAGAAAACTTCTCGAATTTTGCAGTTTTTCAAAATTTACAACACTCTGGCCGGGGGGGGGGGGGGTGCAATAAACTTTGGAGCGTTGAAATAGAGTTTGTAAGATGTGACACCGCGCAATTCAATTGTGAGTCGTAATGGAAGCGTATAGGTACGTGAGGTTTCACCCAATTCTGATATTCTACTATCGTTGGGAAGAAATTCCAGTTTGCATCGCAAACTCCACCGTTGCAATCCGGTATGAAAAAAGAAGCGGAATTGGGAGAAAAAAAAATGATACATATACGGAGCGACTGAAAACCAGAGCAACCAGAGAGCAAACGTGGTATGAAGCGGCAAAAATATAAATGGGGCGCACTAACAAATGAATAAAACCTGATATTTACATTGCACCCGGCATCAGTACCCAGCTAACACTCTATTTTTTTTAATGCATTTTGAGATCTGGCGCGCAGCTCCGCGTGGCCCAACAGCCAACAACTTACAACCACCGTTGCCAAATTATTAGGAAAAACCCACCTGATCACCATTAAATTCAACGCAATGTAATCGCATTTTTTTTCCCTTTTCCACCATCCGACAACTTTGATTACAACCTCTGCGCCTGCGCGTCAAGAGACTTAAAAATAGATACACGAGGAAGAGGCGTATATATGTATTTATAAGTACAAGAAGCCGCAAAGAGAAAAAGAGAAATGTCCGCGCTAATTAATTTACACCACCCATAAAAAAGAGTTAACGTGTAATGGCTTAATTATATATAACTAGATGTGTGTATATATATTATAACTTTATAGTATAATACGCAGTAACTATATATAATTTGAGTACATGCGTACGTATAGGTGTTTTCTTTTTCGTTATGATCCGAGTGGCGGCGCAGAACGGTAACCTTTTGGCGCTGGTTACAAGTTCATAAAATCCGAAGGGGGGAAAAAAACCCGCCATTTGGCAATAAATCAATAAACGGTGGCCTAAGCCCCTGACTCAGGCCTGGTCCTGGTCCGGTCTGGTCCTCGGCTACTACTTCGAATCTCGGAAATACGGGATCGAATTTAGACGAGGAACAGAGAAACGCTCAGCAAGCGGACCTCCCGTTTGTTCCATGTAAGGTGCTGGACTCTTCTAAAAATCGACACTTCAGTTAGCTTATTCCAAAACTTTTGAAGTTTCTCGTGGAGCAGTTTTTGATGCCTGGTATACAGAACAAAGGCAGATAAGCAAGATACCTCCTGCCAAAAAAAAGTACTTAGGAGTGAGTCCATAAAAAAAATGAAAAAGAAAAACTGAAAATATAACCATTGCTTTGTTGCACTAAATTTTGAAAATTAAAATCGGTTTTGTAAGAATAACTTTGGTTTTTTAATAGATGCTAAAAAAATACAAATATTCTTTGATTAACTCGTTGCGCAAAAACAAACCAACCACTCCGAATGTCTTCCTCTTTGATAGTTTAAGGCTTACTTATTACGAACTTATTACAACAAACAGGCAGAGATGTCAATCATTCGGCCGAAATTAAATCATCCGAGGTCCTCATTCCCATTATGCAAAAGATGTATTACTAATCGTCGAGTTCACCTACGACTGGGTTTTTCCCTGAGAGAAACTATGTTAGTTCATCCGTCTGATGTCTTTGCAATAACTTGCAACAAGGAGCCATGCAGTCTCTACAAAGTGAAACAAGTTAATTAGCTCGATTATCAATGAATGAATTCAAATGTGTTGGTAAACTCGAGAAAGCCGAAACTTCCCCGATCGAATTGAACGTTGTCCGCCTTCTCATCCTATTTCTGATTGAAACAAGATAATTCTTCGGAATTTTTGATGCTATATTTTGCGGACTCAAATATTCAAAGAGTCATTCTCATTTAAGAAAATAAACCTTGCGAATTGAACGGCTGTCTTTACATGTGTGTTTTAATAGTGGACGGCGTGAAACTTTTAGAATGATTACTCTTGCATTTTTCATTTTCTTTTTAGTTGAAACCCATTAGTTTTTAACTTCATGAGAGATATCTGGGTTTTGTACAAGTACGAACAAGAGAATTAATGGTAATTTTATAATGATGAATGGGCTGAATTGAGTGCAAATATTGTGGTATAAGCAATGAAACATTAATTTTTTTTAAAGTGTTAAAAAAAAAAAAAAAAAAAATGAAATAAAAAATAGAAAAAAAATTAACCATGTTATTCATCCTTTGCTTTTCTTGCTGAGAGATGAGATAGTTCTGTTTCATAATAAAATTTTGGACAATTCAACCTCTTTTTCAATAAATTATTTTGTATAATTTTGCAATCTCAAATGTTGTTTAAAAAAGGTCAGAGGTTTGATTGAGGAATGAAGCTCTGAGGAAAAAAAGAATTCTAAAAGCATAGTTAATTAATTAATTCAAAGACAAAGGTGTCTTCACGTCCGCCACGCACATCAAGTAATTACAACAATGAAAAGAATAAGAAAGAAAATTAAATAAAAAATGTCGAAATCCATCGAGTCAAGCTCGGAAAACGTGTACTCGAGTGGCAGTGGCGGAACTTCGCACCTATTTCGTGTCATCTAAGTATAACTTACATGCGCTGAACGCAAGCTCGTACAGGGTGCCCTAAGGCAATGTAAACATAGGTGGACCGTGACTAAAAAAATGGGGGGGGGGGCTAAAAAGTGATTACTTTTTTTTTCTTTTGCTTCTCAAGTCTCAAGAGATGAATTTTTCCCAATTTATCCAAAAAAGTGGAGGAGGGGGGGGGCTATAGCCCCCTAGCCTCTGATACGGTCCGCCAGGTCCGCCTGTATGAATGTAAAATTAAATGTGAAAGAGGTGTACAATGAGCTGTACTGAATCAACATGTTGAGCAAAAAAAAAAAAAAAAAAAAAAATTACTCCATTCTTATGCACGATTTCAGGATATACCTATTGATGTATAAATTTAGTAATTATGAAATGAATGATTTTAATCCTTTCAAGGAAAGGATCCTTTTCTTTTTTGTTTTGTTATTTTCTTTTCTTTTTCCTTTCAATACTACTTCCTGGGCTGCCGTTTTCAATATCACTTATATAATTTTTTTTATTTGACTCGATGTAAAATGCTTGATTTTCCCGCCAAAGGGAACACTGAACACGTTCATGGCTATTCTTTTCTGAGACGGAATTTGCCTTCTAAAGTACCAGTTTGTTATTCGCAGTAAAAGGGACTACAAAATTGCTGACTTTTGAAAAGCATAATTTCTCGTCGAGCGCCTTCAATCCGTTGTGTATGCAAAATCAGCACCGCGGAGTAGGAACAGTTAACTACCCACTAAATTTGAGCGAGCAAACATTGCTTTGTTGTGATCGGGCAGTAAAATGGTTGAAATCATCGTATTTGACGGCCATTTGAAAGCTCTTTAAATTGTGTTCTTGCGGACACTCCGATAAAATTATTTTAACCCTGTTTTTAGCTCACAAAACCTCCTTTTATTGATTCAGTTTCAAAGTAATATAAAGCTAACAAATGAATATGTTTAGACCTTTTCTATTTTCTAACTGTATACTCACAATCAGTCAAATTGATTTTTTGGGAAATTTTAGGGATACCACTTCTTATTATTTAAGAGCTTTTTTTTTAAAGAAATGATCGTAGATACTTTCTTGAGGTCTCAGTGGAACTTCGTTTGTACAACACTCTGTACAAAGCGCGCAGCCGAGTTATAAAGATGACAGGAAACAAATTTCCTGTGCTAGTGTGCAATGTGTAATCGATGAGCGTTCGTTGTGCGGTAGCCATAGCCAAAGCCGTATAGCCAACCTCTAAGCGAAGTCACGGTGATACAACCACTGCCACCGCACACCGATTCAAAACATGATATTTCTGGACAAAAAAAAGATTGTGTTTATAATCTTTATATATTCATTGTCCAAAGTTTCGATCCTACTTCCCCCATAATGATGTCCGGAAAATCCCGCGCTTCAATCCTCTGTGCTCCATTTACAATACACTGCTCATAGATACACATACTCACACACGGATACTCACACACACTCGTACAGCCGTAGCTATCCGAGAGTTCATGTCCATCGCATAGCGTATATCCAACGCGGCGGCCGCACAATGTTAGTGGAACCTGAAACAACTAATTATCCTCCCAAATTAGCTCCCGTTCTCTCCCCCTCCCCCCAATCTCCCGCCGTTCCCTACTCGCCATTCCGCGGACCCCTCCGCGCGCACGAAAGCTAAATTATAATGTATGCACGCCATTGTACTCGGCGATGGTTCCCATATACTGATTTTTTTCCCTTTTTCTGTCTCTCTCTCTGTATTTACATCCCTCCTTGTCACTCTTGTATGTGACCTCCCCTATTCACCCCCCCCCCCTGTCAACTCTTGAACTCAAGGAAATACCGTGGCAACATGATACCTGGGCATTACATGGTAGGGCTTTGACGACAGTAGATTAATACGAGGCGTGAATATATTTTAAGTATGCCAGTTTAATTTTAAGCTTCTGTATTTTCATGTTTAAAATTCTGTATTATTATTTCCCGTATCGTCGCTTGCTGAAAAAATGTCCTCTCCGGAATTTTTGACGCGATGGAGTGAAATTGATTACATTTCCGCTTTTTTAGGTAAATGTAAACGCAATTTTAAAGCTTGACACAGTTCTGTAATTAGAAAGTGTTTTAGATGAAATGAGAAATATGTGTAAATAAATAAACAAATCAATGAATATTTTCTTGTAAAGGAAGACGACACAGTTAGCTATAAACCTGACTGAAGATTGATTCTTTATTTAACAATAGTCTTTATTAACACTAGTGGTACGAGGGGCGTCTCAAAAGTAAGTTCCGCGGTCGTATATCTCCAAAACTAATAACGAAAAATAAATTTCGTAAAAAGCGTTTTGTTAGGCATACTCTCAGTTTTCCAACGAGCTAAAGAAATTGAAATTTGGTTGAACCGTTTCCCAGATATGTCGTTTTTACCGAGACTACCTCTGGTCGCCCCGTGCCCGCCTCCGGCCATTCGTAGGAAACTTCGAATTTCCTGCGCTCGGGAAAACGTGGGGAGGAGCGGGAGGTGAGGGGGATTTATTCCAAAAAGAAGATGATTATGTTTGGACGTTCTGACCTTATTTTTCGACGTACTCTCCGTTCAATTCACGACATTTATCGTACCGTCGCAGCAATTTATTGATGCCATCTGCATACCCTGCTTGTCCAGTTTCTGGAAGAACCAATGCACTGCCTGCTTCACTTCTTCGTCATTTGCAAATCGTTGCCCACCCAGATGAACTTTCAATTCCGTAAATAAGTGATAGTCACTTGCTGCAAGGTCTGGAGAATATGGGGGATGAGGGAAAATGTCCCAAGCAAATTGATCCAACAAATTTTGCGTGAATGACTGCACGGGCACGCACTTCACAATCAGCCACGTTTTGCAACGGTAACTCCATGGTGACCCGCACTAAACTGACTGATTTTCAGTGATGTGCTAATCATGGTTAAATCGAGAATTTATCTCAATAGAATCAGCATCAGGTGCGTAAGAAGACAGGAATTTCCCCTAGTATCCTTATCAAAGATACCAGGTTTGAAGACAATGCGAGATAAGCAGAGGATCTCGAGCGCTTGGCCTAAGTCCACTTCGCTATCACGAGGCGGGCACGCGGCGTCCAGAGGTAGTCTCGGTAAAAACGACATATCTCGGAAACGGTTCAACCAAATTTCAATTTCTTTAGCTCGTTGAAAAGCTGAGAGTATGCCTAACAAAACGCTTTTTACGAAATTTATTTTTCGTTATTAGTTTTGGAGATATACGACCGCGGAACTTACTTTTGAGACGCCCCTCGTATTTAAAAACCAGTTAATTTTACAGAGAAAAGCACTTAGTTACCACTAAGAAAGTTACTGTTCACATTTCTTTTTTTTTTAAACAGAAATGGTGCGTGAAATGCTCGAGCTTACAAAATTTTTACTTTTATCAACTCTAGTCCAAGGACAAATTTTTAGATGCTTCAGGACGTTCAGGATTATTTCTGACTATCTGCAAAACACAGTCTAACTCACTAACTGGCGATAGTCCAGCGACAACTATATGCCCCCCAAAACTATCAGCTCTTTAAAGAGGGACGCGCAACTCTTTCATATTTGTCAGGCTTCTTCTTGGGCCCATAACCTTATAACACCATCATCTAGGTCGATAGTGATCGATCAGCTTTGGGAAAGGGAAACAGGAGATAGGACTGTAATCAATTTGAAATCACTGGTGGATTTAGGACTCTCTCTCTCTTTCGATCTCATTGGGCATTAGATCGCATGTGTTAGAAAAGGAAGAAGCAAAAGCTATGCCACTGCCCGTAAAGAGTTTTTTTCTAATTCACGCGTTGAAATGGGCGAAAGAGAGAAAGAGAATAGCAAATAATTTTGCTAGTGTGTGAAATTCACGACTTTGTACCCAGTAGTTGGCAATGCTGATGGAAGGTAAGGGTTAAACCTGACAATGAGTAAGGTCAATGACAGTCAATTTGTTCTTCAGCGTTGCCTAACAACCTTGAACGGAAATCAGAAATAGCTCCGAGTCTGCAAAGGTGGTATAAGTACATTCATTGGACTATTCTAGCGCGCGTTCCGAGACAGAAATCACGCTTCACACGTGTGAACTCGGCCCCAATTAAACGCGAGCAATAATTATTACAAAGACTATAGACTTGGACTCGGATTCGGATTCCTTCCTTCGACGGAAATTTCAATCGGTTTTATTGTTGCGTCGAGGCCCTCGGAGGGCGCAGGACCACTCATCGACCATCACAACTATTTCAGATGCCCCCGAAAAACACTTTCACTCGTCAAAAAGGTGTACCGATTCTGAGCCGCACTATGTCGGAGGAGATTTGAACAGACCATCTCTCTTTCTATTTCTCTCTCTTACTCCCGGACCGAAATGAGTGCGGGTATTTCCCACGCCTCGCGCACAATTGCGGCAATTGGATTACCACCGGCCGTACGTAATCGTAACTCGCTTACGTCAAACCAGATCCTTATATACATTGTTACACGAGCTGCTGCGGTCTAGGTTAAACTTTGCGAATGAAGAGAGAGAGAGGGAGAGAGAGAGAGAGAGTTCTTATTTGTGTAGCATTGATATCCAAAAATTGGAACAATTGCAAAGTTGATCGCACCTTGAAAAGACCGAGCGTGTCCTGCGACCATTCCATGTTTAATTTGAATTTTTAAGAATAGCCTATAAAGATGAATATAGGATATTCAAGACAAACATTTAGGGCAGGTACATTTGGGGGAAAAGTCAAACTCATACTTTTTCTACATCAGTATAAAGATAGTTTCAATTCTAATGTAAAATCTTTTGAAAATAACGTTTGGAATATTTATTATAACGACTTATTTAGCTCAATTCTCATTAAATGGTAGGTACTGCAGTAAAAACTATGAAAACTTTCACTGCAGCGATTTACGGGGTTTAGCCATGTGTAAAAATCACTAACAAATAAGAAGACAATTTAAGGAGCTTCTGAAGACGCCTCGATTAAGGAACGTCGGACAGATCCTGACTTTTTTTGTGGGTGTTCCTTGATTGCAAAATGTGAAGAACGTACATTATACATGGTGAGTGGTTATCGATTATCGATTATCTATCATTCAAAATCAAAGATTATTGATCAGAAGTGACGTATCAAAGACAAGTGAAACGTCGGTAGTTGTGATGGAAGCCCGAAGCTCTCGTTGCTTCCTAGGAAGGAAACCAAACTGCCTTCGGTAAGCCAGAAGCGCTTTGCCCTTATTCAGCTGAAAGGAATGTTGAAGAAGATTATCGCCTTCTCTGCTTCTGCGGAGGAGGACTGCGATTTCCCATAGGTTCTTTACAAATGGAATAAGCGATCGGCGCAGGTATAGCGGCGCGGCTGCCGCGCATAGTAGTAATTTGTCAGGAGGCATTTCGCCGATTTTCACCCCTTCCCTCCGCGGGGCAAACTTACAATGCTCTCTTAATTTGAAGGTCGCGATTCAAAGATTTGTAGGTAGTTGTCAGATTTAAGAAAACAAAATATTAAGACATTGATCAATTTCAAACAGTGGCGTACAGCGTGCAATTTGGCAACGTTGCAGTTCGTCCATTTAAACCTGTGAAAAAGATCAAACTATTGGGTGTTCGGTGAACACCTTCGCATTCGACCTTTTACATGGGTCTAAATGGACACAATACAATGTTGCCAAATTGCACGCTACGCCACTGATTTCAAAATATGTTCTGGAAATATAGGCAGAAACAAAGCAAATAACTGCATATAAAGGTATGATTGAAATAATTGAAAAAGTTGGTGTGGTTCTAACTTTTTCCTAGGAAGTTGATAAAGTTCACCTTAGCCCTTTTATGCCAAGCCACGTTGATATGAAGGTTAAAATAACGCAGTACATATAAGAGATCGTTTCAGAAGTGCAGGTGCATCTAGACCGACAATCTTTGGAATTTGACGACATTATTTCTCATGATACAAAGTGAAAATTAGTGAAAATGAATTGAAGCGTTGGTTTTTCATTGAGGAACCCTAGAAAATCAAACATTTACAGTCGGGGGCAAGTTTTGTTTTGATTTGAAGGAATGAAAATTGTAAATTTGCCAGAGATTATGGTCCAGATGAGCCTACACTCCTGAAATGAGAGCTCGACGTGGCTGCAGCGTGGAGTAATTTGACATTATTTGTGCACTTTGTCCATTTAAATGGATAAAAAATATCGAACTGAGGTATTTGTGCGTTGAGCGCTACCCTAGAATTCGACCTCTTTGCTCTTGAGTGTTAAAATGCAATGTTGTCAAATGTCACGATGTGTCGTTTCGCCTTTTACACCGCCTCTTATACGCACACAAGGCAACACTGTGTCTCACAATAGTATGCACTATACATACAAGTGAAAATGATACGTTAAACAAATCCGGGGAACGGTTATCAATTACACTGTTTGTAAGGTACTGAGGAGCAGCCCTCCTCCCTTTAAACGGGTACCCGACTGCCGACCGACCAACCGAGTATAGGTACCGACTCCTTGCAGCTGATGGACTGCAACCTCGCCTCACACTGGACCCAAGCATAGATTTTTCCAGACATACGTAAAGCTGCGGTTTTATTATATTATGCTTCAAAGCTGTTTTAGAGTGTAGTTATTCTCTTGCAAAAATCATGTTATTTGACTCTTTTTAAGCTGTGGAATTAATAATTGAACACAATTTTTGGCTATCTTGCTATTCATTGATAAATAATCTTGATTCGTAAATTCATTTAAATTATGTCCAGGAAATTCGATGTTTTGATCCTTTGTGCGTATGTCCGTCCTCCGTCCTCAGCGTCAGGCTCCTGCTTCATGAACAGCCCTTCTGTCTTTTTCCCCACTCGCCCCTTCCTCGTCATCACTTGCAATCCTTTCGTGGCCGTGACTTGCCCATGTAATGATATGGAATTAGAATAAAGACGTAACTTCTATTAATTCGCGGTTGGGAGTTTTCGTTTACGGCGATTGCCAAAGTCTCGGAACCGCATACCCCATACCCAGCGTTGCCATTGTATCCATCAGTTATCCACATGCTTGACCAAATGGTAAGGTCAGCTCGGATCAGGCGACGGAGTTTGGGCAACGCAGATCTTAACCTTAATATCGAGCTCTCGCGCGACTACCTACTGCGAAACTTATAGGCGTTTAAAAATGCCGCCCTTGAGGGCAGGCTCGTACCTAAGTATTTTTATAACCAAAAGGGGATTTGTGTGAAACTGAATTTTTAAGGCACCGCATGAAAGCAGGCAGGCCCTCATTGATCTTGTACAGCCATTTCGCGTGCAATCGATTTTGTTTGTCTCTTTAAACTCGGATTAAATATTGTAATAAATTTCAGTGAAATTGGTTTGGAATGAAAGTACTAATGTTTTGTAACGGCTTTATCGATGAGGATTCGGGTAAAGGCTATAAAGCCCATTTTTACAATTTTACAGGAGGAGTTCAGAACTGCATAGCGTTCTCATTTTATATATCTCCATTTTGAAATTTATACCTGTCTCTGTATTTATTTTGTATATTTTCAAAAATAACCTAAAAATATTTTGGAATTCAACACAAATGCACATAGAATAATTCAAAAAGTAAGCTAAACTCAGTTTAGCTTTAAGTTTAAACCCTATTGCGAAACAATATTGATATCTGGACTCTGAAATGTCGTAGGTAAAAAATAAATAAACAGGATGGACTGAAAGCTGAAACTTATGGTAATCTCTGAAAGAAGAGCATACAACTTTTGGTTGATCATACTCATACCAGAAACCGGACCATGCGTTTTTCTAGAATAATAATTTTTAAAAGAAAAAAAATAACACTCTAAAATTTCTCGCCCTCTCCATCTGTCTTTGCTGTAAATTAGATACGGATTGTTACTGATTTTTGTTTTCTGTTTTTTTAGTTCGTCTACAGCTTATTATATTAAAATTCCTTTACGAGCCAAATAATCAGGGTTAATTTCCTAACCGTCGGTTCAAAAACAACTTTTTACGATCCTTCCGTTGTATGGATGCATCGGTTATTAATTCACCTGGCATCGTTTGATGTGTGAGGTGAACTACGGTGCTGTTGAGTTGATGCAAAGCGCGATGTTAAAGCGTGCTCAAGCTATAGCGTCGAAATTCTACTCGTTTTTGTCTCTCATCTCATCCTTTATTTTATGGACGAAAATGCGTTTGCATTGACAGTCCTGACATTCCATTGTTTTTGATCACCTACCATAAATCTCTTTTATAGTTTTTTTTTTTTTTTTTTTTTTTTTTTTTTTTTTTTTCTTTTCTTCCTTCCTTTTTTCTTTGTTTCCTATTCGACTCATCTCTACTTGAGATCCTGCATCACTAGCAATCGTATTTTTTGAGTATATTTTCTCCTTATTAATATTTTCTTTTTATTGATTTTTTTCTTTTCGTTTCTTACATTTTATTTTTAAGTTTCATTTTGAGAGTATTAATAAAATGTGCGTAAACGCCTTGAAAAGGCTAATCAAATCTTGGATTGGGAATTTCGGACGTTAATAGTTCTAGATTATTTGACCGAGAGGATGAAGTTTGCATATAAGCGGATCTTTAAGAAAAGATTAGATGGCGATTGTATGGATTTTATTATATTTTTTATTTCGACGTTTTACGGCTTCATTAGTTAGATTTTCTAAATTCTCTACCAAGCACCTTTTTATACTTCTTTAGCTAAAAAAAAAAAAAAAAAAAAAAAAACAAAAAAAACAAACAAAAAAACAAACAAAATAAAAACGAGTGAACCAAGTTCCAAGCTAACCATTCATAAAATTAAGCATCTAATTTATTTTCTTTTTACCGTTTGTTTATTTCAAATATTATTATTTTAATTTGGCTTGGAGTAAGGTGGAAGATGAGGTAACATAGAATCGAAAGCAAAATAGAATTGTCAAACGACTCCTGGAGGTGTAGGATACCCGCAATACTTGTCTCAATTGTTTTTAGCATATTGATCAGAAACCTAAATCTAAGGGGCCGTCTAACATTTTTTTTTATCCCTAACCATACGTTCAGCGTAGTCTTTGAAATACTTCGATTATAGTTTTGACGAGGAGACCAGAGTGACCTGCGTAATCTTTGGAGAGATCTCCCAATAAAAACATTTGTGGAAAAAAAAGAGTTCAAAAGCTTAAAATGGAGTGATTCGATGTGACTGTGAGCGGAAAGACAAAGATATATATTATAGGCGTTAGCGATAGGCAACCCGGTGAACTCGTGTTTGCCGCCGTTGAGTTTTGTGACTCTCGCGTGTGTTTCAGTCGTTGGATCGAGGGAATCAATGACGGTGACGGGGAGAGGGGAGTCACTGAGGTGAAGGAAAGGAGGGGTAAGGAGGGGGGTCAGGGCGCAGGAAGCGCGGAAATTTTCGTGGAGTTTATCGCGCTCGAATCTTCGTTATCAGTCCCTCGATTTGAGATTGGGGGTTGAAAATAAGGGGAGCACTATAGAAGCACCAGTGAGAAGGGATTATTCTACTCTGACCCCTCCCTTTCTCTTGTTCCCTCCATTGCCTCTCTCATTCCTCTCTTTCCTCCTCTCTCTCTCTATCCAGCTCTCACAAAACCTTTGCTTTAAGTTTAAATATCGGGCCGCGCTCCGCGCTGCTCACCGGGTCGCGCCACAAGAGACTGGCCTCAAATCGTTTTTTTTTTTTTTTTTTTTTTTTTTTTCTTTCCCAACCCTCAGCTGCAGTCCTTCTAACTTTTGATTTGGCCGTTGATTGGTCATTCCAAACTTTTGTTAGAGCTTTTAACTTTCGCTAAATTTTTGGACTTTTGTTAAATGGAGCATTCTAAAACATCAGATTTTGTCCAATACAGTGTATTCCAGAAGTCGTCCGACTATAAGTCCTATTTGGATAAGATGTATTTCATTTCGATAAGCAATGGATCGCGGACGAAATAATGTTACGCCCTCTTCATTCCGCATGCAGATGATCGGTGATCACTCCCCACGCGGTGGGGAGTCAAAACCCCACGTGACTTCTTTTAAGTACGCACCATCAAATGTCTTTTGGTGGGCTGTAAAGCCGCATTATGCTTTGGTCCCAACTCGTCAGCTTGTGTCTGATAGAATTACTAATAACACCATGCGGAGGATAAATATCTCGTTAGAATTACTGAATATATATATATATAAAAAACAGACCTACCAGACGTTCCTATACATACCTGACCAGAATATGCAATACGCAATACACTTAATACGCGTGTTGAATGGTATTTTGGGAGTTGCGTGTTGCATACCCTAATCAGGTATTTTTGTCTCCACTTGCACAATAAAAGGACATTAGGTTGGATTGCAATGATAATGCTATAGTGATTCTAAAGAGAGATTTATTCACTTTTGAGATACACAAAAAATCCCGTACTTCTTACAAAAAATCATTTTCTCTGCTCATTTATGCGATAAAAGGTAATAGTACAAGTCGAGTTTTACACAAAGGCCTCCCGTTCATTATTTCACCAATTGATACTTTGGTCGTCGCAATTTAGGCCACTCTCCCGGTTTTTTTTCCAATTTCGTTTCTGAAACGCTGCCTCGAAATTCATCCTTCTCCTCCTCTCGTCAGATGTGTTAACACTCCCCCGTACAACTTCATTGTTTTACTTTGGTAGGTCAATTTATTCAAGAACAACTCGAGGAAACGATATGTAGAACGTTGTATATTTTTTAATCCCCCCTTCCCCCACCCCTCTTCACCCAATCATGATAGATCCACATCACCCACTTCTACTCCCGATCCGGGTCCGAACAAGCAAACAACCGTCCACTCGAGAG
Organism: Trialeurodes vaporariorum; assembly: GCA_011764245.1. NCBI lineage: Eukaryota > Metazoa > Arthropoda > Insecta > Hemiptera > Aleyrodidae > Trialeurodes > Trialeurodes vaporariorum. The sequence continues at coordinate 29,759,818 of VMOF01000035.1, forward strand.
ACACGAGACGACAGTGATACTGAAAACTAACTGCAGCGACAAGAGCCAGAGGACCAGAAGTGGTCATCGAAACGACAAGTCGCTATGGAAAGAGAGAAAAAGAGAGAGAAAGAGGAATGAAAATAAAACGGACTAGAATTAAAAGTCTGTTTGGGGAGACAGTTAGACGCACAGTGTGACAAAGACGCAGAAATATTTGGACATCAGTCGGTGAGGGGAAAAAAGATCCTAACGCAGAGGACATTGAGAACTGATTTTCCCTAAAACTGATCAAAAAAAGTAGGTGAATTTATCTTTTTGAAGTATAGAAACCATTCATATGAAGGAAAATGTACTAATTTTACACTTCATGAGCTATTTGTATAAAAATAGTGGATGAATTTTCTTCTGCCCTGATTTATGGCCTTTTATGGCTGAAGGATAATGGTGCTCTCTTTGCGTCAGACTAAATGGAACTTTTCTGTTTTACAGAACAAAAGCAACTGAAATGATGGGTTTCCAACAAAGTTGGTTGCCTTCTGCAAGAACAGAAAAATTATGGTTTTCTGCATGGACCTGACAGAATATAGATTGGGTCACTACTTCTCTTTCTTTTGATCTCATACCAGAACTGGCTTTGTCGGAAGAGATGATTTGGCTATTTCATATTAAAAGTGTAGTATACTGTTTCATCGACAATCTACTGTTGTACATAAATTAATACAGAGAAAAATTATGTTGCCAGTTTGCACCTCTGAAACTTGTGAAAGGATTACAAGAAAGTTTAGAATATCAATCGGTTTTATGGATCCCTTAAAATTGAACCCTAATTTTTGTTTAAAATATGAATGAAATGTATAGGAAAATCATTTTCCCTAACTATATGTACATCAAGATACTTCATTAAGCTTACATCAGTAAACAAATACAGAGAAATTTACGTTGAAATTGATTTATTTTCAAATTTTGAGAAAGCTCGAAGAAACCTAAAATAAATTCAAGAAGTTTTGATTGATTTTCAAAATGGCTGACATTAAGCGACTCGAAGTACCAGTTCTACATTTTTTTTTTTTTTTTTTTTTTTTTTTTTTTTTTTTTTTTTTTTTTTTTTACATCTAAACGTTCAATTTTGAGAAAGGAACACACACTTATTGACCTGTTTAAAAAACATCAGTTCTCCCAAGCTTTTGTTTTTTGTCAATTTTGTCCATGAAACCGTTTGATTATTCCCATCGAGTGGCCACGGAATATTTATGAGCAGCTCCACTCGTAGTTTACATACATCTGTTACACGCGGACTTTACTGACAAAATAATTAATCAAACCCCACGGAGGTCCGTTGCCCAGATCCACCCCCCGGCCCCCTCCTTTTCCTTCTCCCTCCCCTATTTTTAGGTAGACTGGTCATTGGTCAACTTGCGGTTCGTTGGTTCAAGTACCAAATATCCCCCCTCTTCTCTAGAGCTGTATCAGTATACTCGAAACCCCGCTGGCCCGCGGTCCAAGGTGTAAAACATTGTGGTTGACTTCTAGTCGGTGATAAATATATATTACGTTCAAAATTAGGAAGAAAAAGAAAACATAGAGTGTGCTCTTCACTAGAAATTTCGTTGCAATCCTGGCTATGATAGCTCAGTAAGAGCAGACACCTAACCAAAGGCGGATCGAGGATTTGGTACTTTTCTTTCTCTCCAATCATTTGGAAACACTTGTTAGAAAAGGATAGATTTAGAGAGACCTTCTCGTATCTGTGGTTTAACCCGTATCTCTGTCTTTTTCCAACACATGCTTTCAAATGGGACAGAAGGATCGAGAAAGAGAGAAATAAGGCACTCAGAGATCGCCTCAATCACCGCTCGGCATTGATTTTCTTTCACATCATTAAAAAAAATACAAGTCTTCCCTTCTCTTCTAGTTTATCTCTCCCACCCCTCCCCCTCTCACAGTTCTTTAACGGTTCTTTGTCGTTTTGTCATTTGACTTAACTGCAACAAACGTAAAATATTGCTCCACAGCAATCGTTAAAGGTTCCAATAATTATATGATGGCTATCGCCACTTATAGGTAAATACGAAAATCGTTCAAAAAGTAAGTTTTCGAATCATTATTTAACTGCGCTTAATCCTTTCGATACCATATCCGAGTTTACTATTGCTAGTTCCTGAGTCCAATTTTTACAGCTTTATTTTCTTATCAAAATAAAACAAATTGATTCCTGAAAATGTCAGCATTGGGAATGTAATGAACCGTCAATCGCCTTCAATTGAAGGAATGTGCTCCGAAGTGGGACTACTATAGTATTATACTCCTTTTTTTTGTCAGTAATGGTAAAGATAACCTTTGAGCAAACAGAATGGCGTCACATTTCCCCGCCTTCCGCGCTCACTGTAGCAACTCATGACTCATCATACGAGCGAAAAGGATTTGTCTCCAAAACCCCCCTTGTGGCCCCTCTATCCATTCAGCTTGGCAAATGGAGTCGATCGCTACCCATTTCCAGAGACTTGAACGTCCGTATAGAAACACGTGCAGTCGGGCAACGTTTCGTTCTATCCATCCAAACGCGGACGAAAGGTCAACTTTGAAGGTGATCTCTGTGCATTCAAGACTTCGATCTTTTTCATAGATGGACAAATGGACAAAATGCAATGTTGCCGGATTGCACGTGACCCAATTGCATACGAAACAATGCCTACATTCGGATATGCACCGGGGGTATCGCACCGGTGCAGTGAAGATTAGATATATAGAAGTATTTGCAAGATATTATATGGATCAACCAAAACTTTCAGTTCTATAACCTTTCTCGAGCCGATCCCACAAACTGGTAAATATCCGAACGCAAGGTACCTGAGAGTACGTCTGAGTTTTTGGTCACTTTATTTTCAGCTGTCATCGCACATTTTTAGGGCTTGCGATAAATTAGTATCATACTTTCCTAACCTACAGTAACTTTTGATCTATAAAGTGCATTGGCGGATACAGGAGGAGGCGAAGAGGGCGATCGCCCCTCCCGTTCGGCCCACAAAATGGGAAAACGGAAAAGAGGGAGGGTAAAGTAAGAGCGAAAAAGTTAAAAGGGGGTCACTATGTAGCGAAATTCCCAAGTTCGCCCCCCCCCCGTTCGCAAGGGCTGGATCCGCCACTGATATAGTGCTTTCCTAAGTGTATAGTCCATGACTCATGAGTCATGAGCGTCTTGCGTCTCGAGCTGGTATGAAGTATGACACCGACTCGACCACTCGGCCCCTCCAATTTTAACCGATGCACAAAAATGAAATGCCAGGGTTGCGTAATCCCCTCGCGTCTCATCTTTATGGGCGTGCAAAAGCAGCGTTCAGCGTTACACCGTTCAGCAAAGTATATCTTCTGCCATAGGAACCATTGAATGCAGGGGAACTAAAGAGCCTTGCTCTTTAATATTTTTATCGCGCGAATAAAAATTTATTTCGGAACAATTACATTCATAAAGCCCATGTTATTTCATCGGCTAAATACGCGTTCAAGTCCCCCGACAGCATACCAAGCATTTAGTTGGCCTATTAAAATTTGAACGTTGACATCGGCTTACCTGCCTTCGCGTTGAGTGCAGACCACAGCATCATCAAGCTTGCCTCGAAATATAAATTCAATCTTTTCATCACATCAATTCCAATCCTACCGTAAAATTTCATCATATCATCATACCTTTATGAGTGCGTGAGTGAGGTGAGTGAGTGAGTGAGCGAGGGAGGTGAAAGAGAGTTTTCCGCACGAGATCATCAGGGCAACTTGAACCCTTTACTAATGTTAGTTGGTGTCTGTGCGAGAAGAGAGAGGGAAAAGGGAATGGAAGAGGGGGAGCGGGGAAGGGAGGAGGTGGAGGTGGAGTCATAATTTATTCTTCATAAGAACCCGCGGATTTCGTTGGTCGCCTTTATTTTTATAACGAATAGCGACACCGCAGGACGGCAGATCTAGGCAATAAAATACCTGTTCCTAACATTATAGAGACTGCTAAGTGAGCACTCGATCATTTGCGCATTCATTGCGACTCACGTGTCTTCTCGTCAGATTCGTGTACACGTTAAATCCGTTGCTTTGACATGCGTTTTTTTTTTTTTTTTTTTTTTTTTTTTTTTTTAAACCTCAGCCTTATTATTATTTCCTTTCTACACAGCCCTCCAACGATTGTTGAACAATGTTAAAGGCATGAAAAAAAGAAGAAAAAAACTACAAGATGAACAATTTTATATCTGATGGTTATGGATAAAGATAAACACATGTTATGATCTCTAATGGGTTGTTTTGGTCGATCTTGCCTTCTTTTATTAATTTTTATTATATTATTGAAATGGGGTTAAGGATATTTATCATATTTTCGTTTTTGTTTTGTTAACATTTTATTCAACACTTTTTGTCTATAAAAAAAACGGCAGAAAGCAAGCACCAAGCTCAATTCGAACAAAAATGTGTCCGTATTAAAAATCAAGAACTCTTCATTCTTCAAGTTTCTAAAGTCAAATAATCAAGAAATTTCACGTGACTTTATGTTTTGTCCAGGTCTTTGAGTCCTCGTTTTAGGTGTGACGGGTTCATTTCATTCATTGATGGAATCTCATTAAACATCAGGCATATTCTTCACTCCGAACAAACCTTCACTCTGCCTAACACAGGTTACCACAAGAAAGAGCACACTCGACGTTTTTTGAGTGTCTCCATTACGCATCCGTTCGTTTCATTCATTGACGGAAGCTCACTAAACGGCTGGTATACTCTTTACTAGGATTTCAAATCCGATCGAATGCAGAGCACCACAAGAATGAGCACGCCCGACGTTTTACGAAGCCACGTCGCACTACGCACCGCAGTTCATTTCATTCATCTATGGTGGGAGGGAGAGGGAGGGAGGAGCTCGAACAATACTTGCGACGCGCGTTTTCTCATGAGGATGGCGCATGCGCGCACGATCCCAGAGCGACACAATGTCACGCGCGGGACGCAGAAACGCAAAAACGCAGCAAGAGGCAATGAACGTAGTGCAAACAAGCAGGTAAGCAAGCGGGCGGGGGGAGGGGGCAAGTAGTTCAGATGCTTTGTGAGCTTACGTTTGAAGCTCCCCTCTTTTTTCTGAGTGCAAGCCAGGCCAAGCCAAAGCCAAAGGCCCTCCTCGATTCACCTCGGCGATGCGGTCTCTCTCCATTCCGTGCGGCCTATGGAGACGAGGCACTCTTAGAGCAAGCGAGCCTCTAAACTAAAATCACCTCTCGGATGTCATTTTTACGTTGTCCAATTATTTCGCCGCTGAAAATTGGGTGCTTGTAACGTGGCGCGCGGAGTAAACGACTCGCGAGTAGGTACGCGGGTCGCGGCTAGCAGAGCTTCGTTGCAGCAGCGCGGTCGCGTCGGGCTCTCCGCGGATGACCGCGTGGACTCCGCTCTTCAATGGGCACCGCGTCTCCGTGGGTTTTCACCTGCACCCACCTCCCCCCTCCCTCCCGCATGGAGGACCCTGTGATTCCGTAAGTATTCACAGGGTGTTTTGAAATCCTGGAAACGAAGCGGCCGCGGGGAAAATGCGGGTAGCTTATAACTCTGGTAAAAGAGAGTTCCATGACCAAAATTTTGTGAGGATCCGTGCCCCGATGGGAAATCACGAACTCACATAGATCTTGTAAAATCCATGGAACTTACTTGGAATCTATAATGCGATAGCTTGATTTTCCTCTATATAAATCAATGGAATAGAATCGACCCCAGCTCTTGAAGATCAATTGAGACGCCACCAAAACATTGATGTTTTTGCATAGAGGTTTAAATAAGGTACTATTGACTATTGAGCTACTTGAAAATTACGTCTTTCAGATGAATCTTGAATGGAAAACCAAATGTTCTTACCTTCGTACTTGAAAATCCATTGAGAATTCCTCGAGACTTCAAGGATTTTTGGTTTAAGGTGTGTTTCTGAATTAATTGTAAAGTGCGAATCAGGTGATTTTCAAGTTCGAGTAAAGTCGAGCAGATCTCAAGTAGTATCTGAATTGCGAACGAACTGTTTTCATCGGCGTTTTAGGGTTAAAATCAAGGGCATAGGTACTTTCTGCTACAGTTGGTGAGGCAAAATAATGCCAAAGACCCACTAAGGCCCTATTAGAGCTCGTTTCAGAAGTGTAGGCGGACCAAAACCATAATCTTTGGCGAATTTTCAACTTTCATTCCTTCAATCAATACCGAATTTGCCCCTGACTTTATTCTTTTGTATTTAAAGTTTACCTTATTGAAAAGTGAACGCTCAATTTCATTTTTATTCATTTTCATCGAGTAATATCAGAAATAATGTTAACAAATTCCAAAGATTATCGGTCTTGGTCCGCCTACACTTCTGAAACGAGCTCTAGCAAAACGATTCACTGCGCGTGAGAGAAGAACGGCATTGGAAATCAGCGTCAGAAAATTAGCGGTAATTCCAGTCTCCAGACTCCAGTTGACTCAAGGAATTTATGGAACGGACTGTATGCTCGGAGATACGCGGATACACACCAGCCGGAGAGGCATATAAAAGTGGCGTGCTCGCGCGAGGTGAGCTCCTGCTCGGGCCGAGCTGCGGAACGGACAGACGGACGGAGGAACGGTGGAGAACGGGACGGGCACGGGATGGGATGGCAGAGGAACAATGGTGGGAATGGAATTGTGAAGAATAAGAAAAATGGCGAGACCCGTCAGTGGTAGTGGGGCAAGGCGGGAGGGAATCGGGCGCAGTAGGGGGGGAGGGGGAGGGGAAGTGATTACGCAAACTAGGTACTTATGTCAGTGTTTCTAGGAACTAAAAAGAAAACAACAATCGCACACACATAACACGGGTAGTTCTGGGAAGAAAAGAAAAAATTGTTCTCTACTCGCAATGCAATCCTGTAATGATTCGTCCGTTCGATTTATTTCGCTCGCGTTTGAGTTAGAACCTATGAAAGCACTGGTTTTTTGTTTTTTGTCCCCCCCCCCCCAATGGGTCTATCGTACACTGCAGTATTATAGATGGCTTAGTTTAATCTATTGTAAATTAACTTGAAAAACCCCGTTGAGAGCATCTATAAGTTCCAAAATTGACTCCAATAAATTCGTTAAAACAAAATTTTATGACTATCATACAGTGAGCCTGAGCCACAACGGCGGGGTCATAAGGAAGTTGGTCTAATAGCACTTTTACCGGCGTATAAAGAAATATTCAGTGAGATGTGACTCTCCCCTTGTAACTCGTTGTATGACTGTCATCTTGGAATAATTTCATTGAAACGCTTTTATTGGATTTGATAGTCAATTTTAAAACTTTTCGATGGTTCCAGCTTTGTTTTCAAGATCTTTACTGTAGCATTGATCATTTTTGCTGCTGTAACATGTATAAACAGTTCCTTACGGAGGACTCATTTTTACGCGTTAGCGATTTATGCGGGGTTGCAGAGAACTTTTGATGAGACATGCTGTTTAGGCACTCTACGCCCTACGGGCAATCACTTTATAAGAACTGAGTGCTGACTGTTGCACGCGCTGTATCTGAAGTTGGGAGCCTGGCGCGGCGCGCGGGGTGAACGTGAAGTATAAAGTGGAGTCGAGTGGAGTGGGCGGGAAAGGTGCTTAAAAAGCTCCTTCGTCCTCCGTTCGCTGAGTTGCGACCCGGAGGCCCGCAAGTGTACACATTTTTATGAGGAGTTAGTTGGAACGCACCAAATTCGTCCTAGCATCCAAGAAACATGTCGGGACAACGAGGTACGCACGCCCGCGCTCACGGAGGACTTGGTGGGGGGTGGGATGGAGTAGAAGAGGCGGCCCGCCATTTTCCTCGTAACCCCCCCCCCCCCCTCACACTACTCTCCTGTCTCTTAAGACCTTAGTCAAATCCTGGGCTCAGCCTCCATGGAAACTAGTCCAGATTGACGGATTTCAGCCCCCCATAGAAATGGACGATGTCACTGATTCAGAGCTCTTTGCAGACGGTGTTCGAAATTCGCCGCAGTTTCAATGACTATAGAATGCCCCCATAAACTAGCCTTTTGTTGCGTCTAAAATGTAGAACCCAAAGTTCAACTTGATGACTTTCCAGTAGAAAAATGGTATGAAAAATATTAAGTCTTGTATTATTGTATTTATTGGTTCCTAATGAAAGTTGATTCAATATATTTTCCCATAAGAGTATGTTTCCTAGGAACCATTCGAACGCCAATTGATACAAAATATAGCTTTTCTGAAACAGACTCAGTGAATCAGCCACTTGTAAACTACGCCGAGTGCGTCAGAAAGACGAAAATAAGTCAGTCAGAAATACGGACGATTTAAAATAGCCCACAGTCCACCAAAATATAGTTCAAAAATAATCAAAATCTGATCATCAACAAATACGCATTCACATGCAACCGCAGTCTGCTCAATATGTACACACATTACACACTCACGTGCTCAGTGTTGCCTATGTATCAAGGAGGAGATAAAAAAGGAAAGAAGAAATGTGGCTTCCGATCAATGTTGCCAACGTTTCTCTCACAACACGGTTGGTGCTCACGCGTAAAACACTGCGGTAGTTTCGCTCGTATGCGAGACAATAAATTGTTCTGGAGTAAAAGCTAACGCGCTGTTGCCAAGACAAAATTGGCAAACACAGGAATGACAGTTTCACAGTATAAAAAGCTGTGAATGGACCAAACAAAGCGATATCAATTTTCTTCTTAAGCTTACTTTAGTAAAGTTCGACGCATATAATCAGCATTTTCTGTGCATGCAACTTTTTTTTTCCACTTCAAAGCTATAGGAGAAGAGGGCTTACTTTGGGGCACATGAAGTCGATAACGGGGGAGTCTATCCGTACTGGAAAAAAAAAAAAAAAAAATAGTTTCCTTGACGAATTATTAGTGAAATTTGCGCAAAAAAATTTATTTGGTTTCCCTTACCCAAAAAAAATAGGTGCACTCAACCAATTATTGGTAGCTGGTACCAATTATATTAAGTAAGTGTAACATACCAATTTATTGCTTGGAGTACCTAATTTTTTGGGTAACAACTAATAAATTTGCTTGCGCAAATTTCACTAAAAATTAGTCGGGCGAATCAATTATCTTTCTTTTTCAGTGCACTCCACAATAAATACTATAGTTACTGATATTTTTACCATGGTAGAACTGTTTTTGCTTTAGCTTGAAACTTTTTCGATCCGTTTCAAAGCTAGAAAAATAGGGCTGTTTAAGAAGCCCGTGAAGTGGACGAGGGGGTTGGTATGGGTGACAATCAGTGGCGTACGCGGGGAGGGTCTGAAGGGGCTTAACCCTCCCAGACCTCAGATGGGGTGGAGGGGAAGGTAATAATTGTCAGTCAAACTCTTATCATTGCAAAAAATGCAAACTCTTCCCAAGAAAAATCCTGCGTACGCCAATGATGACAACCAACCACAGAAACAGATAAACGACTCCCCTGTGTTTTTTTTTTTTTTTTTTTTTTTTCTCCGGACTCTGCAGAATACCAACCGGTGAAAGCCAAGGACGCGTTAATTCGGTCACGCGGTGACTAATTGAAGACAGCGATGGTTTGGTGGGTAGGTACTACAGATACATACAATCCCGTTTCAAGGTTTGTTTAACACCGCCAAAAACAGAACTTTTTAATTGACCCGACTCGATCTACTGGATGCTGGGGCCTGGGGGACGGAGAGGGTGTCGCGAAGCTCTGGGTGGGGGATACACGACAAAACACTCGCATCGGCCGCACTCCCGCCCGGAGAGGAGGAATGGGAGAAGACCAAAGAAGACTAATTCGGAATGAGATAAACTATTCAAGGAGTGCAAAAGTGCAAGAGCTGCGGTATGCATGTTAATGCCGAGTCTTACTAGCTGTTTCTTCCTTTTCTTTCTCCCGTTTCAATGGCCAAAGCGCGCGGCGGCCGGCCAACTAGCCATCCAGCGGGACCGATGCGCGGTGCCGGGGTGGTAAGTGGTGAACGGACGAGGATGGATGGTGAGCGCGGTTAGCTGCTGAGCAATAGCTAAGGCGATTGCGATTGCTCAATGATAATTTAAGCGAAAAAGAAAAGGGGGGAAAAAAAGGGAGAAGAAGTTGAATGGAGAGAACTCCACGCTCCTATCCACGCCACGGCCGCCACCAAGAAGAGTAATGCCAAAGGTGGCGCTGTCTTCGGCGTAAATACAGGAGGGAGGGGGGTATAGAGTAAGTACTGAGTTATCAATGGGTTAGGACTATTTGTCGAAACGCACAACACATCTTCGCGGAGGCCTGCTTCTTCCTATCTCCTCCGTTGCCAACTTTGGAATCCAGTGGCGTATAGATGGATGTAGGATATCTTCCATCTCTCTCTTTCTCCCTTCGAATGTATGAGTAGGAAAAGAGGAGAAAGTGGGACTTTTGTATATACGTGTTGCAATGAAGGGAAGAGAGGGATAGATATAGGTTCTCTCTGTTGCGCTACCGTTTGATTGGAGAGGAAATTACTTTGGAATCGAAGAAGCCCCATACTTTCCCCATGGGGGGGGGGATTTTGCTACGATCCCCAGTTTATGAAAGTGGCAGTGGGTTCGTTTTTGTTTGGGGCGTTAACAAAACAACACTCGCCTACAACTGTAGAGTGATTAATACTCTAACAGAGATCTACCTGAAATTTCGCTTTTGTGTCAAAATTTCAATTTTTCAGGTATAACATTTTGAAATAAATAATCAGAAACCGTTATGTTGTCCAAAAAACCCGCTAATTTCAACCAGTCAGAAATCCTAACCTAACCTTGTATGTCCATCATTCAACAACAGGCCACTGTTGACGTTGTCCTCGACTGATTCAACCCCCCAATGTTTGTTTCACATGAATCACATGGCTCTCCCTTCGGGAACAAATATTAAAGCGCAACTCGACATACCCAACGTCACTATGTGCACATTACATGCCACGGTAGTACATCTGTGATTAAAATCTGCCGGACAATGACTGAGTTTTCATCTCTAAAACCTTTTTCAGTTTCAGTACACCAAAGTCTTTTGGCATAACTGTAAAACATTTACCATTCTCTCTACACAAGAATCCGAATTATATATAAATTCGCTGAAACCTCCCTTTTTGTCGTTTGCGTTATAGCCCTAAAAATTTCGCCGTCGGAGATACCTAATCGATTGGTTTAGAGACAAAAAGAGGAAAGGGTACCAAAAAAAAAAAATCAGACGAGGGGAATTTCTAATTAAGTTCAAGGCAATTAAACGGGAGCCAGTTCTCACGGCGTTGTAACGAAGGGATTCTCGATTGATAAACGAAGACATAAGAGCGGACGGCAACGGGGAGCCAAGGATAGAGGGCTTTAGTGCGGGGGATCAGCTCGGCGTTTGGTGCTTGGAGTACTTCGATGTTGAGCATAGGGGTAGCGACCCCCCAGATTGAGCGTCATGAAACGCGATAAGGCGTTGCTCCTTCCTTTTTTTGCGTACACATCTCTCCTCTCTCTTCCACTATATCTCTCTCGATTTCTCTTTCTCCTTCTCTCTCTTTTGCTTTCTTTATCTCTCTCTCTCTCTCTCTTTTATGCTTTTCTCTCTTCCACTTACTCTTCTCCTCTCCCCTCTTTCATTTTCTCCTTTGCCTCCGTCTCCTCCCGTCTTTTTTCGTGGGAAGGTGATCTTTGGTGATCTTCAGTGTTCCTCAACGCAACGCCGAGATGGACGAAGACGTGTCCCTGCGTCGTCTTGCTTGTCACCACGGTATGTTGCCAAGTGTATGATTCACTAAGGATAATCCTCAGCAAAAAGTACTGCTATGGATCTGCTGCAACAGTAAAAAAAGAGGGTCACTTCTATCGTAAAATAGCTTTCAAATAAAGGAGGGTGCATCTAAAAGTTCCAGAACTGACCCACTAACTCAATAAATGCGTTCGAACAAATTTGACGTCCCCCCCATGCCTTGAAATTCTACAAAATGGGCTGTAAAAGCGCTAGCCGTGATTTTTTTTTTGAAATTTGGATTTTTTGAAATTTGGATTTTATCTTATAAAGGGGCGGTTGTCAGGAATATCTAAACCAAATTCCAAGTTTCAGGTTCATCTGGATATGGTCGAAAAAAGTTGGTACGGACACAGGCGGACAGACATACAATAGCGATTTTCTACATATGGATAAGGTTTCACACACCACAATCAGCAGAGTCTTTACAGAGTAGTTAGGTATAATAATCCGTATAAGAAGAACATGTAGGGGCCGTGAAGGGGGAGGGGCTCCACCCTAATTAATCTCGAAGACATTAACCTTCTCCAGGCCGTGATAATCAAAACAAACTAATTCGGAGTGCAGCAGTAATCGCGCGTCGTATACTCATTAAACCATTGCGCAAATCAATCTGAAGAATGTAATCGGACGAATGAGGCGGAAACTAGCGCAACGAAATGTTAAGACAGCGAAAAAAAATTATCAAAAACAATAGGTTCGAGCTTCTGAAAAATAAAAAAATTAATTTCCATAAAATCGTAATATTACGAGTCAAAAAACTCGTCGGTTGAAACTGACGAAAATTGGTCAAGAGGAAGGTGGATGGGGAGGGTGGCGAATCGAAGGATACCTGGCCAACGGAACGGTCGACCAGCCATAGCTCAGTGATCAAGTAATTAAAAATCAGGAATAAAAATTAATTAACAAACAAACAAAAAAAGAAAAGAAAAAAAAAAACATTACACCGTGGGGCCCAGGGAATAATTGCGGATAATTACTCGCAGTTGCGAGTAGCGAGTAACGTGAAAATTCACTAACACACACACTCATACACAGTAACACATAAAGAATACGTGAGTGGAGGGGTTGGAGGAAGGGTAGTGGAGGAGAGGAGGGTCGGTCATAAATAATAAAAAAGGAAAGTGCAAGACTCGGACGGACGATGACGTCAGATCGCGTCGAGAGAAGCAACGGATGTTCGTGTGCTGTGTTTTGCGGTGCGTGGTGCGCGGTGCGCGGTGAGTGGTTTCGGTGTTTTTGATGGCCGCTGATGCGTTTGTCTTTCAACGTTGAGTTGCGATGCGCTGCGTTAATAGAACGCCACTTCCCGGACTACTAATCGCGCCCGCTGATTGGTCAGCGCCCGCTCGCGCGAAGCGGCTCGAATCCATCTCCATGCGTGCGTAACCTCATGGAAATGTCCGTATTTATTTCGAAAAACAGGGGAAAAAGGGGGGAAAAAACAAGCAGAGCTTCTCTCTCATTCTCTCCTTCAGTTGAATTACACGCAGTTACCTCAAGCTACCATGCCTACTCGCTATTGTTACATTCACTAATATCAATATAATTGCTTTTTCCCTCTCCATCCATACTTCGAGACTGAGAATAGCTGTCTTTAATTGGAATTTAATAAATGGTTTACATGACATTTTAATTGTATTCGGTTTAAAGAAAACGTAGGAGTTGTCGGTGGTTCGTCCGTGCGTTTGCGGTAACTGGTAATCATCCAGGAGCTCCGCAACTCCACAAATGTATTTTTCCCCCATTTTGCGAAATGCATATCCCGGAACGGAAAATAGACGCTTCAAATTTCATTAGTTTTACTCTTTCTGAAGGAAAGGACGGTTTTAAAATATGATTTGTGGTCAAGCGTTTAACCCGGGCAAGGACCGATCATAAACGAGCTTTGAGAAGTCAGGAGCCATTCAAAGCAATAATGCAAATAACTATCTTTAAATTTTAGTTACAAGTGACGATCATAGTCATGAGGTTAGTAACCCCACATTAAAACATCGACTTTTCCGGATATTGGACTGAATTGGGTTGACTTCCTTGCGGGAGAGTCAGATACTTTTTCTGAACACCGAACGCTGAGAATGTATATGTTTATTTTTTCTTGGTATAACAGGAAAGGTCCCTCCAATGGTGACGTTGAAACATTGTTGTTTTTTTTTTTTTTTTTTTTTTTTTTTTTTTTTTTCAGATGGACCTTTTTATGCACCACCGTTAGCTTTTCCGCAAATCTAATTCCGACTTGTAGATCTGAAAACGTCACAGAGAAGAGACCGGTCGAAAGTCCAGATTCCTGGATTCTACCGAGGTGGAGGCGGATTAGCCGTCAGTCAGAATATACTGCTACTGTACCCCGCGACGTTCGGGGGAGGCTGGTTGGGTAACAGTTTCTCAAACGTCAGTTTGACACACAACGCATGTTGATCCGGACGCATCCGGCTCGGAGGACCAGACCAAGTTCCAACCGATAGCCGCAGCCTCCAACCCCGCCGTCCGTCCCAAACTCCCGACGAGAAGCCGAGCTGTCTGTTGATACGCGTAATGACAGCGAACATTACAGATTGGCTTCCCTCGCACTTGTTGAGTTCCGTGCTCGAATCCGCGAATCGGAAAGTTTCCTCGAGTGGACTCTGGATTGTCCTGTGTCCACGTAGATTTACCCTACAAGCGAGTTGCCCCTCCGACCACCGTCTGTTCTTCTCCTCAAGAAGTTGGTTGACCATAGGGCTGAGGCTGAATCGGCTGTGCACGGACTGCATGTGTGTGTGTGCGCGCGCGCCGGGATCAAACCCGATAAATTATGACTTCAGCCATTCTGGTGACATTCGCAGCATCTTGCACCCCTCGTAGTAATTCTTAGGCTGCAGGTTGCGGTCACCAATGCGCCGCCATCTGTCCTCCTTCTGCGATTCAATCTGCGCGCGCAAACGCGCGCGCTACCCCCTTCCCTCTCCGCGCACGAACGGGAGACACGCCACGCTCGCTATGGTGGCATGCTATTCTGTGCCTTCTAAAAATGCGCGATTCACACACTCTCCTAGTCCAGAACTGACCCCCTCCTCACCCATGCACCCCCTCTATCCTAGCCCAGCTCGACGCGGTTGAGTCCGATCCGGTCTCGCAACTGGAACCTGGTCCGGTTGAGGTCCGAAACTTGTGTATTTGTCTATCCACGCAGGACAGGCAGACGCAAGACGTAGGTACACGTAGAGTGATTTAATTTAAATACGGGCTCGGAAACGTGTAATTCCTCTTGTCTCCGGAGTCCAAGAACATGAAACGGTTGTTGCTTGGGTTCTTGTTTCATTCACAAGGAGCAGAGGCAGGCTCTTGAATTCATTTCAAGAATCATCTTGGCGTTTCCTCCTTGCGCGGAGCCCCGCGCCGTTGAGATTGGGGTCGATGAGTTATCATTGCTTGTTTTTGCGCGGAATGAGAAACAATTAAGGCAATAAAACGTCCGTAAGATCTGGGGTTTGCTGCTCTTGTTAAGAGATCCTAGTTTAGATCATATTTGCTGATTTCTATGTAAGGACAAGGGCACGAACGTCCAATAGCTAAACCTACTATTTGGCAACGGTGTTTTCACTTATACACAAAGAACTCAATGTAAAGGAATCGACTTTAGAAAAAAAGAGATTGCTTCTAAAAAAGTAGCTTATTTTACATAGGTTTAAATGGAGTGAAACCACCGTTGTCAAATTGCACGCTTCTCCGAGAATTGGAAAATGAAAATTATTGACTCCGGCAAAGAGATCTTTAAAATTAATGGATTTTGAATAGACTGGTTTAGACCAAGATGACTGGTGGAGGTGAGTCACGTGGTTTTCAAACTCGAAGTCTGATCAGAGTTCAAAATACACTCGATTGGCCATTGGAGGGTTTAGAACTGCTGCTGGAGCCAATTGGAGCACGGGACAGACGGTATTTTCTCGCGTTATGGATGTTGAGGGCTTACGGCTGTACTTACGGCATGTTCTGACCAGACGTAAGAGTTCAACATCCGTCATCCACTATTCATAGACGCGATGACCGCCTCGTCCCAGCCAATATTTGGCCCCTGACAGTCAAAATATTAATATGTACTCTAAAGTTTTTGAATTGATTGGACAGCTACGACGCTGCGTGGCTCATCCCTGCCAACCAATCAGCGGTTTTTAGTCTAAACTATATAGTCGATTCGAAACCGTTAAATTTCAAGGATTAGCCTGCTGGAGTGAATTTGAAAAAAGTTAACCACAGAAAAAAATTAAGCAATCCTGACGTAAATAAATGGGTCTCTGAAGAAAATTACAGGTGAAACAGGCTTAAGAACAAGTTTGCATACAATTTTTTCATTTCATAAACTGTAGAATAAAATGTGTGAACTCCAAAAGATTGCCGTGTAAAAGTAAGTGCGAAAATTAAACGGTGTGATTGAGAGGGAGAGAGTTTTATTACGCCATTAGAACTTTCTGATGTCATCGGTTTGTTTCGCAGATGTCGATAGCTCGTGACGGACACTACGAGGACGCGGACTCGAGCCCGCGCGATGATGAATGGAATTGATTAAGCCGTTTACGTGGATTCTTCCTTCCTTACTTGCTCTGTCTCGATGTGGCTTTTGCCGCGTCAAAATCGACACCACTTCCCCGAGCTCCCCTACTTACGGCGGCATGACGTGATGGCACGTGCGCCGAACATTGTTTGTGGGCGCTTGAATTAGTAGTAATGAGTGTCGGCAAACAGGGTGACTCCAAACGTTGGCTTTCTCCGAGGAATATTTATTTTCGGTTTATTACTTCGAACTTTTTCCCCAAAAATGTGATCGGTGGACAGGTTCTTTTCTTCGTTGAGCACACAGGTCCACATCGGGAGGGCTACCTGCGCCCCTCAAGGCAGTCTCTTATAGACGGGCAAAATCAGAAAAAAAAGTAAAATAGAGGAAAGAAAAAACAATAAATCCATGTAATCAAAAACTTTCCAGAGACGGTGGAAAATTTATAATCTTATCCCCCTCTCTGAAAATATGTCGTTACTGCCAAATGTGCACGAACGAAAAAGTTTGGTTAATATTACTTCAAAATATTTGCTATTAGAAAAATGAAAGTCAGTAAATAAATAAATAACAATAATAATAAAAAAATTATATGCCATAAGGAGAGTTCATCAGGTCTCAAGTTGTGTAGTTAATGCTCTGAAAGTACTTAAAAGGGCTTTTATTTTCTCAAAAAGATTCGAATATGTGACTAAATAATTTTTCGCGTGCTTTCTTCCATGATAATCTCTTTTCAAAGAGGCCAACTTTTTCTGAGACAATTTTTGGACCGAATTTAAGTCATTGGTCAAAATCATAGTTCTTTGACGTTGATTTGTACCAACCTGAACGTCAATAATAGCTCCTGGTTTGAAGCCAGTTAGGCTTTTAGTATAATATAACTAGTCAGAGGGAGATTATTTCTTTTTTTACTTATTTAAATGGTGAGTTTTGAGAGTAGATTTATTTTGGAGACACCGTGTGCGCCTGCTCTAAGGAATGAGCGCACTCCAATCGACTGACCATAATAACTTACTAGACGACTCCTCTCAACTCTCAAGCAGGTGTAAGCTTTTTGACATAATACACAACTTCCTTCGGACAGGTGCAAATCTAGCAGGTGAGCGGGTAGGGCTCATCCTTGCCGGCCGCGCGTGGTCCTCGCACTTATCTCATACAATCCATGTCCACTGCGAGGTGTCTTTCGATTGCATTTTCTGTAACCCCCCCCCCCCCCCACCTACCTTCTTTCCTTGCGAGGGGCTGTATTTATGAATATACCGCTGCTCCCGAAATTTCGGCGATTTGAGTCGAGACGGCGGGTTGGGGTTTATAAGCTTGTCTCGTGTCATTTCCTACAATCGTATGTCTTTTTACATTTTGCCCTTCCTCCTTCGTCTCTTCTCTCCCTTCTTCTTCTCCCTTTTCCTCCCCTTTTTCCGCAGCCGTAAATAACTCGCTCGTGCGCGGCCGCGGAGGGAGCGCGGAAGAAAATTACGGGGGCCGGTGTGTTACGCGATGTTTACGAGGAAAAAAGCCATTTCCTTGTCTTTGGATTAATTAATTACGAAGCTGATGTGGTGCCTCAATAATCGTGTGGGTTTCGGAAATGCGTCGAAATCTGCCGTTGCACTTGAAATTTGAGTTGGAAAAAATTAAATTAAATTCAGACATAGCGACGGACATTTCGCCTTAATCTTGGTCCGCCAAGCCCACGATAAAGATGATTGATAATGGAGTGGAGGGGGGAGAGCCATAGAGATTGAGCTTGTATTTTGATGGTCTAGAAATGTTCACTTTAATTGATGCAAGACACTGGCTATACAGTGTCCATGTGCGAATGTCCACTTTGATCTTATTTAATAGCGATTATTTCCGTAAAATTGCCAAAATGGCCTTGTTTGTGCACAACAAAGGTGCCTTAACCTTCCATTACACTCAAATCCTTAATATTTCCCGGAAAAATAGATCTTGACAAAACTGTAATCGACAGTTACATAACTTTTTTTTTCGAGTGTTATTGATTATTCGACCCCAATAAAAGAGGGGCCAATAATTAAACCTTAATTAAATAGTTCGTATATTTCTAAAACGTCATTTTTGTCTCAAAACATCAATACGGTGTTACTTTTAGGGTGTATATTGACTGATTGCAATTTTTTTTTTTTTTTCCATTTATAGTTACGCGGCTGAATGCGTACTCTTTTCTCGGGAGAAAAACCTGAAAACAATAAATTAATCCAGATTTTCATCATTTTTGTGTGTTTCAGCAGCAGCGAGACAAGTGTGCCGACCACCACCCCATTTCGCTCACCACGGCTCGCTCCACCCGTGGCTGGGCAGTAGCGCGAATGACTCGTCATCGAAACATCAACAACACCACCACTCGACGGAGTCGGCCACCCCGAGTTGGTGCTCACCGTTCAACACCTCTTCGGCGGCCGCCTCGTCCAACGGCGGCGATTTCCCTAGCATCAAATCACCGAACAATCACCAATCATCCGGTGGCGGTGGCGGCGGGACCGCTCTCGCCATTTCCTCGTCCTCGTCGACGCATCCCATGTTCAGCTTCCCTCCAACACCTCCCAAAGACGCGACGCCCGACTCCGTGACGGCAGCGTCAACCATTAACACTTCGACGTCGTCGACGTCAGCCGAGTACACGAACGCTATCGCGCACGCGGCATCGATGGGCGTCTTCCTACACCCCTCGGATCATCAGAGCGGCATCGGTGGATGCGATATGAAACCGATGCTCACCAACTCCTCCGGCTCCTCGAAGCAGCGAGAAGGTATTTATTTAATACATTGATTTGTAACTTTAGTTTATGAGTACTTTAGCAAATGGTCTCGGCAATCATGATGACTCGATCGGCTGATTTGGAATTTAATTTTGACTCGACTTGACTTTCTTTTGCGCTCATCTGAATGAAGCCCGTTGCTGTTTAAGGAGAATGGTGGAGTTTTTCTGAGCCTAGAGTCCCTATAAGTAGAGAGTTAAGACAAGAGGGTAGTCAACTTCTGATTGGTCGATGAATTTTAGGCTCTACGGACGCCGCCATTGGATGCGATTTTGCACTTTTTTTTTGTTTACCAACTGTCTTTTACAGATAAACGAGGTAATTTGGGATGAATCTGTTAATTTTAATCATGATGCACCAAAAAAATGTCTATAAATCTCAAAAGAATCATTAAAAGCGTTAATACATGTCGATCAACAAAAGCAGGGAAAGATTACATCGTTACAAACTTAGCGGATCTGTAATCTTTGCAGTGGAGCAAAACACAACAACGGTCTCAGAATGTAAACAAATGTGCAAAATCGCATCCAATGGCGGCGCCCATGATTTCACTTTTCTTAACTCTCTACATATAGGGACTCTATCTGAGCCCAGCTTGATAAAGGGAATTTTTCGTTTGGATCCGGACATCCATTGGAAGCACCAATTTCATCGGCACCAAGTACCAAACCGCGAAAAGCACCAAGGACCAATATATTATGTTCGGTATCGACGGTCCTGCTCTCAGATGATTGGTGTGCACGTGCTGTCATTTAAAACCACGTGTAAACGCTCACCAACCAACGTCTTTTGAGGACCGTCTGTACCGGGCGTTAATTGGTCCCAAGTCCCTGTGAATATAAGAGATAGAGAATTTGGTGATACCGATAGATGACCAGACCCAAGCATGGAAATTTAATTCGAGTCGGGTTCAGAAGAGTCTAATTTTCAACAACTCTATCGGGCCAAAAATGCAGGCTTGATCATTCGCGGAAAAACACTGATGTACACTTTTTTATCAGATTTGAGAGCGAATTGAAGGTTCGAACACGTGGGGGGGGGGGGGGGTGCTCGACCCGCTGACCCGGATAGTCGTGGTGGAAATCAAGCACCGGGTATGGTAAGTGATTGGACGTATCAGCTTTTCCTGAAGGAAACAATGATGCTCAACGCTGAGTTTTTGGCAGAAACGTAGGAGTCATACATAGTACGATACCTTTGTTCATTGAAACAATATTCATTTATCAGAATTTACTGACAAAATCTAAACTCCTTTCTGGGATACGCATGAAAAATTTAAGTATCGTAGTTATAGGATCAATAAGTATTCTAGTAGGGACTGATTTTGAAAAATCAAATTTTGTAAAATTACAATCAATCCGTATAAACCAAAGATCAATCATAGATAATTGTCTTTATCGTAACTTAAACTGCCAGGTGAGAACTATAAAACTCACCAATGCTTTCACCGGCTGACCAAAAGATTTCATAGTTCAGTTCAATGTCTGAATTTAATACTAGAAACTACTCTGATCGGTCATCTTTTTCAACCACGTAGACTTTTAACAAATTATTGGATATTTTAATAATTTAACAGTGTTTCCACCGATTTCAAAAGATTACAGATGCTAGGATTTTCATTCAAACAATAAAAAACTGAACTGATCCGTGTAATAGACGGTTTTAGTGCGAAGTCAATGGTTAGCCAACACCCACAACAATGCACTCATCGGTCGCAATCGGTTGTGATAAAACTCGCGTAGCGTTCCAAACTATCTCACTCACTCTCCCGTGACCCCCATGTATATCCATCTCTTTCTAGTATCGAAATTCGTATACAGGACCTTGTTTTATGACATATTATGATCAAAATCGCATTAAAATGCGTCGAGAAATTCATTTCTGCCATAAAATTTCATAAAATAAGTCTCTATATACGATTTTTGAAATTAGAGTGAGATGGCAGTACAAAGGGGTCACGTGAGAGCGAGAGAGACAGACTGGCTTTGTTTGGAACGCTCATCACCGGCAGTCGCCATTACTAAAGCCCTCTATATTTTAGTCAATTCACTGAAAAAAAAGGATGTGCTCCAGACACGATCTATATACACACCAGTACGTAACTTGCTCAGAGCACAAACATTTCAGGTTCTGGACACGACGGGATGCATTTCAGACGCAAACTCTAACCTAAAAGATTGCGCGCAGAACTCGTTCCCGTTCTGGTGTGTACATTCGTGTCTGGAACACGGAAAGTTTGTGTCTGGAGTACGTCCATTTTTTCTGTGTTGTTGAAATTAAAGCCATTCTCTGGTGCTGAATATGCAACATCAAAATTTGTTACTCGCCGTAATAGAAACGAAAGTTGTAATTTATATTGTTTTATCTATATCCTGCTAAATCGACATTTCTTACAGCTCTTGATCTGAAAACCATGTTTATTTTCTTTTTTTCAAGGTACTAATTCTTCGTCCGGGACCGCTTCGCCGAGTAGTTCTAGTTCCTACCCCCCGTACCCTCAACTCGATTCGTATTCCTATCCTTATCATCACCACTCGCCCGTCCCCATGTTCAAACATCAAAACTCATCGAATCAGTTAGTTAAATCGTCAACGGCAACCAATCGCAACAAGTCTAGAACAAGTGCCGGTAAGACCATCATTACCTCTCCTTTATTACCATTTATGTTTCTTTCGTTGTTTTTTTAACTTATATTTTCTTTTCGTTCCTTTTATTTCTGTTCTTCTGTTTATTATTTTTCTTTCTCTTTCATTATGTTTCTTTTAATTTTATTTTTAGTTAATTTTAATTTTGTTTTGCCCTCTCAGCCCTTTCTTATACACCAACATTGAGAAACTGCTTTTACACCAAAACAATCGACGACGGAGCAGATTTTTGTTGAAATTACAAGATTTCTTGCAGATAAAATGACTATAGTGATTGCTTTGAACTTATTGAGAGCCCCATGAATTTGGAAAAACATTTTGTAAATTGAATAGAAAACGGCTCTGGTATACATCACCTTTTCGGTCGATTCAATTGTCAACACCTTTTGATTGCAATGTCCTTTATTATACACTTTAAGCATTAAACAATTATCTTATTCACCCTTTCACGTTCCCACTTTTTGTAACGAATGCTTTGTGACTAGACAAGTGAGACTCCATCAGACGAGTTAGCACTTTCTAGATGGTATATTTTTAACATGCAAATCTATGAAATTTTTTTACTTCGTAAAAATGCCTCATATTCTTAAGAATTATAAAGAAGAAAAAAACTGCAAATTTTGTCAACGCTATAAAGTGAGATACGCTTGGGAATTCCAAGTAATATTGAAACAGAGGAAAGTATGTCTTTCCCTACAGTAATTCATTTTAAAATCCCCTAACTCAATTTCTATGTATCCAGATCGAATCAAGCAAAAGTTAATGTTGAATTTTGATCAGACCCAAACAAGTTGAGAAGATTAAAAAAGGTCAAAGACTGTTGCTATTTCGCTTTTCGATACAATCTGGAAAAAAAAAATCCGATGACAATAATCGAAGGCGATTTGTTCCGATTTCCGAGATTTCCATTCATTTCCTTCGTCCTTATACAGCCGTAACACTCATCAGATAATATACGGACTAATTAATATGTGAAAGAAACTCGAGCTATTCAAATTTACAAGAGATTCGAAACCAGTTATATTTTTAATACGGACCATTCCATCGAGGCAACAAACTTTTAGTACACGCTCAAGTCCTATATTTTCGCACTCCACATACGATCCTTCCGCAACAAAACGAGTCTCATTAGCGGCAATTTATATTCGATTTTTGTTCCTTTTTTTATGTCCTCATGAAAAGAGGAATTCGATTGGAAGATTCTGTATAGTTTCTGGAACAAGTCGTTACCGTGGACTGGAATCACTTCAGAAAAACATTTGAGGTGTTCCACGAAGTTTTAAAAACAAAGTCAATTTTGTTGAACAGGAGAAGGGAACATGAGATTGTAGGTGAAGGGTAAAAAAAAAAAAAAAAAAGGAGAGAAAGAAAGAAAAAGTAGTTGTTGTATCCAGTGAAAGAGAGCTTGAAACAAATCAAAGAGACTGGATGTAAGAATTCAGCGTTGTCAGATAGGGAGAAGAAATCACAGATTCTGCGTTAAATCAATGTAAAGTCTAGTAAAGTTTTATTACAACTATCACAGGTACGCGCGAGATATAAAAACAAAATTTGATTGGAAGAGAGAAACGAACAGTGATATAAAAGGCCAAAATGTAACATTTATAGTGGTCACAGCAGTAACGTATTTATTTTTATCTGTTCATTCCCCCATGTTTCTCTTCCCCTCCTCTTATTCTTCCTTTTTTTTCTTTTATTATTTTATTTTAATTAGGTAATCAGTCGTTTGTTTAAATATCATTCTCTGGCTCTCCGTGTTTATTTTATTTTTTTTTCTTCTTTTTATTACCTGTTTTATTTTCTCTCTTTTCTCTTTATTTTTTTTTTCCTTTCTCGAATCGTTCCACGTTCTCTTGCAGCTCCAAGACTTCTGTTCACCACTCGCAAGCTGAGGAAACAGTGCTTGAGAAAAATAACCCCGGGTTTGATTTATGACCAGGTTTTTCTTCGCTTTCTTCCTTCTTCAGCCAGTTCTTCCTTTCTGTCACTCGCCCAAGAGTTTTCAGTAACAAGTTCAAAATTCTCCTGTTTTTAAATTGCTTGAATTAACTCAAATATCTTGGTTCCGAACTTATGATGAGATCCGATTTATTATCAAGTGAGCATTACGGTTTTCCCGTTTGGTACCTAAATTATACAAATAAATTACAAGGATTCAGATAAATTGGCTGTGATTTTTTATGTCAGTTTTATACTTTCTTTTTCTTTCGGACGAAGAGATTTTTTTCCCCGTTTCTTTGTCACAGTGAATAAAATTTACCCTTGGCGCCCCTCTCGCCCTTCTTCCATCCCTTTTCCTCTTCCCCGTTACTCCTCCCCATTACTTCTCCCTACTTCTTAAAAAAAATTTAAATTTTACGCCAATTCAAAGAATTCGGGTCCAAAGATTCTCCCCATTTCGCTACGGATAATTTTGGATTAGGAGGTTTAGTTAAAGGCAGACTCGCAGCCATTTTATAAAGATGACTAACTATTCCTCAGCGAGAAATAACCTCGGCTTTTGATGGTGAACAGGCGTGGATTGGATCATTTTCGTTTTTTCATGGTATTACTTGCACTTGAACTGAATTTAATCATTACCACGGTGTTGGTGTCTGATGTTGCTGGGCGATGTTAACCACTTGTTTTGTCGAGTAAGTCACCACTAACCTCTTTACCTTTAAATCACAGTAACCACTTCTAAATAACTTCTTAATCTTGATATTTTCGATTTTGTAATTTTATGTATATTTGGTATGCCAGTTTTCATTGGCTCCGTTCTTCCGCACCGCTTTTTGCTTTTTCACAACATGTCTTCTCACATACTTTGATTACATTTAATTTTGTTCACGACGTTGCCTTATTACGGTTGTTCCATACGTGGAATGTTAAAAGTTGTATCACTGAGAATTTTCATGCAGAACCTATTCTAGTAATTTTATACGGGGAAAAATGGGCACTCCATTTTGATGAATCCTGAATGATGATTGGATAAATTGATAAGCAGTGAATAGTAAATCAATATCAGCAGGCCATAAATAATTGTTTGCAACTTGTAGGAAATGCTGATTGTAAAGTGTATGCATTGTGAGTCTTGAGGTTATAAACGGTCACGATCATCACCGTTGAAAGTTACCGATTTCAATACAAGCTACCAACATGTATGCAGTGTTGCCAATGTTTTCTTCGGCTTTGCGTAAAACGGAGAGTGAAATGGCGTTCTTCTGATCATTCATTTCCGTATTTTCATTTTTTGTTTTATGCTTTCATTTGTCGCTGCAGTATTTATTTTTCAATGTTAATACATTCCCAGAAAGTAACCGTTTAGTAAAATTGGGAAATATTGGGAGGTGAACACCCAATATTCTTTCGAAAGTATGGTAGTTTTTTAAAAGAGCGTGAGCTATTCTCTGCAGCTCTCTCTATTATGAAGAGAAGTCCTTAAAAAATCAGGCCTGTCGTCTCTCATGAATGTACATTAAGGTAAAATTAAAACCTCTTGAGGAAACATTCCTGTAAATATAGGCAATAGGATCTTATGGGTCTTTTCTTAGGATGCCCCTTTCAGTCAAGTCAGCAAATTGTCACCTACGGTGCCAAGACTCGATCACTTGGAGAGAGAGAGAGAGAGAGAGAGAGAGAGAGAGAGAGAGAGAGAGAGAGAGAGAGAGAGAGAGAGAGGGTGAGAGAGGGTGAGAGAGAGAGAGATGGAGGGAGAGAGGGAGAGAGAGAGAGAGAGAGGGAGAGAGAGAGAGAGAGGGAGAGAGGGTGAGAGAGAGAGAGAGAGAGAGAGAGAGAGAGAGAGAGAATAGGTTATTGGGTGCATCTTAAACTTAAGCTGACCCGAACACACATTGCACCAGTCCTACTTTTAGATAATCCTGGTCGTTGTCCAACGGCAATAATTACTCCTCCGCGTTACAACAAAAAAGGCCAGTATAGAGCCAAAATTTGTTCGGCACTAATTCAGGGGAGGCGTATCGATAAATGCCCCTTTCTCTTTCTCTTATCGCATTTAAACGTATATGTTAGAAAAAGATGGTGAGAGGGGTCAACACGTGACTTTAGCCGCTATCTCTGTCCTTTTCTACGAAACGTGCGTACAAATGGACCGAGAGAGGGAGATAGGGGTGGGGATAAGATAAAATGTCTTAGTACGCCTCCGGCGTGCGACAAGGTGTTCTCTCCCGCAATTATGCGTGTGTGTGATTGCCAACGAAAACAAGTGCGGACACTCAGAGGAAATAAATTTGGTCAAAAATAAAACGGGTCATGATTCCCGACGCAAAGCGAGCGCGCATGCGCAATGGGAAGATTAGGCCTTAAAAGGTAAATGAGTGGCCTAAGAATGGCGTGTCTCCATGGGAACAGCGCACGCGCGCTCAGCGTTCACATGCACACGCACGCGCACGTTGCGTAAAATAACCCATTGCGTTTGCGCGCTCGATGCTTGCATCCTGAGCGAGCTAATTGTAAATTCGCTGAGCCGTTGTTGTTGTTGTTTGCTGGGCCAAGGAATCACGGCTGCGTTGCCAGCTATTGAATCTGAACCATCGCATCGCAACCATATAATAGTGGGGACTAACAAGGGGAGGCTCAGAAGTCGCCGCCTCCGATTTTGAAAACAATTGCACGAAAATGTAGCTAAAGTAAAACTACTAGACCCGTGTTTCTCACTTTTTGCCAATGGGCCTTCCTAAAGCGTCAGGAATTTTTTGAAAGTTGCCGAAATTCACGCAAATATTCGGAACGCTCTCCGCTCCGGTTTTTTACGTGAATTTCGGCAACTTTCAAAAAATTCCCGACGCTTTAGGAAGGCCCATTGGCAAAAAGTGAGAAACACGGGTCTAATAGTTTTACTTTAGCTACATTTTCGTGCAATTGTTTTCAAAATCGGAGGCGGCGACTTCTGAGCCTCCCCTTGTAAGATATAACTGGCCACTGGCCAGGATATGCAATACGCTACACACAAGCTACCATTCAGCTCTGAATAGTATTCGGTGCGTTGCATGTTGCATATTCTGGTCAGGTATCTAAAAGTCCCTTCTAGTAACTGTAAAAGGTAGTCCCGAAAATAACGGTATAAACGACTAGGCTACCTGCAGTCCTATCTCCTGTAACGGTAATGCACGAAAATATTCGCAGCTGTAATATTTCTCAATCGGTGGAATCGTGTTAAATTAGCTTTTTTGTGTTTTTTTTTTTTTTTTTTTTTTTATTTAATTTTTTATTTTTTTTTATTTTTCTTAAGGTCAGTAATGGAGACTCCGCCAGCAGTTGAGAAAAGATTGTAGATCAGAGTATTTTCATGTATTACACACTGTTAAAAATATAGGCCGACAATTGTGAGAAAATTGGAGCGAACATAAAAATGAGGGTACATTCTACTCTCATGCTTAGTTAAAAGTAATAAAAAACGGAGAACACTCTCGAGAAGGGTGTGTGCACCTCCTTGATTGAGTATCATCATTTCTTTAACTCCGTAGAAGTGCGAACTATGACTATCTCTTTCCTCTTTTCCATACCGTTTTTTACTCCTAAAATATCTTACTCCGAAAACTACATACTGGAAGAAATCATGGCTTTTATGAAACCAGAGTCACAGCGAACGTATAGTTTTAACAGTGCAGAGTTGTCATACATTCAACTGAAATGTGCAATCTAATATGTTCGTCAACCTGTGGAATCATTGGTGAGAGCCTTTTCAATCGCGAACAAGTTTAAACAGAAATAATCGATTGGTCTGTTACATCCTAAATTTGGCAACGCTTATATTGCGGGAAGGCCGTTTCAGAAAAGACAAGAAGCAATGAACACGAGCACTTGAGTACTTGTCCCAGTCCAGTTCCCAGTCTCCAGCACCTGATCAGTGACCACTGACCACCGCGGGATCTATAAATAATCGACACCTGGATTATGTCAATGGTCCTCGGTCCTCCTACAATACGTATTGGGTGAATTCAACGTTGTTGCCGGGTTGTCATCATTAGCAAATCCAGAAATCTGTCCGTCTCTCTCGTTTTCCCATTAAAACGCGTTTGTTAGAAAAGGACAGATGAGGAGAAGTCACGTAATTTTCGCCCCTCTTCTATCCTTTTCAGTAGCGAGGCGTGAAATTTGACAATGATGTACTTTCTCCATTTAAACTTACTGAAAGAATCGAATGGTTTGTCATGTTTCAACCTTTCTAATGTGTTTAAAGGGGGGGGAAAGAAACGTTGCCAAATTGCACGCCTCGCCACTGATCCTTTTCTAACACCCGCATTCTAATGGGAAAAGAGAGAGAAGGACGATTTCCTGGATCCTCTAATGGTTGTCGTTTGGCTCATTTTTAACGCATGATGAGTCGTAAAAATGATAAATGACAAAGAAACTCGATGTTGCTGAGATCTGTTCTTCAGCATCAGCAAGTTTTTAAAGCATTAATGTTGAATGAGTGTCGATTTAGGTGCACTGAAAACACTACAAAAATGGCAGGTTAACCACTTTGAAGTTTTGAATACGATGAAGTCAAATTACGATCCCTTTAATGACGTTTGTTTTGTTCCAAGGGATGAAAGCAATGAGCACTTGAAGATAAGGCCACTTTTAAACTTGATTCGTATTAATACATAGTCTTCTGTACAGTAGAGGCCACAAGGGCCTCCAATGGACGCCCGCCGCGAGGCGAGAGAGGTTAGGAGAGTGAAAAACGAAGAAAGAGACGAGACGAAACTTAGGGGAGGTTGGGAGGAGGGAACCCGCGTTTGCCCGGGAGGAGGACACGATTTCTAGGAGGGCTTAAACTCAAGGTGAAGGTAAAAGCAGCCGCGGCCGGTGCGCACAACAGCGTTGCCAACTCGAGCAAATGAACAAATGAAAAATTTAAAAGAATTAAAAAAAATTGTAATTCTAAAATCACCAAAAAATCCATACTTTAAAGAATCTATAGAAAGTCAATTTTTCTGAAAGAGGGGGTAAAAATGAAGGACCAGTTGGGATGACACTTATGACCGGCAAAATCTACTCTTAAATGGATCTGTTAACAATTTGTTCTGCAGCAGTAAACAAGTTCAAATTGTAATGTAAAATCACTTTGAAATAACGTTGGGAGCAACGTGAGGTTCCAAGATTGATTCCTAAAATCAATAAATGCGTTTTATGAAATTTCAAGAGATCCCGTACGTTAAGTCATAATGGGGAAGTTCCGTCTAATTGTTGCAATGGAGTGTAACAGATGAAAAAGATATAGGACTCGCTTACTGCGACTCGCTTTACAACCGACAGTTTGGAATTTTATATTTATTTCGTGTTAATTTTCAACATAAATTGAAGTAAGCAATTGGCAACTGCGTTGCCAACTGTGTTAAATTATTTAAATTAAGAGATAGAATACTGTTAAATATTCGCTTCTATTGCGAATAGGTGCAGGGTTGAGTGAGTGCAATGCACACACAAATAATAATAATAAAAAAAAAGCTTGGAATTTCGTTTTGAATGCATTTATTATGGGTTTGTGAGTCAATGTCGGAACTTTCTTATATGCTTTTTACATTATTTTCAGATGATCATATCCACTAGAATTTTCCATCTTTAATGGTGTAGTAAAATTTTGTAACAGATCCATTTAGTGCTGCAGAAAGTGCAGGTGCTTTGACACGACTAGTGCTTTATCTCACAAATTGTTATCAGTGACAATGCTGCTTATTTTACACTGAAAAAAATAAGTAACAACATTACCAAAACCTCCAGAAAATGTTGGTTATTATGATTCTATGTTAACCAGAGAATTTCTCGTGAAAAATCTGATGGTTCTGACTTTGGTGAGTGGACCGAAATCACCGCAACAATTTTCTTCCAAATTTCCGTAACTTTTGAACCTTGAACCATAATTCTAATAATGGTACCAGAAATTCCCTGATGGTTGACACATACCTTTATCCTTGCGGTGTGATTCCCAAAAAAAAATATTTTGTTTTTTGTTTGTTTTATTTGAGTGTAAATTGTCCCCCCGCCAAATTTCGAGGGTCCTGGTTTTTGGCAGGGTATTTTTTATCTTAAAGGATCAGATTTGCACCGGCAAAGGGGTGCGCGTGGTCAAGATAGTTGGTTAACAGCACCCGTATCCCCGCAACTCACAATCAGCAGTTCAGAAAAGAGAATGAAAGGGAGAGAGAGAGACGAGGGGCTATAAAGAGAAAGAAAGAAAGAGAAAGAGAGAGAGAGAGAGAGAGAGAGAGAGAGAGAGAGAGAGAGAGAGAGAGAAAGAGAAAGAGAAAGAGAAAGAGAAAGAGAAAGAGAGAGAGAGAGAGAGAGAGAGAGAGAGAGAGAGAGAGAGAGAGAGAGAGAGAGAGAGAGAGAGAGAGAGAGAACAGTACAACAGCACTCGTAACATTGATCGGCATTTAGCGATTAACACAAGATGAGCCGCGACTATTATGGTAATGCCCTCTCTTCCTCCCTCCTAGCTTGCCTTCCTTTGCCTACCCTATTCTTTTTTCACTGGTGCTATGCTAGCTGCTCCTTGCAAAATAGCTACCAAACGTATTACCATATAATATCTTATTAATTGGTCATTTCTCTCCGCATTGGTCCATTCTCTTCGCCCTCGTCGGTCGCTCTCGCACGGTTGACGGGGACGGGCCCCCCCGTCGCTTGCGGCCCACCCGCGGTTGCCAAATGGTTCATAAAAATCAGTGCAATTGCCCATTGAAATCAACGTTCAATTTGAGTATTTTAGCAATACTATCAGGCAACAGTGCAGGCCACCGTGCATGGAGAGAGAGAGAGAGCACCGAGCCACCAATTGTTCAAGCCGATTGTCTCCTGCCCGCAATCGGAACCCACCGATGAAGCATCGCTAGCCATTAAAGATAAAAAAGAAAGAAAAGGAGAAGAAAGAAAGGGGGGAAAAACACACGCTCGCACAACGCGCCGAAGTTGGACTGCATATAAAATATTCGATATACATCGATTAATCGAAGCTCGAATTTAAATCGGACTCGCGACTTTGCCGCGCGCACGCGGCCAGACGCAAGTTTCAGTCCGATGATACGAATCTCCTTTTTTTTGTCCGAGCGAAGCGACGCGACTGTGCGATGGTCGTACAATGAGCGGATTTGCGCAGTTTGAAAATTTGGTGAAAATTCGGACCAAAGAAATATTGAGCGACAAAAAATATCGAGCGACAAAAAATATCAAATAATTTGAAATACAAAGGCCAATGAAGCTTCAGAAGTGTTTTTAATTTAAAATTAGAATAAAACTTCTCCGAGAATGAACATGCTTCATATTACAAGTTCTTCTTGCTATTCTTATTTTCTTATTGAATTGAACCGCTTTTATCAATTAGTTAAAAAAATTGCTGAAAAGATTTGAAGTTGTCTATTCTGCAGACACGGAAAAGCTGATTCCCTTTTGCTGAAAGTTAGGCGAAACTTAAGCAAATTTTCAAGGTAACAAATCTGCAAGTGTAAAATTCAACCCCTCTCTATTTTTCCTATTTATTTCATAGTAGTTACAGGATTTCCCCGCTCCCTCAAAGTTCTCCCCGTGTTGTTCGTACTTTTTCTAACCGTTCTTCTTATGAGGACGTATGATGAAAGTTAGTGACGAAGATAAACATAAAAGTTTTGTGAGAACCTTTTTGAATCGGAAACTATTTTTAAAAGCGCGAAAATATAATCATAACAGATACTAATTTAGACTGTTAAGTTTAAGACCACGAGTATCTCAGTTTCGGATATTGCCTTCTTATATAAAGCCTATATTTCCTTCTTTTAAAAGTTTGCTATAGCAAACTTTTAAAAGTTTTACAACTTGAGAGATTTAAATTCTTCTGCCTTTCGTATTCCCGAGTGTCGTGAAATAGCGTCTCATTGTGAGACAGTGAGTAGCCAACGCCGCACAGTGGAACGAATCTATGGGTGGGGTTGGACATGGAATTTATTACTTAAAGTGCAAATTTGAATGTTTTTACCGTCAAAAAAACAAACTATAAGGGGTGATCCTTGAAGAAATTTTACGTTAAAATCAATAAAAACACTTTCCATATTTCTACGTTGCGAATTAACAAATATATATACGCATTTAAAGTCGCCACGCCATGTCCGGTCTCTGCCATTAAGTCACTATACTGCAGGGCTGCCGTTTTGCGTATAATCAATGCTATTTTTCTATTCACCGATGACTCCACCGGTTGAGAAAAGATTACACAGTTCAGTTCAGTGCATGACTGTAATAAACTAAAATACTCAAATCTGTAATCTTTTCTCAACCGGTGGAGTCATCGATGACTTAAAAAAACTTGCGGGTATTTTAATTATTCAACGGAGTTTCCACCGATTAAGGAAAGATTACAGATCAGAGTATTTTCGTGCATTACAGTCATACACTGAACTGAATTGTGTAATCTTTTCTCGACCGGTGGAATCATCGGTGAATAGAAAAATAGCATTGATTATACGCAAAACGGCAGCCCTGCTATACTGTGCGCCGGCGTCCCCCAACATCTCCGGCGACAGTGTCAAACAGTGGTAAGGCGCAACTGAAAGAGGAGGAGACTCCCCTCTACTTCGGTGCCCCTTGGAATTTTCCCATTCCCTCCTCAAACTCTTCGCGAAAATGATGATCACAGACTATAGTTGGAGACTAAAACTCCCCCCGGTTGACTTGGCTTTCGAAGTTTCGCAGCCCCCCCCCTCCACTCCCACCACCTTTTGCCCCCACCTGTGCTGAGCTTAGATCTGAGAGCTGGGCCCGAAGCTCCGGTCGGATCCAGGAGCTGGAAATTGGCGCAGGAGCCCTCCGGCACACGTGGTTTCTGGTCACACCAAGCAAGTAGCAGACACCCTGGAACCATGCCGTGGACCGCGGTTTGTCTCTTCCACCACCGCCAACGTTGCCAGGACGCTTATTGCGTACAATCAATTCGAGATAATAACATGGCGTCTTATGGAAGTTGATCGATTTGACTCTATTGGGATGCACCCAATCAATTCGAGATAATAACATTGCGTCTTATGGGGATGAGCCAAGTCGACTTGATTGAAATGGTATACTACCTCGAATCATTTTCACCATACGCCGACCAATTTATGCGGGCATCACCTACCGAATACATGAGTGATTTAGACGACTTCAGATCCAACAATTGAGTCCATGCACAACCCTCAAATCGACCCGTCAGCGACAGGGGTACGGGTCTGAGTTTCTGATGTTTTTTTGTTTAGTTTTTTTTTCTTTGCTTTTTTGCGAGGAAGATAAAAGTACTTGGTGAGCTATAGTTTTTCCAGAAGAAGATAATTTTGAAACAAACTATGTAGATCGTCATCGAAATTAGAAATTGAGTGATTATTTAATGATTGATACAAATACCGGTTGGAGTAAAATTTTAGATTTTCTCTCCAACGAACTGGCAACCAGCTGATCTGCCCTGTACGCTTACAGTGTATACACTCGATGGTAGACCTTCTGTCTCCAGGTATGCAAAGTGCATCGTGTCTTAGCTGCTGCTTGCCTTGTTCAAGGATTCGCGCGCGGTGACTCAACAGAACTAAGGTCTCTCTGCACCTCATTTAAAATCACTTTAAGACAAACGCAGTGACCATCTGAAACGTCTGAAAAACACCTTTAAGATGCTCCTTGTTTTGCACTGTTCTTTACCCAGAGTAATCATCGCATTAGAGTGAAAATAATTGCGCAGTTTTCACTTTAATCGACGGAGAAAGACACGATTTTTATTTTTTAAATTTAAAGTTTGTCAAGAAAGAATTTAGACGAAAGAAATGTGTTCAACTGGAAGAGCTATTCGTGCAACTTTAATTTGCGCAAATCACGGTTAAGCTCAAAAACTGCATTCAAAGCGCGACTAAATTCGAAAGGAGACCCCGAAGTTAACATTTCTCAATCAAAATATATCATTATACCTTAAAAAATTGCTGTAAGCTTTGACTGATTCAACTTTTGATTGCGAAAATTGTCTCAATTTATTTTGAAATACTCCGCAAGAAAATGTCGAGTTTTAGACTTTATTCGTGCAGCCCTCATGATAAAAGCGGATTTTGACCGAACTGTTTTCATTAAATTATTATGAATTATTATACTTGATTATCTTTTTTCTTACTGCAATGCATTGCTGGAAAGCAACAAGTTTGTCACGGAAATGTTCCTTCGTGACAAATATCCGTGATTAAATAATATGTGGTAGAGAATGTGAGAGAATATGATAACACCATAAATAAATAATTAAAAAACCGGATTTTTTTTCTCTTTTAAGCTCACAGTTTTCTTGTTAGTGAATAGTTTGGCCTTGCTTAAAATTTCGTGGTTTATGAAAATACGTGCGTGGGTTCGAGTCATTTGTTTCGTAAATTAAAATAATTTTGCCGGTGTAACGAAAATAATAATAATAATAATATTAAAACCGCATAGTGAAGGAGGGAGCATTTGAGACACGTGAAATTACTTGATCGTCAAAATTACTTCTTTTGGTACGGCTTGCGCGCATGTAAGCAAGAGAACTCACCCAACGCAGTAAGGTGGTAAACTATTCACAAAAATTCCCACGAGCAAATCATTCTTTAAAATCCATGACGCAATGCTTGGAGTGAATAGTGAGAATGACATCATAATATGAAGTAAAACCCGTGTTGCCAACATTATTCCAATTAATTGTTTTATAAAGAAATTATAACGTGCACTGTCGCTCGTTTAAACGTTGAGAACGCAAATAGCTCCCGTATGGTGGTAAAATCCGTCAAATTGTAAATGCTTAGTCTGAACACAAAATTTGATAAAAATTCATCGAGATTCATAATTCTAATTTCTATAGAAGGTTAATTTACCCTTCAAATTTTAAAGACAAGGGCAGTTGTTTCAAAGCAAAGCCTGCAAACTGGCAACTTTTCATTGTGTCCATAGCTAAATCTTCGCGAAAATTCGAATTTGAAGGTGTTCACTCCAGTCTCAATTACGAGTAAATAGTTCGATCTTTTTCATGGATGTAAAATAGACCGATTGCTATGTTGACAAGTTGCGCGCTTCGCCACTTACAATTATCATATCCCGCGCCGCGAATAATTCAACCCTTTCAATTACGAATAATGGTGAACTTGTTCCTTTGGTCTGAAACCTATATTAATTAAATCGATTGAAGTCTCCTCGTATGCAAGAAACAAAGGAACTAGAAAATATCACTAACCCGAATCATATAATTATCCTTGTATTTAGCGATCAATTTCATATATGCAAGAATATATATCATATCGTATTGCACAGTAGTTTTCCCGTATTTTTAATAAAGTTTCACGAAGGTTCTATTGGTGCTCTTTTCCTCAGCCTATGATTTTATGAGCGAGTCAATGTTTTGTTTGTTGGAATATGAGACTTTATTTCAAGTAGGTAACTGTGGTCTCTTACACGGGACATAGTGACCGAAAGGGTTAATAACCATGGCTGGGCGGGCCTTGCTCCTCCGTGCTCCAAAGTCACAACCAGAAATTCGTATTTCTCTCTCGACTTTGCCCAAATGATCATACACGTGATAGAGAAGGACAGGTATAGGAGCTGAAGTCACTTGATAGCTTCTCTCTCTCTCTCTCTCTCTCTCTCTCTCTCTCTCTCTCTCTCTCTCTCTCTCTCTCTCTCTCTTTCTCTCTCTCTCTCTCTCTCTCTCTCTCTCTCTCTCTCTCTCTTTCTTTCTCTTTCTCTCTCTCTCTCTCTCAATCCGTTTCTAACACATCTGAGTAAACGGGCTAAGACAAAGAGATACACATTCTTGGCTACGGCTAGCGGCTTTGGCTGCTCACTGTCCGTGTCGGTCATACGTCATACGGAATTTCGGGAATTATTTAATTGGTCTGAAGAAAGTATCCACCCACACTTGATAACCAAGAAATTTATTTAAAAAAAAAATGAAGGAAGAAGAAGAAATAGGTTGAGAAAAAAAAGTACGTTGGATATACTCATCGTATTCCCGGAAGTCCCTTTCGCGTTGAACGCCAGGGCATCTGTTTTCGGACTGCATATGTATATGGACATCGGCTGAGTACAAGGAGGGGTACAAAGCTGCAGGAAGCTGTCTATTATACTCGAATACTCGCGCAAGTAAAACTTAATATTAATATACCTTATACTCCCTGGCCGTCCGTTCCGTATTATAAATATTCATATTATTCCGAGGAGTGGAATAAATTAGCAGAGGGTAAAAACGGCAACGCGCGCAACGGCTTTTGCAGCAGTTCGAAGTTTTCACCTTCCCTCTCCCTCGGGTTTCGCCGGCGGGGGAAGTGCGAAAGAAACAGCCCACCCCCGCCCCCCTCCATAAAATTTAAAAGATACCACTGTTCGTGACAATTTTTCCAAACACGAGCTGCAAACAAGCAACAATCTATAAGAAATGTAATAGCTATATTACATTAAGCAATAGTTGAAGAGCTATAAAGAAAAAATACTTTGGTAGCGCTGAGAAAAGTTTTGGTATAGAATAATTGACCATGTAAAAAAAGTTAGTCGCGCCAACCAAATATTTAGTTCATGCACCAAACCTTTGGTAAGCTCTACTCAGTGGAGTACGCGGGGGGGGGGCTAAGGGGACTAAAGCCCCCCCAGACCTCCGATTTTTGGGGGTGGAGGGGAAGGGGGGAACAATTTTCAGTCAAACGCTCATCAGTGCGAGCCCCTCCCAAGAAAAATCCTGTGTACGCCACTGGCTCTACTATACAGTATTTTGCAGCGCTATACCAAAGCGTTTTTTCTGTTTTTTCTGTTTTTTTTTTTTTTTTTTTTTTTTTTTTTTTTTTTTTTTTTTTTTTTTTTTTTTTTTCTGTGTAGATAGCACAAAGTCAAGGTACACGTAATTACATAGCA
Organism: Trialeurodes vaporariorum; assembly: GCA_011764245.1. NCBI lineage: Eukaryota > Metazoa > Arthropoda > Insecta > Hemiptera > Aleyrodidae > Trialeurodes > Trialeurodes vaporariorum. The sequence goes on from VMOF01000035.1 coordinate 29,796,309, forward strand.
GTTGGGATTTGATCACAGTAATTTTTACCTGATCAAATACCGTTGCGGAAAATGTTTCAGGGTACAGACATCGATCGACAGCCAGAAAAACCTGAAGCAATCCATCATTCGCCAAAAAAAGGCCGCATAGCACTGGAAAAAGTTCTTTGACCTAAGGGAGAAGCTAAAAGAAACTTTAATAATGGTGCCCATTCAGGACGAATGAACATTGAACAAACAACCTTCCTTCACTCCACCCATGCTGACAACTTAGCGAAATTTTCACAAGGGAGAAAGAAATCTATAATTGGTGTCTAATAGTTTTTGCTCAGTGCCGCCAAACACTTTTTTGTGGGTATTGAGTTGCGTTCCACAATCTATCGGTGATTCCACCGGTTGAAGCAAAGATAACGTTTCAGTTAAAATGTATATTTATGACTTAAAAGGAAATACTCAAATCAGCAATCTTTGCTTCAACCAGTTAAATAACCGATGGATTATAAAACGCCATTAAACATCCACAAAAACGGCAGCACTGAATTTGCTTCATGCGCGCAGAGCCGCGATCATGGTTGAAACGGCGCCTGACAAATTAATGATACTACACACCGTCAAAACGCAAAGAGAGCAATTCTTCAGGATCATTTTTTTCTTTTTTCTTTTTTTGCGTCCAAGAATACTCATAGTCAGAGCTCATCAGTTTTTATTGGTACACCTTTGAATTTTGTGATGATTCAGCGGAGGGATCTCTAAAACTGAAGAGCTCCGAGGAGCAGAGCGCAGCTTTTGTTGCACCTTATGACATGAGCTGTCGATAGCTCCGTGGAGGATGCTGAAAAAGCGAAGACAGTTGAAATTACCGCCGTTTAATTTGGGGGCTTTAATTATTCAAAGAGATCACCTCGTTTACGATACTCTCGGGTATATAATATCGACACACGGTGGTGGTGGTGGTGGGAGGGGGAGGGCGCAAAACGGCCTATAAATTAAACGGCGTGCAAGTGTGGTGCGCGGTGGTCGTCAGGGGCGACGGACGGCGACTTTGCAGCCGAAGGAATGATGAATTGCCCCGAGATGGACAGCGAATAAATCAAACCTCTTTTCAGAGATCAGAAAATTTCTAGTTGAGATGATAAATTGCCCTTTCGGCCTGATCGACGCGGCGCGATGGACGTATTATAGTGCTACGCGGGCGCGCGCGCGTTGGTCGGCCGCCGTGGCGTTGCAGACGTGGACAAGACGGTAGCCACACTACTGCACGGTCTCGTTGTTGTCAAATCGTAATTGTTCGAGGAATCGATGTTCTCGATGATCGATAGATAATAATAAAGACTTTGTAGAGTTAGAGACCCCATATTTGTAGAGTCTAGTTTAAGACAAGTAAATTCATAGGCGTCACCATTGGATGCGGTGAGGGCCGTTGTGGTTGGTCCAATGCAAAAATTACAGTGCTGTAGTTTCCGACGGTGTAGGTAATCTTTCACTGTCTTTGCAGATCGACATCTATTTCCTTTTTAAAGATATTTTGGGCATTATTGGCATTCTTGAGATGCAATAAGTATAATCAAACTTATCACCTTCATCGACAATTACCTTGTTTGTCCGTGAAACAACGTGGGACCTCCGATGAGAATGTAAACAAATATGCTAATTGCATCAAATGGTGGCGCCCGAAGAACCATAGTCTCGTTGGCTAAATCAGAGGTTGTTTACCCTCTTGTCTTAAATCTTTACGAATAATAGGGACGACTCTGTAGTTCAAACTCATAGAAAGTTGACTCGAAGGAGTTTGCGCTTCAAAATTGAGTCCTATTTTTGATTAACGATTTGTCAAAAGCAAAGTCAGCACGGACAATGGACATGAAACCGAATAATGTTGCATCCTCATCGGTCTCTCGCACAGATGGATGGTGAGCTTTTCAAAATGGTTGAAAGCCTTCGTAACCCTTCAAATACCACGCCTGAGCACACTAGTTTTCGTTGCTATATAATCTACTCCAAGTTGTAGACATTTTCAAAATAATGTTTAGACATGCGCCTTGAAATAGAAGAATAGGCAAACTCAACCCCTTTGAGTAGGAATATTTATCTACCCACTTAATTAAAGCAAGCACGCAGAGATTTGTCTTCGCAACGTGGGAGTTTAAGGGTTCAGTGCTCACCATCCTAAATTTTATAATAAGCTGGTTCATTTTGGCAACGTGGTTCGAACATAGGAAATTGCACTACTCTGACATAGAGTGCATTGCAGCGCGGCTGCTGAGCGCGTTGAATCGCGGTTGGCGGCGAGGCGGTGAAGCTTACTGTCTTACATGGCCTATCGCCATCGCTGTCTTTGGTCTCTTTCTATGCTCCAAGTTGCTACTTTACCTGTATCGAACTGTTTTTGCCTCTGTTCGTACTTCTGTCCATTTTTCCCCTTCTTTCTTCTCTTTCCTTCTCTTCCCCTCAACCCCCCCCCCCCCCCCCCCCATCTCCATCCTCCGAGCGATACCGATACCGATTCGTTCATCCATCCGTCCGTTCGTTTGTTCGTTTGTTGGTTTGCAGTCGACGGTAAGCGACGCGACGGAAGAGCTGGCGCTCGAAGGAACTTGAGCTTTAAAAGACTCGCTTTAGAAGCAGAGATGCCATTTTGCGTATAATTGATGACATCGGTGGCGTAGCGTGCAATTTGGCAACGCTTCTTTTTCCCCCTTTAAACACATTAGAAAGGTCGAAACATCTGGTCATCGCCGATGACCGAATCATTCGATTCTTTCAGTGAGTTTAAATGGAGAAAGTACATCTTTGTCAAATTTCACGCCTCGCTACTGCGGATGACATATTTTTAAATCCACCGATGGTTCCACCAACTGAGAAAAGATTACACAGTTCAGTTCAGTGCATGACTGTAATGCAGGAAAATATACTCGCATCTGTGATTGTTTCTTAATCGGTGCGATCGACGTTTAATTATTAAAACATCCGCAAGTTTTTTAAAGTCATCGGTGACTCCACCGGTTGAGGAAAGATAACAGATGAGAGTATTTTCGCTCATTGCGCAATCATACACTAACTTGAACTGTGTAATCTTTTCTGAACCGGTAGAATGATCGATGAATTGAAAAATGTCATTAATTGTACGCAAAACGGCAGCTTTGTTTAGATGAAGCGCTTTATGATATAGCATAATTAAAAGCACCATTGTCAGGTAAAATAGAAGAAAAACCTACGAAGGCCGTCCAGCTCCACACGCAAAGAAACAGAAACTTGACCGAGAGCCATTATGAGGGTCTTCTAGAGGGAAAAAACCTTGATGAAGTTTCCTGATGCTATTTCGAGACAGAGCAACAGTTCAACTTTGACTTGAAGAGAACTTGAGTATCGAATTTCACACTTTTCATAACATTTTTAATCAATGTCCTTTTACTATGACTATTGTGCTGTCTCCAACGAGAATAGACCCGTAGTAAATTTAGCATGCATTCTACTGCCCAGTAGCAAAATCGGAAAACCTATTACTGGAAGAAGAAAAGAGGAAGTGGTTGGCCCAAAAATGTCACCAACTCAATCTGCTGGGGGCGGGGGGAGGGGGGGAGGGCTTTTCGGGCTACTGTGGCAGCAAAACTTGTGCAACCATTAGGAATACGAGGCTCTAGAGAGCCAGGTAAATTATAAATTACACATTGGCCATAAACTTTGACAGTTTATTCTGCTTCTGACTTATGAGCTCGCTATTTATCAATCTTATTTGATTTATAATTTTAGGGATTCTTTACGAAACAAGTTCCAATTTCCACCAACGCTAAAATCCCTGTAGTCCACGGGGTTTTCGTTCGCCCAAACGTGGCAACTCAGCGGTGGAGTAGCTTTTAATGAGCCCCCGGAATATAGGCTACCGCGCAAGATAGTGCTTTGCGTGCAGCCACAGTCTATTCTCGACTCCCTCCCATCTTCGAAGATTCCGGTAGAGTGGTGAGAGGGGTGCAGGGGGTCAGGGAGGAGTCTCCCCCATCCTCACCTATTATCGTCATTCCTTTAACTTGTAGCTCGCCAATTCTCATACTCGGGTTTTTTTCCCCCCCTTACTCTCCGCTGTCTCGCGTACAGCTCTTTCCCAGTTTTCTCACAGCGGTTGATCCCCCCCCCCCCATTGACCCGGGGGCAATTCATAGTCGTTCCTGAAAAACGCCGAATTCAAAGGCTCATCGTGATATCTCTTGGGATTCTGGAGAGATTTCGATTAATGAAGAGCCACTTATATAACAGTGTGATTTCCGGGAAATCTTCTCTCGAACCTGAAATTATCATTTTCCTTTTTTACAAGCTTTGGAAGATTCATTATTTTCAGTAGAGCTCGTTTCAGAAGTGTAGGCGCACCTAAACCATAATCTTTGGCGAATTTTTACCTTTAATTCCTTCAAATCAAAATCGAACTTGCCTCTGACTTTATTCTTATGGCTTTTTAAGTGTTCCTCATTGAAAAGTGAACTCTCAATTTCATTTTCATTCATTTTTATTGAGTAAAATCAGAAATAATGTTGACAAATTCCAAAGATTATCGGTCTAGGTCCGCCTACACTTCTGAAACTACAGCTCTAGCGAGGCGTGAAATTTGGCTACGATATACTTTTCCCATTTAAACTTACTGAAAGAATCGAATGCTTCGGTCATCGGCGATGGCCAGATTTTTCGACTTTTCTAATGTGTTTAAAGGGGCGAAAGGGAACGTTGCCAAATGTCACGCTTCGCCACTGATTCTTTTGACATTTATTTCTTCGTTTAGAGGTGCGAGTACTTTGCCTTCACAGAAAAAAATGGACGTGCTCCAGACACAAACTTTCCGTGTTCTAGACACGAACGTACACACCAGTACGGGAACGAGTTCTGAGCGCGATCTATCTAGGTTGAGTTTGCTTCTGACACGCATCCCGTCGTGTCCAGAACCTGAAATGTTTGTGCTCTGAGCAGTGGCGTACGCAGGATTTTTCTAGGGAGGGGCTCGCACTGATGAGCGTTTGACTGAAAATTGTTCCCCCCTTCCCCTCCACCCCCAAAAATCGGAGGTCTGGGGGGGGGGCTTTAGCCCCCTTAGCCCCCCCCCCTTGGTACGCCACTGGCTCTGAGCACGTTACACGTACTGGTGTGTATATAGATTGTGTCTGGAGCACATCCTTTTTTTCTGTGTTATTAACAATTTTGCCAGGACTATAATTTTTATCGGAAGGGATGCCCCATGGTTATCAATGAAATTATCATTCTTTACGATAGTATTACCTAGATTATTATGACATCAATTCACGAACAACGCGATTTTTAACAGTCTAGTTGCGATTCATATGTACTTAGTCAACGGAGTTTCGAATCGTGGAATCGAAGTGTTGAGTGATGTGCGAGGGAACAGTTCCGGTGAAAACTCTTTCGCGGAGCTATGCAGCGACGGCAACGGTAGATCGGTGTAAGGAAAGAGGGAGACGAGACAGGAGCTTCTAGCTTAAGAGCATCGTGTATTGCAGAAGCCACTGAGCAGTAAGACCAGAAACGGATGTGGAGAGGCATTACCGTGGTCGGGCGTCTATGACTAAATAATTCATACCAGAGGAGAGGACGAGGATGAAGCTGTTGGAGGAGCACTGGCTTCTTCTCTTCCGACTTTCTGTCCGTTTGGTGTGAGTGAGTGAGTGAACGTGTGAGTGTATGAGTGTACGCTAGAGTATATTCACGCATGGAAGAGCCAGGAGCAGCGCTCCAAGGGACTGGGTGATAGGGACGGGGAGGGGGAGAGTGCGGAAGGGGGATCCTGCGTATAATTATTTGGGTTAGTGTTTAAACCATAAAATTACTCTGCGCGCGCGATACCTCACCGAATCTCCAAGCTGCTGGCTGGCTGAATGGTTGCTGACAAATAACCTGGCTAGTTACAGAGTCCTATGTATGTACACCTATAGTCTCTGCGTGGTGTATACGGAGCGCCGCGCTGCGCCGCGCCGCCCGCCTGGCGATGCTGCGACCTCCGCGGCCGACCCACAGTCCAGTGCGCATAAACAATAAAAAGCTTTGGCATGGCGGCAGAGATCTCCTGCTATAGTGTGGAGTCCTGGAATACTGATCGCGTGGAGGCGCAAATGATTTTCACTTCGGTTGGCTGGTGATCGAATTCCACACCTATTCGTCTAGGCGTTAGATATAGACAGTAGACTAGTAGACACCCCCTCGGCCCTCCTGCTTCTCCGTTGGAGCTAAATAGTTTCCGTTGGAAAATGTTGCTACAGCAGTAAAGAAGGTCAATTCTACAGTGGACATAATTTGAAAATAACGTTTAATGCATTTAAAAGTTTCAAATTAAATCACAAAGTCAATCGATGTATTTAAACGAAGTTTATACATAGCTGTCGTATGGCGAGTTAAAATGGGGATGGGTCCCATCTGACAGTTTTCACTATGCAGGCCCGGGAAAGGTGGTTCGTCATAGAGTAACTAATAAACTAAACATTACACAGAAGATTGGGTTTCTCTTCTTTGCGTTAAAATTTGTGTATCACTTTTAAATTTAAAAGCACTATCAGGCGTTTGAGTCTATTTTGGATTTTTTATGCTCCCAGCTTTTTTAATCGTTTTTCCTCCCAAGTGATTTTTTTTTGTTAAAATTGACCATTGCAGTAAAATTTTGCTGCAGATCAATTCTGTTTTCCAAGGTCTTGCGATAGTTAAAAGTGAACGTGCCGATGCTGCAACAGTCATCGGCTACAATTCTGATTGTTTGAATGAGCGATTTGTTATGGTTTCAAATAATCGGAGGAAATTCAAAAAAGGGAAATACAAAATAACGGTTTCATTGAGTAAACATGTAGAACGTGAAGAGATGTAGACAACACTGAATCGCATGAGCTGTTCGTAAGTACGTACGAGGACAAGTGTAAAAGAGAAGAAGAGACGTTACTTCTTTTTTCAACAAAATTTTTTTCGGTGAAAACAGACATTCCACTTGCTTCAAAGGGAAAATTTGTCTACACCGAAAAAAGTGCTAAATTTAACTATTTGCTTTGTGAAAAGTATGGGTAACACTTAAAAACCGTCAGTTTCACCATTTGAAATAGTTTAATCACCTCCGTCCTGTGTTAACTTAGACATTGCAAATAATAAAACTAACAGTTTTTAAGGGTTATCTATTCTTTTCACTTAGCGAATGGTTATACATTTAGCACTTTTTTCAGAGTGCCCCCTCCCCCCTCAAACGGGATTCCTGTTGTTTCAATAAAACCATTACTTTGATATTTCGCTACTACCCAAAATTCTGATCATTTGAACGGTAAATTTTCTCCGGTGAAATAAAAGTGAAGAAGGTGAGCTTATATATTTTGCTTCAACCAAATCAGGCAGCACGACAGAGGGAGGAGGAAGAATATATCGGTCGGAAAAAAGAAGAGAAAGGAAAAATGTTTTATTCATCACTCACTGCATTCGAGTGTCCATTGGGGTGGATCTCTTATCCCATCCCTGGGGCTGCGCGGGGATGGTATTATCGGCACGGCGTGACTAAACTGTACAATGCCTCTTAGAAAACCGTCGCTAATGGAATTACTATGGTTGTCTACCTAACAATTAGCTTTAAAATCATACCCTCCGTTTGCGCTGGTAATACCTCAATTCCTTCCATTATTGCGCCTCTCTCTCTCTCACTCTCTCTCTCTCTCTCTCTCTCTCTCTCTCTCTAGTCTCTACTCTCTGTTCCTCTTCAGCGCGTATTTTTTCGATCCGGCGTGGCCGTTTAAGAGAAGTGAAAAAGGGTTAAGGCTACGCTAAGGCAGGTTCATGCGCTCGTTTAAACCATCCAATAGGAGGATCCAGAAAAAAAGTCTTTCTCTCTCCCCGGTCGTTTAAATGCGTAAGTTAGAAAAGGAAAGAAGGAGGGGCTATCACGTGACTTTCACCCTTATCTTCGTCTTTTTCTATGTAGCATGCGCTCCAATGGGAGCAGGCAGGGGAGAGAGAGAGAGAGAGAGAGAGAGAGAGAGAGAGAGAGAGAGAGAACCCTGAAAAGAGACCCTCCCACCTTTACTGTAAGTTTCCGAAGCGGCTTCGTCTAGGTTTAAATCGGTTTTTTTTTCTTCATACGCTGCTGTATCCTCCTCCTTTAAACAATATCGAACGATAATGATTATAATTTCGTGCTCGAAATTTTCATATTCATCGATTCTCCTTCTTTTCTCTTCTCTCATTCGAATCCTTCCACGGACGCTCATCTCCTTTTACGGCGTAATAGGTCTATGGGTCAAATCTGTTGACTATCTGTATCGGTACTTGCGACGCGGACGGTCAGTTTTGGAGAATTTAAAAGCTGGTGCAGGGGTTTGACCTGTCCTGTGATCCGAAAGTCTCGGGCACTCCCATACTATAGCCCTCATATTATTATAAGCATATTATGAGAGGAGTCGAGTGCTCTTAAGTAATTCAATTAAATTATTTTTCTGTTGTTTTTATGAATGAATTTTTTACTATAGATCATACGTTTCGTTTCATTCATTCATTCGATTTGCTCAGTAAAAAATTCACTTTCATCAATTTTTTTTTTTTTTTTTTTTTTTTTTTTTTTTTTTTTTTTTTTTGGTTAAGCCTTTTTCACTATGCTTTTGGCCTTTGTGCCTATACACAACAGCCACTAACTATTATTTATTTATTAAACTCAGGTAGATAGTTGGGATCACTGCTGGAGATCATTTCCCGGGAAGATTGAAGAGAGAGGAGGATAGGATAGACGAAAGAGTAGACGAAAGAGAAGAGAAACATCCATGTCTATCCGGAGTGACAAGATCTGAGACAATCAAATCTTGTCGCCCCGGCCGGGATTCGAACCCGGGACCTCTCTGGGTTAGTGGCTAGTTGCGCTAACCACCAGACCACGGAGGCCGACATCACAAAATTTTGATTCTGACTGAGGAAACAATGCCCTCAAAAACTGTGCATCGTAGCAGTGGCGTGGCGTGCCATTTGGCAACGTAGCAGTTCGTCCACGTAAACCCATGAAAAAGATCGCATTCGACCTTTTACATGGGTTTAAACGGACACAATTCAACGTTGCCAAATTGCACGCGCCACTGCATCGTAGCACAACCCTTCGGCCACTCTTCTCCGTCTTCTTTTCAGCAGCTTAAACATCACAGAGAGGACTAGAGGAGGCCAAGTGAAAAACAATCTAAGTGACCTTGAGTCGAGTTTCAGCTTGGGGAAATGCACTCTCGGTTCGGCGGTTTGGGTTTTAGCTAAGCTCATTAAGTAATTATGTGCGCGGGCTGAGGATAGGTTTTGGGGGTGGGAAGGGAAGGGATGGTGTGGTGAGCGTCCGTAACCAAACTAGAGGGGTGAAAACGGAGTGCATTTTGGAGATGGATGAGGCGAAAATCGCAGGTAGAGGGTGTAAGTAGGTACCTTTAATACTAGAGGGCTAAAAACAAGGACCACGAATAAAGTGTGTGAGTGGAGGGTGCTGAAAGGGAAAGAGACGAGGCTTAAGTGTTGTTAGCGAGAGTAGGAAATGTGACAACTTATCATTTGGCCGTCACCGCGAGATTTCAACCCGGTCGTGCCACGCCGGTCGCCACTGCCACCGCGCCGGAAGGTTTAAATGAAATGCAATACACTTTGCGTCCAAGTTCCACTATTTGCTCAACGTTGAGCTTATGCCCCTTCATGACTGCACACAGTGGGTGTGAACTGTGATCCGGGTTGCATACGTTCTTAGGGGGGAGTAGGAAGTCTCGTATCCGACAAGCTAAAACTGAAGATCTGCGACGACGTAATGTGTTGTAACAAATGATGCCTATCCCCCAAATGAGACAGCGTTGGTAGGGGTGTTTGCTTTTTTTTTTTTTTTTTTTTAAGCTTATAAAAGGGTTCTTCCACGTTTGGTTCCAAATTTCGTTACCGGTTCGATGTACGACAAAAATTAAGAAAACGTTTGATAATTTTCACAAAATCGAGCCCTTGAGACTTGCAAAAGGTTTCAAGGCAACTTTATATTAAATTTTATCTAGAATAATTCAGAAATAAGAATGTCGAGTTGTAATAATTGAAATTCATTGCTAATCGATTGCTGCTGTGGATACAATTTTTTTTTTCAACCCCAATTCTCTTCTTTTTTGTTAACTATAATCTGGATAGCATTTAGCATTACGATTTCTGAAACCCTCCGTGCCCCAAGGGCTTTATTTTCTGAAAATTCTCAACTATTTTTTCAATTTTAATCAGACACCGAACCGAAGCCGAAATTTGGAACTTTTTTTTTTTTTTTTTTTTTTTTTTTTTTTTTTTTTTTTTTTTTTTTTTTTTTATAGATATTGAGGAGCCGCCTTAAATCTATACTAGTCAGTGAGTTTGATATCTACGCTCTCTTAAACCATATAAAGAAAAAGACGTCAATCCACCAGACTGTTGTCTCGTCCACTGTGCGTCCAGACAGTCGGCACTCTGAGTGACTCGCCAGTAGTAGTAGTCCGAGGGTATTTTTTAACCCGTCAATCGTTCCTTACTTGTAACTATTACTCGTGTCGCATGTCAAAACTAAATAAATTCTACCCCATCCCCTCCTACCCCGCCCATTGCCGCCCCGCCATCGCTTCCCCGTATAGTCGATGTTAAAACAGTTATAAATATTGCATAACCTTCGACCAACGCTTTATATATACCTCTTCCTCTAGTGCCTTGCGATTCCTTCCCACATTAATATTACTCGTTTCCTTTCCCCTCCAACTCCCCCCCCATCCCCTGTACCCCCTCTTACTTGCCACTATCATAGTTTTAGTCAGTCCTTAGTATCCTCATTTGTAATGTTCGCCAATTCAAGACGTTTAACCGAACAAGCAGGTGTAAACCACAGACTAGTGTTTCCGTAAAGGTTCCGTAATTGGAAAGAAACCTATGGTCGATTTGGAGTCAGCAATGCTTCAGTTTAGGAACTCATCAGAGCAAGATTGGATCGTGGTTTATCACTGCGTCCTGGGATGGATCCAGAAAGTTTTTTTTTTTTTTTTTTTTTTTTTTTTTTTGACGGGGCTCGCTTACGACATGATTGTGTAGCGTCGCAAACTGAAATTTTTAAATATTTTCTGCAGAGGAAAAAGATATGAGTCAACAGCTGATCCAGATCCATAAGGACCATAACTGATTGCGTTTTAAGCAAAGTTCTGCTGAACACTCACCTGAACGTTTCTTTTTGGCTTCTTTATAAATATTCAAATTAGTTTTCCGAATATGCAGTTTATTATGGAGATTGGAGATAGAAATGGAATTGGAAAGTATGCGGATTTAAAAAGATAAAAACTGTTGAATGAGAATGAGTGATGTAGGTATTACTATTTGTTTACACTAAAAGTTGAGATTTTTTTTTTCGATTTCATCGTTTGTTATTATTATTATTGTACCAAACCTAAGCAAACTCTTGGAAAGCTTCGGTTATTGATTTGTTTTTGTTTTTTTTCCCCTTACCGTTCCATCTACCCTTTTCATACATTTTTGAGAAGTTTTCAAAATAACTTCCTCCGATTCAATTCTATTTCATTAATCTAAAGCAAAACACAGATACAAGATGCCACGAGAGAGCTTTGCAAACAAGCTAATCTGAATCGCTGATTGGATCTCGTTACAGAAATGTTATGACACGCTGTTGTTAGAACTGTGAGAGTATGAGGGCGGATGACGAGGGAGAGGGGGGAGAGAACCATATTGGCCGGGCAATGTTATTTATAGGTATCGGTGGATAATGAAGGCGTTCAATTACGTATCGATAATAACAGTTCCTGCCGCTTGTCAGTGAACCGCGTCCACCGTGAACCATGCACCGTTCACCGTATTAACGTGCAGGCCCGTATTACCGTATTATTGTACATACCGTGTACGCATTGGATCGGGTCACTGGAAAATAATTCGTTGTTGTCAGTTCGAGGGATCTTGCTTGAAAAATTAGCCATGATTAAAACAACCAAGAATTAATCAGCAAAATTTATAATTCGAAAAGTAGAAAAGTACTCATTTTCGTTAATGTCAAATATTTTTCTTGTAGTGCAGTTATCATAGTAAGACGATATACACAAACTCAATCTAAATCAATTACAAATACCCATGTTTGTATTCTTAAAATTGTTTTTTCTATATTTTTAATAGATCTATTCCGTAATAAACCTACAAACAAAGAGCGTGGAATCCGTCGTACCTCATTTTTCCACTATATTCGGGGAGCGTACTACATTGATTTTCTGAAAATGACTTCTGTATTTCTGTCCATTTATATATTAGCTTTTTATGAACAGTCTCATGCTTAAAACTCTTGAGACAGTTGATGGGAATTTTGTTGTTCCTTGGCTAGTTTTAAATAATTTTAAGGGTGTGGGGGTGTTGAGAAAACAGTCATTGTACTATAGACAAGACAATAATCAACTAACTGGGACTGTAATTTTCCGGTGAATGGTTTTAAATTTTTAGGTTTGGTTTTGCTATAGGTTGCGGGAGGGATTGACAAATTAAGGCAATAAATTGAAAACTAACTATCTTATTCCCGTGATAATTATCAACTGTATAGAATAACCGAAAAGGTACACAACCGTTACAAAAAAATCCTGCCAAACCTGGCAAATATGCAAAGGGGGAAAAAATGATGCCCTACGTATCGAAACTGTCGATACCTAACCCTCCGTGCAGGTATAGTGTTAGGTCAGCATATACTCGCGCACTTAATTCCGAATGGTCTGTTTGCTCAACGAACAGAATTCGAACCGGGAACCTCCAGCCCCGGATTACTGTAATTAGTCGCCTCTTCCAGCGAGCATCGAACATCGTACGCGAAAGCGATCTCCGGTAATAGATTCATGACGCATACGGTTGCGAACTACGAGCTATATACGTATGCTCTCGCACTCAGTTGTCAGGTTATCATTGGGGCAAGTATTCTGCGTGTAAATGTGTGTGCGTGTGCGAAGAATCAATATCATTACTTCGCAAGCTCGATAGTCTTCATTGCCTCGCGGAACAGGAATGAGTACCGGTGTTCCGTTCCATTTTCCTATGTTCGAATTGGTTTGTATGTGAGAATGTACGTGGCTTTGAACCATGCTCATAATATCCCTTGCTGTTGGAGTCTGCCGTTCGATTCTTGACTCTCGTTTGGAAAGGCTGTGGTGGCAGATCTAGGATTTTGTTCTTCTCTCTCTCTCTCTCTCTCTCTCTCTCTCTCTCTCTCTCTCTCTCTCTCTCTCTCTCTCTCTCTCCTCTCCTCTCTCTCCTCTCTCTCTCTCTCTCTCTCTCTCTCTCTCTCTCTCTCTCTCTCTCTCTCTCTCTCTCTCTCTCTCTCTCTCTCTCTCTCTCTCTCTCTCTCTCTCTCTCTCTCTCTCTCTCTCTCTCTTGCCGTTTAAACGCATGTGTTAGAAAAGGATATGGGAACCGGAAGGGACTGCCCCTAATCTATCCTTTTCTAACACCTGTGTTCAAATAGGATACCGAAAAAGAGAGCGTAGTTCAAAGGCGAATCCAGGAAATCGTTCTTCTCTCTCTTTTTGCCCGTTTGAACGCTTGTGTACACTAAAAAAATAAAAATGGTAATTTAGCATTTAACGTGTAGAAAAAGTGTCCGACATGTACTAAATGCTCATTTTACATTATAAAAATGCTGATTCAACATTAGAAAATGTTACATCAGCATTTTCAAGTGTGGAATCAGCATTTTCCAATGTTAACTCAGCATTTTCAGATGTTGAATCAGCATTTTCATAATGTAAAATCAGCATTTAGTACATGTCGGACACTTTTTCTACATGTTAAATGCTAAATTACCATTTTCATTTTTTCAGTGTAAGAAAAATATGAAAGAAGAAGGGAAAAGTACATACTCGCACCTATTCTGTCCTTTTCTAGCACACAGTTTTCAATGGGCGACGAGAGGATAATCTCCTGGATCCGCTGTAGTGAGTACAAGGCTCGTATATCAAAAATCGAAGCTGAGTCAACCTGCCTGTTATTTTTGGAAAAATGCATAGATGCTTTCCTATACGAAACCCAAAGGAAGTTACGAGAAGAATAATAATAATTAATGAATAATAATAATAAAAAAAAAAATAAGATAAAAGAATAATTTAATCGTTCGAAAGTGCAAAATGTATATTATATATTTGCCCGAAGGTTACATCAACATTCGACAAGTCAAACTTAACCCTTTTACTACCGGTTCAGGTTACTAGAAGAAATTACATTTATAACTCGCTCAAATTATAGGCGTGTGTAGTTAAAAATTCGTACTTTGATGTGTTCGTTTTGCCTATCTCCGTAATTGAAGGCGCTCGATTAAACCTTCTTTTGCAAGTGTTAACGTTTTGAGGTAAAGCTTTCACTATCAATGAGAGATATACATACGGAATCGAAACGTGGGATTGAGAAGGTTAAGACGAGCTTTAACTGGAAAACTGAAAATTTATGTTTCTAGCTCGTAATTGCATATTTAGGTGAGCATTTTTTCTTCCCACTTCTTTGGCATCTGTAATTTATTTTGTGTGATTCATATAATGTCATTTTGAACTTGAGAGCTAATAAAATCTGTATTTCTTTTTTTTTTTCTGTCCCAGCAGAAGGTCGCGAGTGCGTGAACTGCGGGGCAACGTCGACGCCTCTCTGGCGTCGGGACGGGACCGGTCACTACCTCTGTAACGCTTGCGGATTGTATTATAAAATGAATGGCCAAAACAGGCCGCTAATTAAACCTAAAAGAAGACTGGTAAGTTTGATTTAGCTCATTTTCTGCCTTTTATTGCTTCCTTTTACTCATTTCTTTCACTCATTATTACACTGAAAAAAATTAAACGATTCGATATAGTTATACTATTAAAAACTGTGGCTAGCAAATTGCTTTATAAATTAAAGTAAATTGAATGCTAAATCAACAAAAATGTATTATTATTTAAATCCGCCAACAAGAAATATGATTTTATCGGTTAATTGGTATGTTTATTTCACTCAATTTTTGTCGATTTGGCAGACTTTTTGTTGTTTTGATCGTTTTGGCTGTTAGTTTAACAACACTTACTGTTTTGTCGATTTAGCATTCTTGTTTTGTTAAATTAACAAAACATTTTTATCTGTCACACTTTTTCAGTTTATTGTGCAGAATTGGTTCCTTTTGATTCATATTTTATATTTAACCTGCTCCTTATATTTTTTCTGATAAAAAACTGTCGAGAGTTTTCCCATACAAGGTCAAATTGGTTTTTCTTACATCCATTTCACTACAACGATGAAATTTGAAATTCAAATGACAATTTTCCCAAAGTCTAGCACCGCTGACCAGAAGGGTGGCATGGCGCAGCTTACACCTCCTTTCATGACCGTCAAATGACGGTGGCGCATGGCGTTACGTTCAATTTGGCGATGTTGCAATGTTTCAATTTAAACTCGTGACAAATATCGAACTATTATAGGGGCTGGGGGAACAAACAATGTCGTATTTGACCTTTTACTTAGATTTTAATAGACAAAATTAAACGTTGCCACTTTGAACTCTACGTTACAGATGTGACATAGACGTGAAAAGAACCTATGCGCTACCAGTAGCATGTCAAGCAATTTGGCAACGTTGCGCACAATTCTTCCGTTTGAATTCATATTAAAGTTCGAATACGAATTAAGGTGTACACCAAACTTCCGATAGTTCGATCTATTTCATGGCTTTAAATGGATGAACTGCAACGTTACCAAATTGCAGCATATACGCCGCCACTCCTCCGGTTGCAATGACCGAGAATGTGGTTGCAATTTAAACGTGGCGAATACGCGATCGTAAATATCAAAGCGTTTCACTTCATTATTTACTTCTCTCACTTACCGTCAAGGATGTAATGATGGATTCGGGCAGGCGGAAGGTCCAATATTGATAGGGGCGTCACGGGAATGTCCAGGCTTCAACCGGTGAAATGGGGTGATAGTGATTGGTGTGGTGACTCGGGGTCGACACACAGTAGATGGTCATCGAAAAAATTAGGCTTAGAGGCTAAAGCATTCGATGTTCGATGAAAATGATACCACCAAGTACCAACTGCAACTTTAAAAAAAAGCAAAGGTTTTTTCTAGTATGTTTAAATGTACAATTTAACTCTTTTTCAACTTATTACTTTGTTTTACTATGCCTATAGATTTGAGGCTACTGAAAATTGGCTTCTTTTAAAAATTAATTATAAGTATTTGTAACTTATAGAGTATCGTATTACGATGATCTATTTTTGTTTCGGTGTCGCCAGTCGAATTTTACCACTTATCAAGGAAACTTTCACGCGAAAGATCCTCTCCTTCGAAAACAGGTCCGGAGGACCAAAAAAACAGTGAGGGGCTTGACAGTTGACAGCCCCCTCCCCACCTCGAATCGTCAGAAAAGGGGGGAGGGAGGATGAAAAAGGAAGGGAAGAGTTGGATAATATCTGGAGCCAACCCTGAAAAATATTCTAGAACTGCAGACAGACTCCGGGGGGGGGATTACTGGCTGCGCCCGTAGCACAGTTGGAAATGTTGAAGCGGCTTGGTAAAAGTTCGATTAATTTGTTCCAAAATGAAAAATGGGAAAATAGTAAAAGTAGGTCCTAAAATTGTTTGTTGTTTGTCAGAGACTTGCAAGGAACCAAATCAAACATCGGCCAACTTAGAGAGCTAAATCAAGACCATATGTTTTGATAAGTTTTCTATCAGTATGGCGCCCATCCTGTGGGGCCGCGCTCTGCAGGACTTCGGTGAAAGCTCTAACCTCTTCCAATTGAAGTACTCAAGGAAGTCACACCGGAGAGAGGTGTGGGGGGGGGGGGGGGTAACTTTTGTGTGTACTCATAGGGGCTATAGATTTTCAGAGAGTGACCTCAGGCAATTAAGGGTTGCAGATAGTGACTGCAAGAGATGTCGAATTACCCGCTTCTAACCAAAACAGCCTGTCATATAGAAGTATCAAGTATGAGTTGAAACTTTGAGCAGTTTGAGCACCCCTGCCGTGCTTTCTGTGCAGAACTCACTGCGCTTGTCTCACCATTGGGCGCGGGCGTTGGTTCCGCTTCGTGGTCAACGGAATAAAAAAGCTAGTGAGAGAGTTTTGAGGTCCACTACGAAGTGTTGATTATCATCGACACCTTAGCCACGCCCCCTTTGCCATACCGCGGCCGGCCCGCGGTCCAAGTCCCGGTCTCTTCCAAGCTCAAGCCAAGCCAAGCCGAGCCACAGTAAAAGCAGACGGGGCGATGGGGCGACGGGGTATCCACACTACTCATTCCACCTGTGGGGAGGGGAGACTCGACTTGGAGTTCGGCTAGTCTCGGTCATGTTCGATCATCCTCGGAAACCACTGAAACCGACGAGAACTCTACGGACCGTTTGCGACTCGCTGTTTCGCTCGCTACTCGGTTCGTTCCGCGGCGAAGACACAAGCGCTGGGTTGTATGTTTTGCGTTTGGTCGATACTTCACACAGTGTGGGGGAGGGAGTGCTCTCCCTGAGGTAACATTGCTCTCCAAGCAATGTTACTTGGGTACTATAAAATCAATGAGGAAATTAAAAGCAATTCCTAAAACTCATAGTCAACACGGTCAACGTCAAAGACAAAGATTAAATTTGATTCGCACATCGAAATGTAGAGGTTGGCTCAATTTACTTGAGCAAGGTCAGAAATTTGGGCGCTATTAATTGTAAACCATTCGGTACTGAGACGCTAATACAAGGATCATTCGATCGGTCCCAAAAATGTGACTTCCAGTTAGCGTATAAGGTGCAATATATTGAGCATTAAATGCGATTTATTGTGGAAATAATTTTGAGCAATCGTTTGATTTGTGTTCGTCAACTTTTCAATTGATTACAAGTGCTAACTCTCTGCATCAAATTTGTATTTATATTTTAATGTTACATGTGGGGGAGGGGGGGGGGGAATTGATAAAAAAAAGGGAAAAAAAGAAAACCAACTTGCGTTTTTGAAGATTTGAAGTATATTGCTTTTAACTTTTGCATGTTAATTATTTGAAAAAAATTGAAGCATCTGGTACATCATTCTTGAAGTCCTATTCGTTTGTAGGTAGGTCATCTTTTCGTCTTTGAAATCTGAGTGATCTATTCCTTACAGGAACGAAACAATTTTCCATTTAAATCAATACAGTTGTTTGGAATCAATAGTTTTCACTGCAAACCAACGATGCAAACCTTGCTTTCCGGTGTTTCCAACGGTTTTATCGGGCAAATTGCAACGTTGCTAGACTGCATCCTTCACCACTGAATAATTTAAATTGACAGTAACCGCAATACACTTGCATATTCAACACTCAACAGTCAACAGCTTCAAGCCCCAATTTAAAGAAGGAATTTATTCTCTTAAGAAGAGCTGCCGTTCTGCGTATAATTAATGGTATAATTAATTCACCGATGGATCCATCGGTTGAGAAAAGATTACACAGGTTAGTTCAGTGTAAGAATGTATGCACGAGAATACTAGCATCAGTAATATTTCCTCAACCGGTGGAGTCATCGATGACTTAAAAAAAAAAAAAAAAAAAAAAAAAAAAAAAAAAAAAAAAACTTGGGGATATGTTAATAATTTAACTGAGATTGCACCGATTGAGAAAAGACTACAGATGCGAGTATTTTTTGTGCATGACATTCTCACAATGCGCTGAACAGTGTAATCTTTTCTCAACGCGTGGAATCAATCATGAATTGAAAAATGACCTTAATTATACGCAGAACGGCAGCTCTGCTCTCAAAGTCTCACGCATAAACAGACGTGGGCCATTGGCCTAAGATCACATGACTTTGAATTTCATTTACGTTCAAACTCATCAGCAAACATATTGGTACAAATAAGGTGAGAGTATCTCGGATTGAGAGTGTGAGAAAGAGAGAGTGAGTGGGCGCAGGGTGGGTACAATGCCTGGCTAAGCCGTTTCCAACCCTTTCGAACACACTTTCCCACCTCACCGGATCCTACTATGTATAGCGGTCCGCATGCCGCGGCAAGCAAACTCGGGTCGTTAACTTTTCCCACCTTCTCACCCTTCCCCCTCCCACTTCCTCCCTACCCTTTTCCCCTCTCAATCGCCACCTACTCCACAACCTCCACCCCTCCACCCGATCCCTTCATAACGGGACGGAGGGATATACGTGCCGCGTGAAATGAGTTCCAACACGGTCAGATAACCTTGGGAATGGTTATAACCTCTTCACCCTTCTTCAACCTCTCGCAAAAACACCTCAGTTCAAAAAGAAAAGAAAAACCATCCCTCCCATCATCGCCATCGATCTTCTGGTCAGCTGAGTTGCTTTTTCGTATCCGACTAACAACGTCAGAAAGATCTCAGAGGGATGACCTCAATTTCTATATCTTCTTCTGTCATCGACCAGGTGCTCCCAAAATTTGACCGAGAAATACAATTTCTCTTCTTTAAAATGTGAATATGTAAGCATCGCAAACAGTGGCGTCGCGTACAATTTGGCAGCAATGTATTCTATCCATTTAAACTCATGTAAAATATCGAATTCAGGGGGTGCACAGTGCACAAGAAAAATTCGATATATTTAATGAGTTTAAATGGAGCAGTTGCATTGTTGCCAGATGGCACGCGACGCTACTGATCGCAAATAAAAGCAATGGAAAGTAAAAGGATAAACCTCGAGTGCGCTACTCTCATTCAACCATTTAAGTATCACGCCTGCGTGCATATGCATTTATTTTAAAATATTCACATTGTTTAAATTCATTCAATATACAATGACTAAACGATGGCTGGATTTTAAACGCTTACGAAAGAATGCAACGTTGAGCGCCTTCAATTCATGATGCATGCAAAAACATGTACCGCAGAGAAGGAATAGTTATCTATCCGCCTGATTTAATCATAAGTGGTGGTAGCCGCCCAGGCCAAGTTCAATATACAATGACTAAAAGATGGTTGGATTTTAAACGCTTATGAAAGAATGCACAGTTGAGTGCCTTCAATTAATGATGCATGCAAAAACATGTACCGCGGAGAAGGAATAGTTATCTACCCGCCTGATTTGAATGAGTGCGCTGGGATTTGACATACTAACTCTTAGATTAGATGATTAAACTCTAACAAGTGTTGGACAAAATCACTCAGTTAATTCCTTTCGAAACAGATAGGCAAAAGCTTTATAGAGGTCCGAGTTTTGTAAATATTCAACATATATTACAGTTTTCAAATGATTGCAAACTTTTGTGAAGAAATCAATTACAAAAATAAGTTCGCAACAGTCAACACTATCGTCAAAAACTTACTCTTTTACAGATTCGGTATAACACAAGGGTCAAGCTAGACAAATTTATTTCTTCAATTTTCTCTAATGTTCCATGTACGCGATTAGACGCTGCATCGTTAAGCCACACTTTTCGAGTACTAAATATGAAAATTGGAAACTGCACCTTAAATTTTGGGTCCAAAGATTTAGTATGTTCGGGTTGATCGGTTTTTGTTTTTGTTTGTTTTGTATATTCGTTCCTTTTTTGTTTGTAACGACAGTTTTCGTGATACGATTTTGAAGGCCATGTCCACAGCACACGCGTGTAATGCTTGTTGCATTCTCGAGAGGTACATTTTGCAATCGAAGGATTAAAATATGAGATTTCTCCCCTCGTTTAATCAAACTAATCAGGATGGCATACTTTAGCTTACCCGAACAAAGCTATTAAAAAGAAAGAAAAAATCTTAATACACCTGGGTGTTCTCCAGTTTGCATGGATAATAAAACCTCCCGTTTAGCACGAGAAGTTGGGTTGAAACGGCGATGCAAAAAAAGAGGGCGGGATGATTATATTATCGGCTGATAAATATCGTATAAATAATAATTTTAAGGTTAGATTTATCGCGTCAATGTATACGTACCCAAAAAGCCGATGGATTCAGTGGCGATGGGAATAGGAGAATAGCGTGCAACATAAAAAACCAGGATCGAAAAGAAAGCAAGAAAAGCTTGGGACTTAAGGGGGGGGGGGGGGGGGGTTAGTAACTGTTGATATGTATCGGAGTGCACTGTATTTGGAACAAGGGTGGTCAAAATTGCCCTTTTTTCCGAATCGTATTCTCGCAGCTGCCTGCGGAAGCAAGCCCTGAACACTCGACTTTCCGTGTCAATAATATTAAATATGAACCCGATATTTACGATGTCGTGATTCGGAGAAATTTTCGGGTAGTCTGTGGGAGGGGGTTGACTAGTATCGACCAGAAAATTCAGTTGCCGTGTAGTCGCTCCACTCCCCACGGTAAAAAAAGCCTTACTTTTCACATCCTAGCGGCTTATTAAAAGCTCTTTGAGGACCTTGATAGACATATATACAACATTTTATCGTTTCCACACGCTTTATAGTTGTCTACTTCTTGTTCCGTTTTTTCAATGAATAACTTTTTCGAGACAATTATTGATACTTACGGCTCCCCCACGTTCTGTTTTAGGCCGTGACGGAACGTTTATAATGCTATTGCCACAGTTTCGGTGTTTTGTGTAAGCTATACGAGGCTGAAAACAACTTAATTTTATAGAAATGATATAAACCTATAGCAACTTTTACATCAAGACTTTGTAAAAAGAGTTTGTCCGCTTATTTTGTGAAAGTTCATTTTAGAGTCCCTTAACCTTCCCTCCAACACCTTAACCTTCTTCACAAAAACGTTAACCTTCATTAACTTGTACATTATAATTTTTTTTTTTTTTTTTTTTTTTTTTTTTTTTTTTTTTTTTTTTAGTTACTTTAAGTAGCGGCAGCTAATCTCGCGTTATTATTATTATTTTTAAGTTACACTTCCCAGATTTTTTTTTTTTTTTTTTTTTTTTATTAATCAAGTATGAATGCATTGTACTGGAGAGGGAAATTTTTCTTTAATGAATCATGCATTCAGTAGAAACTGTTTCAATAAGCAAGCATATATGTTCTCGGTGGAACAAACGTTTCGAGTGTTTTTAAGATTCTTCCCATGATAAGATTACAGTAGAGTCCGTTTTCTTCTGAAATTATTTTTAGAAATTTCATGAATTATCAACTGAAATTATATAATTAGAAAGTGAATTTGCCTCGCACACTCATGCGACAGTCTCGAAATAATATGAGTATAAACTAACAAGAAAAAATAGCTTGGTTTAACTTCGTCACGTAAAGAATGAACAATATTAGATTTCAATTTTAATTTTACGGCGTTATGAGCCATTCATACTTCTTTTTGAAAGCTAAGTATTTTTTTTTCTTTTTTCGTAGAATTTTCCTCATCTATATAGACAATTGATTTTGTATCTTAGGAATGCCTCCATGCTGTAATGAGTTCTACCATCTTGTATAATGATCAAGAAAACAGGCCTTAAGTTAGTTTACGAATGACATCATATTCATAGAACCTTAGGGGGGCACGATGTCACAATTAAATCGTTTTAAATGATATTCTCCTTGTAAATGTATACGCACTACCTTAAAACGTGTTTCATGGTTTCTCCGTGTTTCGCGCGACGAAACTAATTGGAACTAAGCATCAAAGGTTCATTAGGATTCAATGCAACTGACTCATTGTTTCGATTAAGAGGTTAGGTTATTTCATTTTGTATATAGTGAAACGAACTAGGCTCATACATACACCTACATGGATGGCCCACATGAACTTCGGGCTATAAGTTTTTCTCGTGAGGATTGAAGTTTTGGTTTTTCTTGTACGCAGAGAAAAATACTTCGGTAAAATTTGATCAGTTTTCGGTTGCAGGAACCAAAATGTTCGGTCCTGAGTACCGAATGCTTCATTAGTAGTACCGAGTATTCGGTAGGGGCGGAATATGGGTTATACTTACCGAAGTTTTCGGTACTTACCACCGAAAATGTTGGTTTCTTTAACCGACAACTTCGGTGATCAAAATAAACCGAATCTTCGGTTCTAACAACGGAGACTTTTTCTCTGTGTAATGGATTCATTGTTTTATCGTTTTTTGGTTTTGTTTGTTTGTTTTTTTTTTTGTTATTTTTTTGTTTTTTTTTGTTTTTTTGTTTTTTTTTTTTTCAAGAATTTTACGTAGGACTTGATGAGCCTCATTTACCGCGCGATACCAAAAAAACTTTGCAAGAACTCCATCGCTCCTTTTGATTCGCCCGATTTTCATTATAAAAAGTACGGCAACTGTGGCACGACTCCACGCACAAAATACGGCAATAATTAAGACTTTTTATTCCGTTTCAATGAGCAAGCCCGCCCCCCCCTCCCCATCCTCCCTTGCACGCACCACCATAATTTTTCGACCCTTTATTTTTTGGAAGTCAGGCATGTTGTTTCCGAAAGCACTGGAGGCGCGATTTGAATGAGAATAACGCGGAGCGAGCGAACAAAAGAATAAGGAGACAAACAAACAGAAACGCAGGCTTCTGATTGGTCGAAAAATAGGAAGAGGGCGTGAAGCGGTGAAGGTGATGGCAGAGAGAGAGAGAGAGAGAGAGAGAGAGAGAGAGAGAGAGAGAGAGAGAGAGAGAGGGAGAGAGGAGAGAGAGAGAGAGAGAGAGAGAGAGAGAGAGAGAGAGAGAGAGAGAGAGAGGGAGAGAGAGAGAGAGAGAGGAACAACTGAACAGCGGGCATGAAGTTTTATATTGATTGCCCCCTTCACAAAACAAAACGCACACCAGTCACTATTCACCAACCCCCATCGCTGAGTTACGTCGGGGGACGAGGGGTGGCTATATAGGTGGTGGCGGCGCGGCGGTGGCAAGGTGAAGGGGGTTGTGTGTGTGCGTCGCTTTTGTTACCGCACGCCAGAAATCGCGACAATGTTATCATCTCTCCATCGCATGAAAAGAAAAAGTGGCGCACACACTACACTACTCTGATGGCACAGCCTTTAATCCCATGGTAAAGGCCCTTCCTAGTTTTCTGGTGCATGCATCTTTCGGGTGCACGTATAGAGCGGACCAAATGGTTACCTACCTTGTTTCGGTTACAATCCGGTTGGGTGCCAATAGTTCTCCCGTCGATGCCTATGGTATGTTTTTTAGAGTGGCGTTGTTTTCCCCCTTCCTTCGACTTCGTTGCGCTTTTTTGCACGGTGAGTTGTAGTTAGCAGCTAGTATACTACCACCATTTAGGGATGGAGGCCGGGGATAGCCATCTATTTTTTCCCTCTCCTCCCCCCCTCTTTCTCTTTCTCTCTCTCTCTCTCTCTCTCTCTCTCTCTCTCTCTCTCTCTCTCTCTCTCTCTCTCTCTCTCTCTCTCTTTCTGTCTATCTCTCTCCCATTACGCTGATTACCGATTCACGTAGGACACCCGAGCTTTAATGTAGTGAAATTCGTGTCAAGTGAGAAGAAGAAGATCCTTTGATAGGCGCAATCTGTAGTCTTTGACACTTACTGATACTTATATGTTTCCTTCAAACACTGAAAAAAGGCCGAAGTATGAATTTTACTCTTGAATGGTTCCTTTACATTGTGTAGTGATTTGAATGGTGGTACGAACATAACCTCCTAATCGTGAATATTAACACTGCTTAGCCGTATGACTATGAATATTAACAGCTTTGAAGTAAATAAAACTGAAAAGTCCTGTATCATTGAACCATCCCGCTGTTAGTTTTAGTCATGCAAATACCTGCAAATTAAACATAGAAACCATCTATAAGGGTAAAATTTACTTTCATTTTTTTTTTTTTTTTTTTTTCAGAGACCACTCTTAAAATTACACTCTTAAACTCTTAAACTATAGCATGGAAGCTCTTATTTTGAAGCTATGAAACAGGGGAGGTACAAACTGTAAAGCGAAATTTGAATCCGATCATTACACATATGTTAAAATAAACTTGTCCGCTAAAAATTGATAAATGAAGGATAAAACCACACACGTCTAATTGAAAATAAATCCTACAGTAATCTCAGTCATCATTCACAATGTTTAACTAGCAATAAAAAACATAAATGAGAGAAAAGGTGAAAAACTAATTAAATTATTTATTACGCTTTCCTTCCGACGTGATTGCGACGCCAAGACTTAGCGCCTGCGCTTCTCACATAGTGAGCGCCATGCCATGTCAAGTCCGAGGATGCGAAACTCAATAAATTATCGCTGGAGCTGATATCGCCGAATGAATTATGCGCATGCGCTGGGCTGCCAAATCGCAAAATTCGCCTACATTCCGTGTCGATGGAGTGTAAAGAAGGCGCATTTCACTCCAGCATGCGTGGCAACAGCTCGAGATGCGCGATGGGCGAGAGGATCCGCGGCTCTTTTCATTTCATACATAATTCATCGGATTTTGCATAATCTTTGGCTGTTGTATTATTTCCAAGCTATCGGTTCGGTAGTTGCTGATTGTTGAATGGTGAATGGAAGGTAAACGATGGATCCCACAGTTGCCACATCATATAGAGAGTCATCAATTTTTTTATTATTAAGTGCATAAGTATTAGGTGCGTTTTATTTTTATGCATTTGGAGCTGTGCGGTAGTTGGTGAAAATCGATCTTTCTGATCGATGTCCTCAAACCTACGCAAAAGTTTCGAATTCTTGCAGGTTCCACAGAGCCACCCCCCCCCCTTAAGAATACATTATTTTCCCTGCTTAAAATGGAGGATACATAATACATATGGATGCATTTCACCAGCCACCACTGCTCCAAGTGCACGACGGGAAAAGGGAGCGTGTCACCAATTAGCTATGGATAAAACGAGCAGAGGGTTCGACGCACGCGCAGTTGGCGCACTTATGCGCGTTTTGATTCAATTCAAATTTGTACGACGAATCGGGGGAAAAAATCGGAATCGCCTGGAGGAAATAGTGATGAGGAAGGGGGCGAGAGAAAAAGAAACAAAAATAATAAAATAGAAAAGAAGATTGAAAAGAGAAAGAAAATGACCCATGATTTGCATATAATAAGTCAACGAAATTATGCGACAACACAGCCGGACATGAATAAGCTGGGCTTATGTTAAGAATAAAAAAAAAATATAAACAGAGATTTAAATTTAATCGAACTACTCTTTGAATGTAGAGGGGACAGAATTGAAACGAAGAAAGAAATAGATTGCAAGGAAAGAAAACCGTACAAAAATTATACACAAATCCATGTTTTTTTTTCTTTCTCTCTTTTTCTTCAATGCGATATATAAATTAATGTTCAATGTTTTTCCCCTTTGAATGTAACGGTTACATCTTATGGTGTGTGTAGTTTTGATGGAATAAATAATTGTTCGTCGAGACAATGAAGAGAAATAACATGGGCTAGTCTTCTCCTAACTCAAGCCCAGACTAACTTAATGCAAACATTTAGAATTATATCCGTTTGATTCCAAATTATTTGTCATGCGAGAAAGGAAGGCCATTGTTTAGTTTCGTACGATAAATAAAACCAGGCATAAGACAAGTGACCTACGTGTGGGTTACAACTGTCCAAAATGCTTTTACGGATCCAAGGGTCTTATAATATGCAGCGTGGTCCATGCACCCTTCCTTGGGGGGGGGGGGGGGTTGAAATGATTAAACGCTTGAGTTTCGGGACAGAATGATACTTTAATTAATACTCTTACAATAATTAACTCTGGTTACTCTATAAAAATGGGTTCATAGGCATGTGGCGAAGCGCGCTATCTGGCAACGTGGCTTTTTTCCATTTAAACCCACAGAAAAGGTTGAATTCTATGGTCATCGCTGGAAACTTCTGTATTTTTTGTGGGTTTTAATTAGCCAAATGCAACGTGGCTAGATTACACGCTTCACCACTGCTCACGGGTCACTCATGCTGAACCATCTATTGAGTCAATAAAGATTAAAACATACATTTACAGGCGGTTGGGTAATCTGTCAGCGAATTGACAAAAATCGTTTGGGTAACACTGGCGGATCCGGCTCTCGCAAAGGGGGGAAGGGGGGGGCGAACTTGGGATTTTCTTCTTTAGGCGACCCCCTTTTTTGTTTTTCTCCCTTTCTTTCCCCTTCCTCCCCCTCTTTCCGCCTTCTTTCCCCCCTCTTTTAGCCAAACGGGGGGGGCGCTCGCCCCATTCTCCCCTCCCCCCCTGTATCCCCCAATGTTTGGAAAATCGCAGTTTGGACGAATAGGTCACTTCTGCCAGGGTCTCATGCGGGGAAAAAAAAATATTTTTAAAAGCTGCGATACCTATAATGTACTAACACGTAATAATAAATTTACTCAAGAGTCCGGCTCAGTACATTTGCACTCCCCCTTTCCACGACTTCAAATTATTTCTTTGTATTCACACAAATACAGACTTACAAACATAATATATGATTTATTTAAATCAGGTTTTCGCGTTAATTACGAATCGCAACTCGTTCATCCATCAGCGCGTAAAACGTATAAAACCCGCTAATCCCTCCCCCTCTCCCAGCCCCGCCCCACTCACTACATTGTCCGCAACACCCTCTGAATTTGTAATGTGAAATTAATTACTTCACGCGCTGTATTTCCGAGCAATGTTGCCGAATCGTGAAATATAATTGCTGGTGATAAAATTTCGATCGATAAAACTGCAATATACTATGTGATGGATTCATCAGAGAGGTGTGAGACTCTTAACCCTTTCAGTTTAGAGTAATGAAAGAAAGGTTTCACAAATCTGAGACCTATGTAAGTCCATTGAATGAATTTTCTCACGTGAATTCATGTGCGTTCATTGTTTTTTTTCTTTTTGTTTTTTTTAGTTTCATAAAAATTTATGTAAATAGACCGTCCTCTCTACGGTCCTGTTGAGCGGAAGGGTTAAAACTGTGGTTTTTCGGAATTTCGAACTCGATTTCTTGGTACTCGAAAGTCGCTGTGAAAAAAGAAAATTGGAAAGATTGGGCTTCATTAGCCTCTACTCCACTGTAAGTCCGTCAAAATAGTGCTACTTTTTTTTTTTCTTCCAAAAAATCTGGCAACCTTGAGATCACCTGTGCCTTATAGCTCCTCTAACCCCGACCGCGGCACTCGATTCCAATGCATGAATATTTATCTCCCCAAAACAGAAAATTCATGAAAGAATCCTCGCCGGTGAATCCTCAATATCTGACCTACCTCCCCTCCCCTCTTTTGTTTTATTTAAGCGGTATTTTTAATTAATTTAAGGAAAATTATTACTCGTGAAGGAATCAAAACGGGTTTATTTTTTATTTTCACCGTGACTTCGTCCGCAAGTTTCCGCTCACTCTATATGCCATGCTTCGTCACATTCCTTGCGTAACGCTTCCGCGCATACAAGGACCGGCCTCAATAAAGGATTTTTGGTTGAATCAAAAATCCCTTGCTGATTCTACTAATTCTCCTTGCCGTTTTCGTAATTTCAGTTGATAGGTAACTGTTCCTACGCATCTGATGTCAAATTGCATCCATTCTAAATGAAGGCGCATCGTTAATTTTAAGATCCTCGTCACACGCGCGATCATTTGGAGAGTTTTAGCCACTACTACCTCCATCCTCCTTATAACACTTGCATTTGAATTGGCAGAGGAGGTTGGAGGGAGAGAGAGAGGGGGGAGGAGGGAGGGAGGGAGGGAGGGAGAGAAAGAGATAGAGAATGCATTTTTAGATTTGTTTTTTTTTTTTTTGACGCAAATACAAACATTATGCTAAAGATAAGAAGAAAGCTACAAAATAAAAGCTAGAAAGAGATAAAAAGACACGTTCCTCGATCTAGTAAAAGCAAAAATCAATATAATTAAATTTTTATTCAAAGTAAAACGATGAGTGTGTGTCGAAATACCGCAATAAGTTACGTCACAGTTATTTAAGTACTTAGTCTATTTTTTATGAAAATTTGAATGAAAAAAAATGTCAATGACAATCCGAAGCTTGTCGAATAAAACAAAATGCTATTGGTTCACGGGTACGGGCATACGGCGTTAGACTCGCGGTATCGCATCGGTATGGCGAATGGCGTGTATGGTTTAGTGGTATGAGGAGCAGCTATAGGTCCCGCAGGCGAGCGTTGTTTGACGTGTGACGGAATAAGGAGACAGACATGCATACAATTTCCCAATGACTTATTTCCTTGAGTCCGTAAGTAAATTCATACTTCGCGCGAGTGTGAAAGCGGACGGGGCCACGATGGTTCGTGCGCAGGGGAGAAGGAGGGGGGCATTCGGCGCGTGCAATTGTTGATATTTTCCCTTGATAAGCCATAAAGCTCTTTCGCCGAACGTCAAATCGAGAATGTTATAAGCGCTCTTTAGATTTCACGTTTCGTCCATAATTCATTTTCTTTATTTTTAATTTGATTTTTCTTTCCTTTTTTTTTCGCTCGTCGTTCCAAAGTATGCGCAGGTGAGACATGACTGTTCTTTGACACTTTCCTTTCTAGCACTCTCAGATTTTTATTTTTTTTTCACTCCTCTTTCTACTTCACCTGCGGCTGGCGTTAGTGGCTCGTGAATGATCTCTTTTCGTTTCTCTCCTGTTTGAACCTATGCAAAAGTATCGATTGAACCCCTGAAGGATCGACTTTTTTATATATTTAGGGTAAGATGGAGTAGAAATTGATCTATCGTATCACGAGAAATAAGAAAAAGGGTCCCCTATAGGAAGTGAGGAGTTGTCTTAATACAATGCAAGGTATTTACAAGTAATGTTTAAATGAAAAGTATGTATTTTTAGCGTACACTGCGGAAAAGGGGGGCTTTGGGGGCTCAATCCTCTTCCAAATCTTTGACCTTGAGGGTGGAGGCAGAGCATTTTCAGTCAATCGCTTATCAGCATAAGGCCCAATCCCCAAAAAGTCTGCCTACGCCACTGGTAGGGATACTTGTATACAATCGCTCACTCAATTTGTATAGCTTACATTGAGACGTTTAAACCATGGTATCGCCCACCCCTGGTTTTAATATGAAATGGCTCGGGATCAGCCGCCAACTCTTTCGTTATACCCTTCTCAGAACCGATGGAAATGAAGCGCTCAAGCTCTCGGCGTGGAGACTGGGCGAACTAAAAGTCTCCAGCTATGATAATGACGACGACGAAGAAGAAGAAGAAGTGAAGACGAAAGATTTATATCGGGTAATAATATTACGTGAACAAGCTGAGTAACCAGTAGCACGGTTCATGCTGCGTAATCGCCCTTATTAATAATCACAATATAATTCTTTACCGATTCCTAATCGAAAGCTTTTTTACCCTCCTGCATCGGCTGACTGAGTAAATCTTCGTTCGTAATTACCCTTGTCAGATTTCAATACGGCCACTTCTGAATGTTGAACTACGCTGCACCCTCTTTACTCAGTTTCCTGATGATGTTTTTTGACCATGCCTTTTAGTTCCAAAGCTTCTTTACCACTGCCCATATTTATTTTCCTACACTATTCTTTCCAAGATTCTTGCACTTGATGATTTATCGATGTATCCCTGTATCGAGGATATTTTTTTTTTTCTTTTGAACAAGGATTTCTAATCGCTGAAGTTTCGAGATGTCCAAGGATTTTTTTTATCGAGTTTTATCATTAAATTTTTTAAAAGATTACGTTTTCCTAAAATATCTCTTAGAGATGCAAAACAATTTTTCAAAGTTACGGATTTAAACATCACCACGTCTTTTACACAAACACTTGTCATTATATTGCCTCTTTCTGAGTTTTTAAAACTTCGATTTTTCAACATTTTCATGCGCCACTTTTGATTTAATTAGAACCCCGCACGCGCGCGTTAAAATCAACCGGACAGATAATTATTTCTACTCCGGAGTACTTGTTTTTGCCTATACTACGAATTGAAGGCCATCTCCGATTCGTTTTTAGAGCATGAGTGTCATGCTCTATTGAAATCGTTTCTACAAGGTCAATAATGCTTTTCTTATAGGAACGGCATGGTTCGGGGATCCGCTCGGGGGATCGCTTGGTTTCAGTATCGAGAACGGGTCCTCGAGGACCGATTGACCCATGTGATTCCGCCAATCCGGTGTCCTCCCAATTTGTCGCTTTTTCTTTGTGGCGGGAGTTTTTGGCCAAGATTGAGGTTAAGCATTTTTGGGAATGTAATTACGTTACTAATTTGGATCAGACTTCAACGAAATCTTCTGTATGAGATATTGGGGTTTTATATCAGAGGATTGTGTCCATGTTTCGTGTATTATGCGATTTAAAATGCATTTAGATGATTTCAAATTTCCAATCCTGTTATTGTTGATGTTTCGGTCCGCTAAAAGAGTTCGTTTGGGGAACGCGATCGGCGTTGCGTTTTAAGGTGAATCCTCAGCGACCTGTAGTAAGATTCTCATCCGCTAGATAACGTCACTGTTCCGCGGTCCAGAAACCATGCTTTTTCCGCCTTTAATCGTTAATTGCGAGAGCTAGAGTTAACTTTTCGAAAATGTAAGAACGTTGCGTTCTAGATCAAATCCTAAGGAAAATTTTAAGACCATTCCGAGCCATGGACGAAGATATAACTAAGGACTGCCGACTCCCTATCTCCGCCCTTGTTAAAACCTGTTAGCGGGTTTTCGAGCGCGACCGCAGCGCTCCAAGCAGCAATAAGGGTCAACTAAAAGCGAACCGCTGCAGCGGTGGCCGCTCCGGCTCCCTTTCTCCCATGCCTTCCCGCAAATGTATACCGTGTAGGTAATTTGAATCACGATTGAACGAAGGGAACAAATGATCAGCGAATTAAAAGGAAGCAAAATCCGCTAAAAAGCAAACGTCTGGAGTATTTCTTGAAAGATTCCTGAATTGTCGAAAATGATTAATCAAGGACTGAAATACTATACATCACAGTTAACCTCAAAACGGAATCAAACAAGAAAGAGTACATAGACATTTGTTTTATTAGTAGAGATCAGGCGACTCTTTTAATTTGCTGATGATTTCTGTTACCTTGTCCAAAGTTGATTCTGAATTTCCCTTGCTTTCGATCTTCCATTGAGATACTGAGTTATCTGATCCTCTTGGGTCGCCGACAACAGTTGACAGCCATGCCATAACAGACCAACTCCAACAACGGTTTTAGCAGTAGCACAGCATGTGAGCATGGACACATCGCCAGGATCGCTCACTTGAAAGAGTAGTTCAGCTGACCGCTGCTTGGAGCGCTGGGGTCGAGAGCAAAACAGGACTAACAACAGTCGGCAGTCCTTAGTTATATCTTCGTCCATGGTTTTGCGACGACCTCCCGTCCCCTTTGCCCTCCCCACGAACTACTGCACCTATGCCTACAACAGTTGCTTGCCGCGTTGTGCAGATTGCATGAATGATGTGTGTCCATCTACTTCATCCCAATTTCACAGCCATCACGGATGCCACGCCCGCCACGGGTCTTCTACCTGGTTTTATGCGACATCGGTCATCGTGGCCCAGTGTTTCATGGTAATCAGCGGCGGATTCGGGAAAGGCACGCCCCCCCCCCCAACTCACGGTAGCCTTTGCCTTTTTTCAACAGAAAAAAGCCCATAAATTCCTCTCTGAAAATTTGAAAATTCATAGGCGTGAAGCCCCCCCCCCCTAAAAGAATTTTCTGGATCCGCCATTGGTAGTAATTTTTGCGGCACACTACGCCGGATTCCCGTGCGCTTTCCCACACTTACCTTTCTCCCTTATCTGTCAATGGGCGCTCCCCGAGGGGCGGCGTGGCGCCCCCCCCCCTTAATTCAGAAAAATCAAAACTTTACAATAAAAAAGAATCGGAACATTCGAAGATCAAATAATAACGAAAGGAGTAAGAGTTAACAAACTTTATTCTTAGTTTACTTTACAATTTTAATAGGGGGCGTAATTTAGGGGGGCAGGGCGGGAAGTAGCCCCCCCCCCCAAGCAGTGGTGCCCAACCACCCCTTGCCACTATACAGCTCGCCCCCCAGTTTCAGGATTCCTCTCCCCCCCCAGATCTAGACCTCCCCCTGATTTTTACCCCACCCCCTCCTGATTCAGACGACATCATCCTTCCCACCCGTCATCTCCCTCGCCGAAAGAAGTTTTAAAATCTACTAGTATGAACGTGTCTACATTGGCAACTACCGTTGGCAACGAGAATTTTGCGAACTTCCTTGAAAATTCAGAATCCTCTGGTCGATAATTACATGATTAGAGAATGTATAGGCAAGAGTTTGGTTTTGTTAATTTAAATAGGTTAACTCTTAGAATTCATCAGGACAATGAAAATAAAGAAGGAATAGTTGTACTTAGCTTTTTACTATTTCTATCATCTGATGCTGTCACTTTATTCATAATATCAAACACTTCAAAAATAGAATTACTTTTGATACAACTACATGCTACAATCACTTACAATTTCTACCATTTGGAAGGATAATTGATTTATTTTCTATTTTGGGCGGAAGTGGGGGGGGGGGGGTTCTCTAGACTTGCCCGTCTCTAAGTGAAGTCCCCTAGACCTTCCATTGACATTCAAAAAGTTGCCCCTCCGGGCAATTGTTTTGCGGGTGCCCATGTCTTTGTCCATGGTCTCTGAACCAGAAATTGAACGTTCTTCCGGTCTGTGGTTGCCTTCTTTTCTCATAAGTTTAGACACGGCCACCCTGTAAACCCCACAACAAGTTAAAAGTCCGCAATCCGCACCCTCGACCCGCAGCCACTATCAAAAGTAAATTGCCGGTTGACTTGCAGGTACTCTCCTCCTCCTCCCCCAACTTAGATTAGACACAAATATAAAATTAAAAAAAAAAAAAAAAAAAAAAAAAAAAAAAGTGAAAAATAGAATGTATGCCCCAGCAAAGGGCCCCCTCCACAGTTTTCCAAGAGAGGGAGCGACCCCCTTGCCAGCGTAACTCCGAAAAAATAATTCCAACTGGGGTCCAAGTAACTCAAGTAAGGTCTCAAAATGAAATCAGATGGATCCAAAATTTTAACGGCGAGTACCGGTAAGCTTACTCTTTTGATCGGTCCAAACCGGATTGCGATACATCGATTTACTCTCGAGATATCGATTTTTCAAAGGCGCGCGGTATAGGGTCAGAAATCTAAGATTCTCTAAAATCCGCGAATTTCGACTCTCATGGACCTAGCATGCGCCGTGAGAAGTCATATGTGAGTTTTTTGAGTTCACATGAAGTTCATTAAGGGCCCTGACAAATGTCGGACCGATAAAGTCTATATCGGGGGGGGGGGGGGCGTGGCCCCAACTCCAGCGTAAGTCTCACGTACAATGTCTCACTGCGGCCGCGGGAGGTCCCATAAGATCCGTTTAAAAACTTGGATGGATCTGAATTTTTTTCAAGAATTATCTAAAAGCTGAAGCTACCGCCCAATCCAAACCGCAGTGCGCAATCCATCGATTCGTTCTCGAGATATCGAGTTTTCAAAGGCGCGCGGTCTTGTCAGATCGACCTTAGAGGGGCGCTGGAGGCTGGAAAAAGGCGAATTTCGTCTCTCACGAACCAGTCGTGTGCCGTATTATATCGGTTCCGCTTTTTTCGGGTCCCAATGATGTCCCGAGAGGGCCCAATGCAGTTTCGAGCCAAAAAATATCATCTTAGGGGGGGAACTACTCCCCGTTTCAGCGTAACTCTGACAAGAAATGTCTAACTGCGGCCGCGAGAGGTCCTGTAAGGTCATTAAATAAACTCGGATGGATCTGAAATTTTCGAGGTTGTCAGTCACAAGCAAGCGCTTTCGATCGGTGCAAACCGAATTGCAATACATCGATTCACTATCGAGATATCGATTTTTCAAAGGCGCACGGTCTTGTCAGATCGAACATTGAAATAAGCTGTGGATACTCTGTATCCGCGAATTTCGTCTCTCATGGACCGTTTAAGCTCCCTTAAAAATGGAATGAGCTTTTTTCAAGTTCATATTACGTTCCTTAAGGGCCTTGATGAGTGTCGGATGACATTTGATCAATATTAACATTCATTTTTTAATCTGAGACAAAAAGAGCTGAAACCATAAAGACGAAGAATTTCCATCGTGATGACTTTGGTTCAAGCGAGGAAAATTCTATAGAAGTCCCAAATAACTAGACTAGACTTTCCGGCTTGCTAGGATTGGTATTAAGAATTTCCTTCCTGATGACTTTGGTTCAGGCGAGAGAAATCTAAAAAAGTCCCAAATAACTAAACTAGACTTTGCGGCTTGCTAGGATTGGTATTGCGTCATCCGATTTTAAAGGAACTATCACTATCGAAATCGATTTTCAAAACCACAGTATTCACCTCGCCTCGTGAACAACTGTTTCAACACGCTATAAGTAAATTTTCATTCCCACTTTGACCTATCAAGTTATTTTTACAGCGATCACTGTTATACAAACAAAAATGCAGCGTTGCGATTGAATTTGTCGCAGTTTTGTACTATCAATATGGAACTCCACACTTACAATGATTTACGGCCGACACTCATGCTCTCTTTGCTAACACTGTTCCAGTGTTGCAAGTTCCAACTTGTTTTTTTTTTTTTTTTTTTTTTTTTGCCGCCAATTCCCCACGATTCGGCAATCTTTGACTGTCAAAATAATGAAACGAAATTGCGTAAAATTACTTAAAATAAGCGAATATTGATGAGTGTGGTACCTCGTTGACAACGGGTTCAACTTTGTCAACAAAAAAAGGAAAAGCCCCAAAAAAAGAACAGCAACAAAACAAAACAAAAAAGAATGTAGCGCAGCGTTCGGTGGCATCCATTAGTACAAATTGCAGAAAATCATCGAGTGACGTTTGAGCTTCAAGTACATGTACCCAGTGATGACGCCCTCAGGGAACAAGGTATGGTATCGAGCCGTAGGGACAGGGAGGGGCACACTTTTTATTTTACCGCACACCATTTCCGCGGCCATTCGACCATTGTAAAAAGCAATTAACTTGCTAATGATAGCTTTAATTGAATCGTCGACGGAGGATCGGATGTACGTCAAACGAACAGAGGACGTCTATGATCTAAAATGTCTGGCCGCCATTATGACAACTGGGCCGGGCCGAGGCCTAAATGGCCGCGATTTCATAGAAGCGCGGAGCAAAGACCAAACCAAGAGTGGTGATCGTGTCTACCGAGGAGTATTTTCTGAGCTAGTAGTCGGGGGGGGGGGAAGGACTTTAGAGAGAAATAGAGGTACGGTGAGAGGGGGGATAAATAATTCGAGGTGTCTGTGCCGTTTAAATTGGCTGCAAGTCTGCCTCCTCTAACACCCCCCTCTCCCCCCCCTCTCCTCTCTCTCTCTCTCTCTCCTCCCCCCCTCCCTCCCTCTCTTTCTGCTTGATGCGCTCTTCCTCGAATGCTTGAACGTTGTTTTTTTCTGTGGCTGCTGTGCTGTGGTAGCAGAAGCTGAATTAGCGTTGTTACCATTAAGGGAAAACAAGGCTCTCACGACACGTCAATTTTTTATCACGACCTACGGTCATGATTTAAACAGAGAAGTGGTGATAGGGTGTGAGCGGGCGTAAGAAGCGGGAGAGGGGGAGAGGGATGACCTGTCTTTTTTCCGGTGAGGGATTTTTCCCCAGCAGTGGAGCTTGATTAGGAGACTCGCTGCCAAGACTGATTATTACTGAGCTCGCGTGCGGTTAACTTTCCGCTGCTTTTTAAGATTGAAAATCGTATATCAATGATTCCTATTCCGTCAGTGACGGATTTGTTTAAAGTTTTTTGATATTTTATCGGAAAAATAAGTGGAAAACGTGGAGGGGTGCCGGTGACTGAAGGGGAGGCGGTTGGGGGAAGAGTAATATCTACGATACTTACTGTCAGAAGAAGGGTACGTAGCAGGCGAGAATCCTTAATCCTTGTGAAACCTTATTCATAACGTTCATAACGTAAATGTAAATTACGTAACGTACGTAAGCGTATATACTTCCGCAGGTTTTTGAAAAATCCAAAGCTCATCATAACGTTCATAAACATATTTCAAAATCAGTTACGTCACGTGTTTTTGGCATCGTTGCTTTTTGTCCATTTAAACTCACAAAAGTGATCGAACAAGATTGGGTGTTCGGTGACCACCTTCGAATTCACCTCTTATCTGTGCCTAAAGAGATAAAAATGCAACTTTGCATAATTGCACTCTACGCTAGCGTTGAAACGTTACTGAATATATTCCAGACGGTTTCGGTAAGACGTCTGTGGGTGAAAACTGAGCAGGCAGAAGTCGGAGAGTCAAAAATGTGTCACTACTCCCCAAAAATTATTTATTCCGTAAATTTCGTGAAATGTTTTACATTGTGGGTGGGGGGGGGAGAGAGAAGGGGGTAGGGTTCAGACTAGTCTTCGGGTTACGTCACTAAAAATAACAGCGTGACTCTCGCATACAGGAGGCTCAACCATCAAGTTGATCGATGAACGGAAACAATTCGAGAATAAGTGATGCCAGATTTGAGGTTAAAACCCGTATATTTGGACTTTCATTCTTATGAAGAACATACGTCATAGAGACATCTAACAATATCTGGCAACATTGGCGAGAATAAGAGACTAGGTACAGTGATAGAGATGCACCTGTAGTGAAGGAATCGGTGTGACCGGCTGCTGCTAGATATGACGGTTCGGCTACCAGTCTCTTCGGTTTATTTAAAAGATTACAGGTTAAGCCGAAAGATTACACTGCGACTCCTGATTTACTCTTGCTGAGAGGAAGACTACCCGGTGTGAGTTACGACACATTTTCCCTTCTGTCTCTTGCCGTAACAGGAACAAACTCAACAGAAGCTACACCTCTTCCTTTTTTTTCCATCCCATCAATAACACCCTATAATCATCGAAGATCGGAGAAGTTATTATAATTATTGCTCGGCGATTCTCTGCAGCTTGAGACCCAGGCTTGTACCGTAAGATTTCGCATAAAGTTTGCATATAGAATCATGAGCACTGTACATCATGTTGAGATGACTACCCGCGATGCTTAACTGTCGGCCATGTAGAGCACACATGCGGTACAATTTTTTGTTTTTCGTTTTTTTGTTTTTGTTTGTTTTTTTTTTTTTAGCCATCAAACATTGTTTTGATTGAAGCATTATCCTAGAGAGAAAAAACCCATGAACACATCCAGTAAGAGCGCTCTTCCGGATAATACTTACCTTAATCACCACAGTGCTGATTTCAAGAAAATGGGATACTTTTTTTTTTTATTACTGAATTTATGAGTGAATTTATGAATTAATCTACCCCCTCACACTTTTCGCTATCTTCATTCTTTAATGCATGAATTAGAAAAGGATGGACGACAAGACAATTATATTGTCACGTGATTGCCTTGATCGGTCTTTTTCTAGCAAACGCATTCAAGTGGCCAGAGAAAGAGAGAAGCATAGTATAATTTCCTAGATCCATTGGTGTCGAAGCCTTCTCCTTCTGGAGACAACCTTTTAGTTTGCTCGACGACAAGCCCGGAGCTCCTTTAGAATTTCCAGGATTCAATTTGAAGTCTTCTATCGAGACAAGCCCGATTTTTCCCTCCCTATCTCTCGGTACAACTACAATCACTCGTCAAACAATCGTCTGATTGGTCAGTTTAAATTACCCACCCTTTACTAAAAATAAGTCGTCATCCGTCAATGCTACCCCCCGTGGCAAGCGCGTCGCTGTTTTTAGTACGACATCTTGTCTCAACCGCGTCACCGCACCACCGTCGCTTATTTGCATTGTGACATC